>CM035127.1:35219291-35539291 GCA_020205605.1 Panax ginseng | reverse complement strand
ACGTAACATTAGAGTGTTATCATGAGTGGTTATGCGAAGGGTGATGAGATGGAGGCGGCTTGTGAAGTGTTGGCTGAGGCCAGAAAAAGGCACTCAAAAATGAGCCCAGTGACTTATCACACACTCATTTGGAGATTAGGGGAGGTTCTGTACCGTTCATTAACCGGTACAGTGTTATTTTTTTTTATTTTTTTAATTATAATTATCAGAATAATAAATAAAAAATAATAAAGTAAGTTTAAACAAAAATTATAAAAAAAATATTTTTTTATTAAAAAAACACTTTAAACTGTTTACTTTATTTTTTCAATAAAAAATATATTTTTTTTTTATAATTTTTTGTTCAAACTTGCTCTATTATTTTTTATTTATTATTATGATAATTATGGTTAAAAAAAAATTTATACTCTGTACCGGTCGTTACTCCGGTATTTAGGGTATTGCAAGCTTGAAAATTTTGACAAGGCTTTGGGATTATTGAGTGAGATGAAGCAAAATGGGGTACAGCCAAAATTAACGGTATCCTTCTACTACTTGCATTGGCTAAAATTAACTGGAAATTTGAATATTGGCTCAAAACCTATTTATTTATTTATTTATTTATTTTGTGGTGGTGGTGGTGGTGGTTTCTTTTTTGATACTAATATGGACATTAATGGTGATCAGCCAGAAAAACAAGGGGGCCGTGAAGAAGTTTGATAATATTGTGCAATTCATCGTGACAAATATTGCAGTCAATTAAAAACAGAAATCAATTCTCACTCTTTGCAATTGCAACCATAATGAGACAGATTTCCTGCAGTAATATGTTTTATTTTAGCAATAATGGAAAAATATAAGAATATATTGATGGTAGGTCTCTATTAGAAATCAATTTAAGATGAATTTAATCATATGCCATATAAAGAGGTGAAGAGGGGGAGACAGAAGAAGAGATGAACTATATTATAGAAGAACCAAACTGCATAATTTACTATTTAGCCACAAAAAATAAAAATAAAAAGAACCAAATTGCATACATATTTACATATGCTTATTCTCGTAGGAAGATCTGATCTGTTAAGTATTTGTAAATACACATTAAGGTATGCAAAATTGAACACTACACTAAATAATCACCAACCGTGGTTTGTAATTTATATACACACGAACCTGTTCTTGTTGACGAGGAAAATTGTCTGGCCATAACTTTTCCTAGTATTGTTGGCAAGCTTTCAACAACCTACCAGAAACGATCCTTGTTGACGCTTAAGTAACCGGCCATTACTTTTCCTCCGGTGTTCCTCATGCCGTCTATAAGAAAGCACCACGTGGAACCCAATGCTCCAATGAAGAAGTCGGATTCTGCAGCCATCAAGAAATTAACTAGAGGATAGTTGGTGCTGGTTTCCCTGCCAAGACTGGCTTCATACGTTGCCATTGTCATGTTTCCTACTTGGCGTGATACATTTGTGTAGTAAAATTTCCAATGAGGGTATGATCTTGACTTGTTAATGACTTCCTGAAAATATTTACTGTTACAGATTGTTCCAACAAGTTACTATAACCCTCCATTGGGAACTTGGAACACATGGAGGAAAAGAAAGGAAAAGGGGGGGAAATGTTTTTTAAAAAAATCTATCTAAATGAGATAAATCTAATTGTATATCCTTCTAGAAAATATAATATTTCGACCAATGCTAAATTTAAGAGTAAAAAATGATTTTAAAAGTTCCAATAAATTTGTAGATTTCATTTCCTTTTTGAGTTCTTCAAATTCCAAATGGACCTCAAGTGTTCCCACTTTATGAAATAAAAAAAAATGAAGGGTGGGGAAAACATTAAACCTGCATTTCAGTGGAGAGCCAGATGCTGTTAAGATGGGGAAAGCGATTTCTGATGCGATCAGCAAGCCGCATGTATTCTTCAAATTCAACTACCTTCATTTCACATGCCTTGTCTCCCATTCTTACATGCATGCTTAGCAATGGCCTTGGCATCCATGGTTTATGATTTGACCATACAAATTCTTCTATGTCAGATCTACGCTTCTCTTTATCATCCTGCAAAGAAAGACTTCTTATAATGCAATGTCATTTAAAAAAAAATCCATATTTGGATCATTCATATTAGTGTATAATGCATGGATTGGTATTAACTTTCAAACTTAAACTTCAGCTAGTCTATCACTCCCAAGTGCACATACACACAGACTCGCCCATTTGAGAGAAGAGTTATATCAATCCACACAAATATAATGTACCAATAACTTTGCAATTAACATGAGATTTTGATATTTACCTAATAAATGGCTCTAAACATCAATATAAAAAGTAGATGGAAGTTAAGAGGCAGTGCAGGAAACAGTTTCAAATTTCGGGGTTAAAAAAGAAATGTTCTTCTTGATAGTTGATATTGGAGAATGTGTGATCCATATACAAGAAAAAAATGTGAGTGGAATAACAAAAAGGTTTTTGAATCCTACATTAAACGTTTATCATACCATGTAGTTCAGTGGAACCTGGACTAGCTCACGAAGACAGCTGAGGGTGATAGCCCAACCAGGTTGATTCTATGTTCATATTGTTGTTCATATCACCCAAAGAAAAAAGAAAAGAAAATGTGAAGGTAGAAGTTGGTTTGCTTTATATTATCACCTAGAAGTTTCACTATAAAGTTTCTGGAAAGTCATTTACAGGTCCTGCTGAACATGAGAAGAGTCTTAAAAGACACTCCGTTTGCTAATCCAGAGTGAAGCTCTACCAATCTAGTTGGTAAATTTCTGTTATATTTTTAAATTTCCAAGGAAAGAAGGATCTACAATGCACCGAATGAGTAAATATACAATAGCTCTTCTAACCAAGTATATACGCATATCTAATTAACTTACAAAAAGGTTAATTATATTGGTTTTATGAATAGCGAAGGAAAACTAAATCAGTCAGCATTTGTGCAAATTCATCAGTTGGTTGTACGCAAAGGAATGTAGTTCTTTTTTTCTTGAAACAAATAGTGCCTAAATTCACTAGAAATACAGTTAAATGTGGAAAGAAGTTAATATAATGGACGAGTCTATCTATTTCCGTGCATGAACTTCAAAAGAACTATTGATAGCCGAAGGGCTCTCTATTATAAAAATAATTGAGAGAAATAGCAATATTTGAATACACTCGGTGAAGGCTAAAATGATTTATACTTTTTTTCAACTGTATACCTCTGGCAAATCTTCAACTGGAGTTGAAAGAACCATTTTCGCAGCTTGCAATCCGAATGCTTCATGCCGCGCAACATTCAGTAAGCTGCATGTGTACTCAGTCTGGAATCTCATAAGATAGCGCACTGCCTGAAAATGACAAAAACTAAGATAATTATCAAGAATCATGCAAGATATCTTCACCAAAACTCTCTCAATCAGTCTTTATATTATTACAAATGCTTATAAATAAATACTCGTATTACTGAAAGGACATTAGAGCATAGTTGTCACGGCGCCACGGCGAGTCATGGCAGTAGCCGACTGCCTGGACGCCTAGGCGACAAGACGACCGCCATGGCGTCCGTAAGGCGACAAGTCGTTTACAATGTGCAATTTATATATTATTTATTTTACTTAATAAGTATACTGGGAATAAAATTTCATATACATTAAAACTCAAAACATAACACTATGGAATAACATTAAAGACATAATTATGTAAATACTTAGCAATAACAATCAAAAAACAAAACACTTGATATTAAAAATTAGTAGAAGTAATGAAGAATTCAACAAACACCACATAGAAAATAAAGTTGCAACCAACCATCACAAATACGTAGTCTAATAACTAATAAAACACCACCATAACAAGCCAAAATAATGTCTAGACTCTCTACACTAGTCTAGAAACATCGTTCAATCAAAATCATCATAGAAAAGGTCATCTCCATCTCTTCCATGAGAACTACTCTCATTCAAAGGCGTAGGTGGTGGTCTTTCTCCAAAATCATCCTCCACATCTTCATCATCATTTGGAATTCTCTCTTCTTCATCAACTTCATTATCGGAGTCGGAATCTATCAACCTTGATTCCCTTGAAGTTGAACCACCACCACGTCGAGAGTATGTCATTAGATTATTACTAGTATTAGCACGAGCACTCCTTGAAAGATTGCGACCCTCAAGCGTGTTGGATGCACCGGTTGCTCGATCCACATCATTCCATGTAAGATCCCCCGGGATGAACAACATCAGCATCATTATCGATCCATTCATTACCCCATTCAAAGTCATCAATGACTAATGGATCAAAATTATTGCCAAGTTCACGCCTCTTTTGGAACCTTGAGTCGATCTTTCGATTGTATTGGACATACACCAAGTCACTCAATCGTTTGTGTTCCAATCTATTCCTCTTCTTCGTATGAATCTAAAATAAATAGAACAAAATATAATAATATTAATCATAAAATTTTAATAATAGTGAATGATTTATTACTTTTAAAATTTGAACTAACAATAGAAAGTACTTACAAACTCGAATGTACTCCAATTGCGCTCACAACCGGAAGAAGAACAACAGAGGCCTAGAATTCTTTTTGCAAATGAGGATAGCTCAATAGCTCGCGCTCCAAAAGCATTCCACCAATCAACTAGCAAACATTTAAAAGAAATATAAATATTTTTAAAGGGAGGAAATGAAGAATGTATATAAATTATAATCATAATATATCTTTATATATATTTTAATATACTTACGAGGATTCTTTATTTTCCGTTGCCTAATCACCATTTCTCTTGCAAAAGTATCGCGAGAAGCATCATAGTTGTTTCATTAGATTGCTTATCTTGTCTAACAAATCTAACTCGGGCACCATCTTTGCAAGAACGTCATTCAAGTCATCTCGTAAAGCATTAGCAAACATCAAGCGTTCCTCTTTGATATCAAAGTACTTGCGGATTAAGAAACAACGCAATGACCCATATATATTTTTTGCTCCATTTGATTTTCCCATCCGTATTTCAACAATTTCAATCACCTTCTTATACGGTCTTTGTTTGTTATCAAATGCATCTTTGATTTTTTTTTCTTCGCGCATTCCATCGCATGAAGAATAACTTCGTGCATAGCGAGCTTCTCATCACTATCAACAATCCTCAAGACTATAAGAAGTGGCATGACGCCTCTAATGCAATCCTCAACAGTATGCCAAAATGTTGTTGAAATAACAAGATCACATACTTTCTTTCCCGCTTCAAGATGGTCAAAACTTTGATTTTGACAATCATCACGATGAACAAATGCCTCAACGCATCTTTATTCTTGTACAAACTCGCAAGGTGAGGAAAGTCAGAGCAAATCTAGTAATACGGGTCTCACAAGATCCTTCCCATTCGTTTTCTCCCCATCGCACTAAGAAGACGACCGTATCTATAAATGAATGTTGTAATTCTCCTCAGATTTTGTGATTGTGGGTGAAATTGCTTCAACTTGCTTATGTCCTCTAACATAAGGTCGAGGCGTGAATGGGTATGAGGGTCCAAAAGCAGTGAAGGTCTCTTCTCCATTTAGCATATGTCCCATTGCGCTTGTAATTAGAGGCATTATGCGTGACCACCTAAACAACATATTAAGGGCCAATTTCCTCGATCTTGCTTATCAAGTAGATTTGCCAACATTGTGGCATCTTGAGACCGATTTGGAGACATCAATGTAACCCATGAAATAAGTCCCCTCAGGACTATTAACAAGGAAATTCAACAAGTGTCTTCCCTCTTATCCATCCAACCATCCGACATGGTGAGCGGTAGTATTCCTTCCAAGCAACTTCATGTTTCTTCTTTAAGTCATCGGTTTTCTTCTTTGCTTTCTCAAGTAACGGAACTCTCAACTCATGATACGTTGGAGGCTTGAAACCCGGCCCATATTGCCCTATGGACTCGACCATTACTTCAAATCTCCTTGAATTTGCAGCATTGAATGGTATGCCACATTCGTAGAAAAAATCGGCAACATGCATTTGGACTCTCTCCTTTTCCTCCGGTGTCCTCAACCGACTTTCAATACTCGTTTGGCTCAAACGCTTGCTATGTCTCTCCTCTACAACTTCTTCGGGAGTCTTCCTTAGAAGTGCTTCAACCGTCTTAGCTTTTGGTTGTGGAACTTGGAATTGAAATACAGCATTCTTCTTTTTAGAAGCCGTCCCAGAACTTGGGATAGTAGTGTTAGAAGAAGTATAAGAAGCCGTGCTTGACTGACGGATGATATGATCAGGCTTCTTGACTTCTACTACATCATCATCATCATCTAGCTCAAGTGGCTTGTTCCTCTTTTTACTATTCAAAGCCGCTTGCATCTCCCTCATAATTTCTGTTGTTGTTCTGGGACACTTAGCTGCATCTCCATAATTTCCGGCTAGATGTTGTTTGAGCCTTTTGATGCCCGAATGACATTTCTTCCCACAAAGTATACATTGCACGACATCCTTATTATTTAAATCTGGCCAATATCCATATTTCCAACCCGGATCGTTCGATTTAGCTTTTCTTTTAGGGTCCTTCGTTATATCATAATTGTCGGCTCCCGAACTTTCCGCCATTTTAATATCTATACAATACAACCAAATAAAAAAATTTAAGACAAACATATAATTAAATATATTACAATAATTAATATATTACAGACTAACAGTTATGCATTATTGCATTATAATTAATATTTAATAGTAGTACTAATTTACATATAATTAATAGTAGTACTAACATTATTATGTACTTGCAAAAACTAAAAAAAAGGATATGATATAATTAATATAAATAAATGATATGGGAAGAAAATAAAGCCAACCCAACGAAATAACAGTACTGCCGACCCAACGAAAGCATAAAAGCCAAAGGAAAAGTATCGCTGATCACCGCCAAAGGCATAAAGTTTAACAAGAACGAAAAAGAAAAAGAAAAAGAAGCGAAGATAACAGTACTGCCGACTGCCGACTGCCGAAAACGAAAAAGAGAAGAACAAAGATCGGAAAAAGGCTTACTGTCGATCGCCGACCGCCCAACCAACCACCGACAAACGATCATTGTTGTTGTCTTCTTTGATCGATTCGCTTCTCGCTTCGCTTCGCTTCGCATCGATAGCGATCTCGACTCTCTGTCTTGGTGATAGCTCTCTCTCGCGATGTCGATCGATCGATCGAATTTTCTAGGGCTTCTTTTATAATTTCTTGTGGCGACATCGTTTTTTATTTTAAGACCCAGTTCAGATTTTGCCATTTGGGTCGACCCATAGAGGCCAAGGCGTCGCCGTTGTGTCTATGTCGACGAAGTCATCGCCTTTCGGTCCAAGTCGATGCCTTTCCGTCATCGGCCAAGTAAGTCGTCGCTCGCCTTACCTGTTTTGCAGCGACTTGACGACTAGGCGTCGCCTAGGCGACGACTTAACAACATAGCATTAGAGAGCATTGAAATCATTTGAAAAACATGCATCATGAATTGTCGAGTAAATTCATAATCACATTATTACTTTATTAAAAAGAGAACATTTTTGTCAGAGTGAGGTTTATAAGTGATGTAAAAGCATGACAATTGTTTATCCAACTTTATTCTAATAATTTTAGGAACCCAGCTTCCTCATCCTAAGTGGACAAATTCCTACTTCTGCTTACCTAGCTACTGACTTGTAATGTTTTAGTTGATACAGAAATTACATTGGAATATAGTCAATATACAATAACTGTAACGACATAATATTACTTCTTTTGGCCAGGCGGAATGGACCATAGCTTCAATCTCCAGTCCTCAAAATGTTAAGAGGTTACAGAACAAAAGTAAATACAAGATAAAATATATATATATATAGGGACTTATTCACAGTCAACGTTGCAAATTTAAGGTTATCCTTACAACAGATCGTGACCGTCTATCCGTTGATCGAACGGTTAAATAGAGTCTCCGTCCGCAGTTTAGTTTTCAGTATTCTGCATTTCAATACTGCGGACGGAATAGATGTCCAAAATACCCCTCCTAATACAAGTCCTCTGTCCGCAGAATTAAACTGCGGAGCCTAAAAAACTTTAAAAAAAATTTCTTTGGCATCCGCAGTATTAAACTGCGGAGCCTAGAATTTCAAACCAAAACCAACTCTTAAAAGAGATCAGATTGAAAGTGCATAGCAGCTTGTACCCATTATCAAGAGGAGCTAGAGTAACCAAGAAAACAAATGACAGCTGCTACATAACTGCAAAGCTAAGTTACCCTCATGTGACCCTAGAATTCCAGCATAAATCATGCAGGAAATTTGACCCAAGACAAGCCCACGTGATATACTAATTGTTTTAGCCCAATTGCAGCTCCATGCATGAACACTACGTGCCTTCATCAATGACTCCATCCATTTAGTTGTATCAGTATTTCTGTTTTGCAAATTGCACATAATAAGATAGTAGTTCCCTAAAATTCCAATGAATGCTTTATTCAAGAATTCTCGAGCCCAAAACAGGAATTGTCATATACCATCAGAGCTTACTGGGAATGATCAACAACATAAAACAATACTAGTATGAAAAAGAAAGAAATGATCTAATCACTCTACGAATTGTAATGGAAATGACAAATATGTCCCTTCTAATAATAATAGACTATACCATCAATACTAACAACCGACTCTACCATCAATTCCACTCTACGACTATGACTGACTCTACGATTGTATTGATTCCACTCTACGATTTCATTGATTCACTCTGTAAATCAATGAAAACTAATAACTGTCTAATGACTTAATAACTAGCTATTGGATTATTGACCCAACTCATATTCCCTTACATTATACTATAAATTTCAAACCAAAAAAATTAAACAAAAGTATGGTAGTAAAGAAAAAAGAAGAAAAAGAGGCAAATAACAATGAACTCACAAACCAGAACCAGCAGCAGCAAGAAGACTGCTACTGGCTTCTAGCCATGATAATTATGGTCTCTATACATACACTTCCCTGAAACCTACTCTTTTGATCTCTGCCAATTTATTTCACAACTCAAATTTATCATAACAATTTCCAAAAAATTACATTGGAGAGACTTTCTCCTCTTACCTCCACTCTTTCTCTTTTGTTTTTCAGCACCTTTATGTTTCTTCTTGTTCAAAAGAATTCAAATGGGATCTCTTGTTTGATGTTTTAATCTCATCCCGGTGATGAGAATTTCCAAAGGGGAAAGATGTCCCACTGAGAGGTGAAATCCCCTACTACAACAGCGAATGAGAAGCAAAACAAAGAATTAAGAGAGAATTTGGGGAAGAAGAAGACAGAGACTAGAATTTTGAGAGAGGAAATCGCAGTGTGAATATAGAAGTCGTAGAGTGAGATTATAGAAATTGTAGAGTGAGATACGTTGCCCCCTCAATAAAAGTCTACTCTTCTCCCCTGCCCCCTCAATATCCTCCTATTCCTTGACCACTAGAACCATCACCGTCACAATCTCCTTCTCTTCCTCCACCACCACCACCACCGGAACCAATTCGTGGGAAATTATTCTACCAAACCAACAACCAGGAAGTGGTTTATTAAATCCAAATGGCAAACCCAGACAGTACAAAAGGATCTATTAATGAGAATGGCTGAGTGGGCTGTAACGGTGGAGATGAAGTTTTATCAACACTACCATTCCAAATAGGAAAGTTTTTAATTGAAGGAAAAACTTGATATGGAAGGGGAAAACTCAGAGACAGATCCAGAGAATCCAAACAAGTCAGGTGGGTAAGATCCGAAAAAGGAAAGTTTTTTAATTGAAAACCAACTTTGTAGATGATATTTCAAGGGAAAATGGAAAAAAACAGACATGATGAAGAGAGAGAAAAAGAGTGAAACAAAATGTTAGGACATTGTTGTGAGAAGAAACAAATATGCCGAGAATACTGCAATTCTTTTTTTTTAAGTTTTTCAAGCCCCGCAGTTTAATACTGCGGATGTCAAAGATTTTTTTTAAGTTTTCCAGGCTACGCACTTTAATTCTGCAGACGAAAGAGTTATACTAGGAGGAGTATTTTGGACATTTGTCCCGTCCGCATATTAAACTACAGAATACTGGAAACTAAATTGCGGACGAATACTCTATTTAACAGTTCGATCAACGGATGGACGGTCACGATCTGTTGTGAAGATAACCTTAAATTTATAACGTTAGCTATGGATCAATCCTCATAGATATATGTATGTATATATATACAAGGAAAACCAAGGATATTTTCTTTTATTTTATATGAAGTCTTGAACTTTAATTTTTATTATAGGATACCAGAACTTCCTCTATTCTAGACGACTCTTTGACTGTACCTGTGCTCTCCACCACCTCCTGTCCATTTTTCGATGATGTGCAATCAGACTACCATTTACTTCTGTTGTTGGCTGTAAATAACTCCAAGGATAACCCCATACCCTGTAATGAAATTTAACACAAATGTCACAAGGAATTGGTAATATGATTATTTATATGCTTAAATTATTAAAGAATTCATTGCTAAGATGTGCTACAGCTTGCCTAGGAATCCGTCCCGCCCATACTCCTTTAGAAGTGTAATTTTCTTTTCCTGTTATAGTTCCATTTCCCCATGCTACTTTTTCTTCCATGAGCTGAAATGCACGGTCTTGGCATTCCTCAGACGTCTCAGGAAAGAAATAGCAAGACCAACTAGAGCGTGATGTTCCTATCAGAACAGAAATCTTATAAGTTAATTGTAATTCTTCAAATTTTCCAATAAAACATATCTTCAAAATATTCGTGTTACTTAATTCAATCTAGTCCTTAAAACCAAAAAATGGTATCTCATCATCATGAACAAACAAGTTAATAGTGATGAAAGGCATGCAGTGTATATTCCTAAATTTAACACACTACCAATGCCACTTTCATCAATACGGGGTAATCTTCGAGTAACTTCTAGAAAAAACTTGCTTTAGTATAATTAAACATGTTATTTTCTCGTAAGTGAAAATGAATATATCAAATGAAAAAAACCACCTAGGAAAATGGGGTAAAGAAAGTGCAAAAGTTTTAATTTCTTTTACCATTTGAGCTTATAGAAATAGAAATGACCAGAAGGTTGAATGATATAAAGAATGATTGTAATGATTATGAGATACAACGAGTTGAGAGCTCAACATTTCACCAATACTGAAGGTTAGGATGAAGTTTTAGGGTTCTCCAAGGTATCCTTAAATCAATTTGGAACAGTGAGTGTGTGTGTGTGTGTGTGTGTGTGTGTGTGTGAGAGAGAGAGAGAGATGCTCCTTTTGAATATTTTATCAAAAAATAAAAGGATAAGGGTATACTTTTTTGAATAAATGTGAACACGTCGCACACTGAATCTTAATTTTTACAAAAATTACCAAATAAATAGAACAAAAGAAACACTGGAAAGGAAATTTTAGCACATTGAAGGTCACACTTTTACCTTTACAACCATCATGGTCAGCACGATTGTAGTAGTTTGTGACAAGTACCCTATTTTCATTAATTGCAATGGCAAGAAGCCCACACATGCCAGCAAGCTGGGCTCCTATCCCAAATCCTGGAATTTTCTCCCAGTCAGCTATAAGAAACCTTACACTAGGATCACTGCAGTTTGAGGGATGTTGATGGACCCATATGTCACTTTGCACTTCCCTCGTAAGTGGATAATTTTCTTCATCTGATCCTGTGATCTGAAAAACTCATAGATTTGTAAAATACTGATGACTTGAGCCATTTAAGTAGAAAAACAATACTTTTTAGAAGAGAACCTAGATCACACTCATCATGCCAAATGAACACTTTAAATTTATGAATCCAAATAGCCAGACTGATGCACCATTATGCCAACATATTTAGTTTACTGATTGTGCAGATCAGTTAGATATCATGATAGAGGTGACTGGCCTACCAAAGAAGCAAGTTCAGTGAAGCTTTTGTTTTCTTAAATTTTTTGGAAATGAGGAAGAAAAACGTGGCTAAGTTGAAATCTATAGGCACCAGATTGACAAGAGGCGCATTCTTTAATGTTGATATTGACTTTTTCAAGATATGAGGCAAACAGATAGATTGACTAGAAGCAACAAAAGAATAGACCATGGCCAAGTTAAAATCCACAAGAAAATGATGAGTAGATAATAAGATATTATGAAACGTGTCATTCGACGACATAGGTTATATGTAGATTATTTGGGATTGATTACTATATAATTTAACTACTAGATCTTCCAATAGATGCATATAAGAAACTAAAAACTCCTTTCAAATAGACGAAAAAAGAAAGCTGTTGTAAGGGCAAGATGCACTTCTAACAACAGTTTGATTAGCATTATGATAAACTAGTTTTTTCCTTCTCTAGCGGAGAACTTCATCATGTCCTAAACATGTTATTTAACTGTCATCAATTAGTTTACAAAATTGCAGTCTAATTTGCAAATCCAAGTAAATGAGTTCAAAACCGTGGTTTCCATATTTATCTGCCTATATATTAATATTTATTTCTACTTTAGTAAATTCTATAAATGGGAAAAAGTAGTTGCAATATTAGCAAACAAAACTTATTCTATAGATAGCTACATTTGCGGTAATAACTCAGTAACATACCCACGGAGGATAAGAACCTCTAGATACGGGTTGATGATTATAATTGCTCAGCTGCTCTTCTGCTGCTGAGAAAAGGTAATTATGTAACATCCCCTTCCAAATTGTCCATGGAGGAAGCCTCTCATTCTCCACTCGTTTATCAAGATGTTGATTTACTTCAACATTCAACTTGCAGTTTTCCAAATGAGGGGCTTTTGGTACTTTGGATATGCCTAGTCCGATACTATGCAAGAGCTGACCTTTCTCCTTTGATTTATTAAGTAATGCACTCCAACTTAAATACAGAGACGAGACTCTTTCATCAATTGAAAGGTTGATACGTTTCTTGGAAAACGTCTTTCTTTCTATTTCCATTGGTTTAACATTGCAGTCACCGCCTGTAAACATAGTAAAACATGTTATTGTCTAGGACAATACGAAATGGTGTTAAATGGAACGTTAATTGTCCTCACCAGAATTAGCCTAATGAAAATCATGGGCATTCCTTGTACAATGTTTTTGCATAAACTAATTAGATGGAATTTGATGGTGAAGTCCTGGCAAAGGAGTTTCACTGTATCATATAAGCAAAGCAAGCAAATGGATTTGGTTACAGTATTTCTCATATGATGTTTGTGAGCATTAGGCATGTACTAAAGGAATTTCACCGATTCCTTTCAATTCATGGAATTCACCCTCTTGAAGAGGTAACAGTGTCTCAAATAAGAATTATAGTTTCTACAACTATGAAAGTCTTTTATATTGATGTATTACTTGTTAATAGCCTATACCTATAATGTAAATTAGAGATATTCCCTTAAAGTATGTGTCAAATCTAACCCGAAGAACATTAGACTAGCGATACGCCTTGGTGTAACTAAGAAGTCACGTCTAGAAGATAGACACAACGAAGTTACAATATGAGACCTTCAATATTAAACTTAACCAAATTTTTACCAACTCTCCACCTTCCCCTAGAACCCCCAAAATTAAACACCGAAAATGACAAGTTCACCTGCAGGCTACAAGAAGAGGCTGCATTAATGACCATTCTAACTCAAGAGTGGCTATTATTGAGTCTACCCCTACAGGTAAGAACCCCCCACACCCCATAAAAAACCCAAAGCCAAAAAAAATGGAAAGTTCAAACAATCTATTTTATACAAGATGTTATGATTGGACTCTATATGAAATGGATGAAGTTATTAAACTAAATCATTATTTGCCAACTTTGTGTAAAGTATACTCTAAAATTAAAAAATGTAAATTAGAGATATTCCCTTAAAGCAGTATGTCTAATCTAACCCAAAGAACTTCGGACTGGCGGTACTTGGTGTAACTAAGAAATCACATCTAGAAGATAGAGGCAATGAAGTTACAAATATGAGACCTTCCCCCAAAACCCCAAAAATTATACACCGAAAATTGACAAGTATGCTCACCTATTATTCAGTCTTTACTTACAAATAAGAACACCCCCACAAAAATGCCCAAGCCAAAAAAGAGAAAAGTTCAAACAATATTTTGTTGTACACAAGATATTATGATTGGACAATATGGAATGGATGAAATTATTAAACTAAATCATTATTTGCCGACTTTGTGTAAAGTATAATCTCGAATTAAATAATGAAATCTGTAGTACAATTTACTTTTAAATTTAGGTTCCTTCAATTAGACCTCTTAGGACATCCTCATCATGGATTTTTCACTCATGAGTTTCTACATAGTAATGACTGGACCACAGTCCAAATTTTCTGCATAATCTTCCAATTCCAAATCACACTTGGTACAATAGTGATTCTTCATTTAACTCTACTTTACCTGAAACTTAGCAATTTTCTAAATAAAACACGCCGAGAAAACGTAGCCAGTAACTCCAACATCTCCAGTTCTTTAGCAGGATGTTACGACGACAAGATTTGCAACTATACTAACAATTTGACTGCCCATTTTTTCTCTGAAATTTCTCTAATGTTCAATAATATCATAATGGACCTAACCAAAAAAGTACCCTGTTTAATAGGTTACCCAAAAGCAAGAAAATCCAATAAAATGACAAATAAATTGTCACTAGTTTATTCAACAAATTTCTTAAACAAAATACCAACTCTAGCAAAAATTGGAGAGAAATATAGATAGAATACACACACACACAAAAAGGAGATAGAGAGATACATAAGTGGAATTCTCACTTACCAATAATTATTGAACTCAAATTTGATGTCAAAAGTCCAGTAGAAAATGTGGAAGTGGAAACTCCACCAAGTTCAAATGTACCAAATGAAGTAAGAGCAGCCAGAAACACTGAGGCAAGACAAATCCCACAAAGAAAACCCACCACACAAATTTGACATGGAAATGAGTTTCCCATTTGAAGAGCTCTCTGAGAAACAACTCTATCAAGAGACTTCGGATTATTTAGAGGCTCCATCTCTTTTTCAGAAGAAATCATAATTTATAAAGAGAACCCCCAAACACCCCTTTAAAGGTGTTCACTCACTTTCAGCACATCATGTGCTCAACTAACATCTAGCTACCAAGTACTATCACATGAAACTCTTTACCTTTTCTTTTCCTGACCAGCTACATGAAGAAATCTCATATAATTTTTTTAAAAAAAACAACACCACAGAATTGGAATTTGGGTTTTCTCCAATTGGTACAACTAGAGAGAAAGGACAGTAGCTTCAATCTGTATTTCTCAATAGAATTTCCTCACAATAACAGCCTTCATAATGTGGTGGTCCAGTTCTTTCTTCCTTTCAACTGCACAAACATAATTGAAAGTCCTTTAAACCAAAAAGAATATACAGAAAGGAAAAACAATCAATTAAGTGTAACCATCAAAGATTGGAAATAGAAATCAAACATACCCATTTAGCTAAATAAATAATTTCATTTGTTAGAACTTAGAAATCACATATATGAAAATTTTACAAGAAACCCATAAATTAAAGGCTTATTTACCTTTCAATAAAGTTACCCAAATTTATTTTTATTGAAAAAAGCAAACTTGTATTGAATAATCACAAAAATCCATTCCAACAAGAGATCAGAAGAATACAGAGCAGTGAAAAGTCAGTCATGGCTGCCTTACAGCTGGGCTGTCAAAATAAAAAAGGAAAGCATGCATAAAGACACTTGTGCTGCAGCATTTCCTAATTAAGATTTTCAATTCTATGAAAGATAAAGAAAAGATAACCCACAAAAAAATTAATAATAATAACTTAACCGTTACACTCCAAAGAAACAAACAAGCAGAGAACTTGTATCTCAAACGATAGAGATAAATTAAATAAACATGGCATTTTTAAGCAAAGACAAAAGGGAAAACAATAATTCTAGGCTGAGCGGCCAGGCGACCTATCCAAAATTTTTGTAAAAATTATACCTAAATTCTTGCATTTTTATAAAACTTTCAGTTAAAATAAATATTATTATATATTTTTTAAAATACAATAAAAAAAAATTTGACTAATCGCTAGACCGATGGCCATTGGCCGGTTGCCGGAGAAGACTCAAGGGGAAAATCAAAATTAGAGATAAAAAGGCATTGGAAAACTGACCCATAAAAAAGTTTCAATAAAGTTTCCCAAGAAACACAGAGACAAATCATCCTTGTATATTCACTCACTCATAACCAGTTCTGTCACTTTCTCTCTCCTATGAGCAACAAAAATTGTGTGTATTAGTCACCACTGAAGTGTACAGAACAACTACAAATAAAAGAATCACATTGAATATATTCCCTCCTACGCAAGTGGGACCCACTCTACTCCTTGCATCTTCACAGTCCAGCTGTTTTTCCTAAAAATTACAACTTGATGACCTCAATTAGCTTATGTATGTAATTTTTATAATTTCGTAACAAAATTATACGACTATTTGTTTACGAGTATTATAATTTCGAAATTATAATTTTTTAAATTACAATCTCAATACTATTATTCTTAAAAGTATAATATCAAAATTATAATTATAATTAAAAGATTATTAAGTTACTTTATAATCCATATATTAATAGTCTCAAATTTAAATTTAAAAATAAATAAAATTTGATATTAATATTTATATCTCAAATATAATCATTGCAAACAAACATAACTTGAGATTATATCACAAATTATACATTACTAATATATGTGGTTAAGGGTGTAAATGAACCAAGTCGAGCAGCGTACTGAGTTGCTCAAATTTGATTCATATAATTTATCGAGTATAAAATAAGGTTTAATTGAGGCTCGTTTTGCTACCGAGTCGAGCACGATCTCTAATCGAGTCCGAACAGTTTAAACTTTTCGGACGAATATGATCTGAATATTAATAGAAAATTATAATTTGAGAACGTTCGAGTAATTTATATTTGATCATATTTGAATCATTTATATTTCAAGTCAAGTTCAAATCGAATTTTTAATCGAGCGAGTACAAATCGAGTCCGAACTATTTGTTTATTTTATAACCTTATGTGTTACGCATTATGTTTGTGTAATTAAGAAAAAAAATAAAACTTAAAAAACATAGATGAAAAAAGATAAAAGATAAAATAAGGATAAAAAGTGGAAGATTAAAAAAAAATTGATGTTGTCATGAGTGTAATAGTTTTGTTACGAGTTAACCAATATGAAAGAGATAATTTAACTACAATATAATAATTTAAGTTTTATTATAAAACAGACCGAAGAGACCGATGGGTGCTCCCACTGTATATATATATAGACAATATTCTAAAAATCGGTAGACTGATTTAGGCGGCGTTGGGAGGGAGGGTGCTTAAATGTTTTCATAGACTGATTAGATATTTTTTTTTTATGCAATCTCATTTATTTATTTTTATAATATTCATATTTATTATACTATACAAATATATAGTAAATATAATTTTTTAAAATTTTATATGAAATATTATCAAAAAAATAATATTTTAATATTTAACAAATTTATTTTAAATATTGTAGAATTTAAAAGTAAATGTCTGATTCTACCTAAGCGGGGGCCTAGGTGCCAGCTAAATCGAGGAGGTAGAGGGTTGCCTGGTGCCTAGACGAGGATTAATCGAACTTAGGCGAAGATTTTCAAACATTGTATATAAATAATTTAAGGTTAAATTTGACTTTACTCTAAATTTATTTTTAATCAAAAATATTTTAAATTTTAAGCAGTTTAATAACTTGCACCCTCTGTAGTCTCTTTCAAAATAATTTGCACCCTCAACTTTAATACGGAAATGGCAAATTGATTTGGCGCTCAAAATTCAGTGTTTTAAATAATAAAAAAAAATTGGGGGGTGAATTTGTATCTGAAGCCAAAGTTGTAGGATTTAATTTGTTAGTTCAATATAAATTTGACCTATATATATTAAAAAATTACTCTTAAATAGTAAAAGTTAAGGTGGAAGTATCATTTCATAATCTTAACGTGTTAATGCAAAAGATAAGACAAACTTTGCTTTTCAAATACTTCAGGCAGGATAAAGTTAGTTTAAGAGAGATTTTTTTAGTCTCACTTCGGTGTACATTCAATAGCTATTAACCATCTTAAAATTAAAGGACACGTATTAATTAGTAGGCACGTGTCAGCCGTTGGTCATATCGGAGAAAAGGTATTTGGTTGTATGAATTTGGATGGTAACGTTTCCCTGATATGAGGAAGGGCGTGTTTGGACGTCCTTAAATAAGCATGGACGGAGCCAAGATTTGATCTTGAGGAGGGTCAAAATTAAATTTAGTCTTCAGATTTTTCAAGATAAAAGGCTATGTCATTGAGCTTCCCAAGTCTCAACTCCAGAAAATAATCCTAATTTCTGGCATTATTTCTTCTAACCACAGGTTCATAATCCCACTGTATTTACGAAACAGTCCATTAGCTTCACCAATCCTAATTTCTAGCATTATTTGGGACTTGGGAGTGCATATAAATCTCAATAAAAGCAAATCTAACAACGCAAATACGCAATGACAAATTATAACACATAAACAAACATAGATTAAATTAATAACTCCTCGTATCAATAATTTTAAACCCCAATTTATTTATGCACATACATAATATATATATATATATATATATATATATATATATGTAAAAAGTAAAGAATGAATAAAGTAAAGAATCTCTACTTGACTACTTTTATCTTCAAGCTGGAAACCAAGGAGGCAGGGACAAAATGGTGGATGGGCTGGGGGCGGAAATGGAATGACAAATGTTAAGGCAAAAGTAAAACAAGACTTTGTTTGTTGGTGTATATTGTGTAGTGAAAGAATTTGAGATAACGAAATAAAATGAATTGACACAAAACTCACAAAACACAAATTTAATCTCACAATTCAAGTGGGTAGTACTTAACAATTTTTAAAATCTTGGGGGGGCCATGACCCCCTGCAAAAAAGCCTACCTCTAGTCCACGTAAATAAGGTGATCATCTAAGGTGATGTTTAGACACAGCAAAAGATGGCCCAAACCTTGTGGTAGGTAAAGGCCGACCAGCCACATCGTCAAATTGGAGCTTTGGTAGTAATTTTTAGCCCATAAAATCTGAAGTAGTTTTTTGGCCTACCAAGTGAAGGCCCGTGATTTTTTATTTTTTTTTTAAACAAAATATTGCTACTTGTGGGTTACGAGGCTTGAACACAAGACTTGTAAGTAAATAAATAAGAGTTCAAACCAACTGAGCTACAACAATTATTTATTTTTAATGCAATCTTCAATATAAAAATATATTTTTAATTATTATAGTTGTAGTAAATAATAATTGTAGTTTTAAATTTCTTACTTGATGTGGCTGTTAATAATGAGATATTGGGTAATGCCTAAAATCATGTCATGCAAATCTTCTGAAAATCAATTTAAATATTCAAATTGCTAAAATCTTGGCATCTCCAAGTTTCAACCGTTTAAATCTTGGAAATTAATTAGATATCTCTTGGAATAATATTTGTGGAGTCATGAATGCATTTTTTAAAGTTAAATAAATTATATTAATTTTAAAAAATCAAATTTGATTATATACTTTGAAAGTAATTTATAATACTATTAAAATTTTAATTGATTGAGATATGTATTTAATGTAGGTAATTAGAATTATTGTTTATTATAAATTATTTTATTACTTTTAATATTTATTATTATTACTATTTTTGGTGTAGCAAAATTTTGTTAATAATATGGGAAGAAGCCCATGTCAGGTAGGGCAGTAAAGACCAACCCGTGTCACTTGGCCTAACATTTTAACTCCGACAAAATTCGGGCCTTTTATTTGACCCACCCGTCCGTTTGCCACCTCTAGTGATGTTTGATAAAATTAAGTGTTAAGACCTGAACAGTTTAGACGTCTGAATAATATAAAGCATCTGAATAGAATTGTATCTTAATGAAAAAATATTTTTTGATAATATTTTTTTTCAAAATATCTATATTTTACCATTTTAACCCTTTGAACAAAAGAAAAAATATATAAAAATAAAATAAAATAAGAATAACTCTTTTTCTCTCTTCATTATCACCATCCTTATATTTCGTTCAAAGAGATCCATCATATTGTTTTGAATATTAAAAGAGGAAAATATAAACTCATTCAGCTGTGCCTCTAAATGATTAAGCTTTAATTTTGTGTCTAATCGATTAAGAGGCAAAAATTTTTTTATTAAATATATTTTACCTCTAACCGAATCAGAGACACTCCAATTAAAAGCGTTAAGAACTAATCAAACAATTATATATGTAGGTAATATTAATAACAATTTACGAGAAATAAATATATCCGCTTTTATTTACTATATATAACTCAACTATATGTTGAAATATATAAAAAAAATACCAAAAGTCTCTAATGATAAAGGCCTCACTGTTTTTACTGTGACTGAGGTCACAGATAATTAACCACAAAGAAAGTGCCTAAGATAAAATGCACCTTAGAATTAAATAGTAATAGATCATGTACTAAAAAAATAGAATAAAATTTATTAAATGTCTCAAAATTATACTACTATTTTAGTCCGTAAAAGGATTATATAAGAATTGGAGAAGTATACAAGTAAAATTAAATATTATTTAAAATTATGTGTTACATCATTAAAATAACGTAATTTATTTATTTTTTGGATTAGAGAATTTAGAGTGTTTGATAAAATTGAATTAGAAGTTCTTAATGTATAAGAAAATCTGAATGAGTTAAATGTAGTAGATGATCTCAATACGGAATGAAATAATGTGTTTGATAATTGTTTGTCTAAAATATTTGAATACGTGTATTATTCAATTTTAATTTTTATATAATTATAAATAAACAATGTTATCTTATATCTAAGAAAAATTAAGTATAAACTTTTGAACAATCTGTAATGAAGTATACTATTTGTGACGCCCCCAAAATAGGTATACACATCCCATTGTGAGTCGCTAAATACATGATACATAATCCAAATACTAACTTAATTTATACAAATGTTAAGTGTCGTGCAGAATACGACATAACATACGCTGTGAGTTTTAATACAAATATTGTCTCCTAGACAATATCCAAACTCAAAATAAGTCCTCATTATAATTATTATCATACTATTTCATAGAATAGTGAGGACTACTATAACAACCATCTCGGACCGTCACTATATTCCTTGACTAGTCTCAGCTATATTCTCATTTCCTGAAGAGAACAATGAAAGAAAAGTGTGAGCTCAACTAGCCCAGTAAAGAATATTATGACTAAGATAATGCATAATAAATTATCCTTAGTCTTCAACAGTATAACAACTGATAGAATACAATAGACAACAAGTTTTAGATCAACAACTGCAACGGAATAAGCAATCCATTAGAAGAGTCAAGTAGAGTTACGTTCTTCTTCCATAATGCGGGATATCGTCCTGCGATCTAACATGTACGATGAACTGAATTGAGTATCTCATAACTCGATCCTGGGCCTCATCCATCGCATTTTGAAGCGTAGAGTACGACTCATTAGCCTTCTTCGCCCGACAATTCTCTTCTGCAAGATCTGCACGTCGTGATTCCCTTACCCAGGCCTCCTCTGCTTTGGTCAACCTTGCTGAGTTTTCTTTCAGTTCATTCTTCAAATCCTCTATTTCCTCTGACTTCTGTTCTATTTGACCTTTCTCGTGAATCAAATCCAACTCTGCATTTCCCAGACGTGTGTGCAGAGTCTCAACCTCCCTATCCCTCTGCTCGATGGTAAGCTGTTGAATAACAGCCCCACTCCTTGACTCTGAAGCGACATCTCGTAACTCTATGTTACGATCATATAACTCATCGTACATCTCGGCACTGTTAGAGTTCGGTGGAAACTCATCTTCCTCCTCTTCTTCCTCAGGATCCTCCTCTGGATCAGTCTCAGGCTCATGCTCCTGACCAACAACAGTGATCAACAGAGATGGCTCTCCCTGTAACAACTGCTCCCTGACGACATGAATGTCTCGGGGCTCCTCCTCTGTAGGTACTCGGGGTTCCTCCCCCCCAACTCGACCAGATCCTCCAACATCCAACATCCTGACAACATAGTTTTAAGTTTTAGTTACTAATCGATACTCACAAGCACATAAGTTTATCACATAAGCACATAAAGTCTTTTTATTAGCTTCAATGAATTAAGGAATTCATTTCTTAGAACTCGATAAGAGTTTACCACCACTATGTTCTGGATTTCCTATAAGGCTACTACCTAAGGTTGTTCCCCCACCTAAGGTTCATAGCCTACAGTTTTGATACCAACCTGTGACACCCCCAAATCCAGGTACTTCATCCATCCCAGGTCATATTAACCTTAAATCTCAAATGCGAAAATATAATCAAATATTAAGTCTTACACAATTAAACATAAGTCTGAAACATAACATAACAAATAAACAACAAGTCTTCATCACTTATTAATCGTGCCCTTGCCTTTGTTAGTGGAAGGCTCGTCGGACCTTTCGTTCTTAACTTCAATGTTATTATTACGCAAGAATGAGCATGATTGCCCACAAGTATAATAATGTAACAACAATATAATAACATGCAAGTGAATCAAAGACTTCTGAAATAAGAAATTTAACTTTTGAATCAAGAATGAATAACAAGAATCAAAAGAACTTCTGAGGGTCATAAGACCTTGAGCTATGTCCTAGGTTGTCAAGGGTCATACTTGAAACCTTTAATAGTCATAAGACTATGGACTCTTCTACTTGTACTTAGGGGGATCAGCCCTTAGTACCATACTGTGCACAATATCTTAACGATAAAGCATAAGTAATCCCCTACAACAGGGTTGTTCATCTCAGTTTGACATTACATTCTGCACCAAAGGAAGTTTAGTTTGGATATACTCAACAATGGTTCTGAATTTTAGAACGTTCATCAACTATGGACTAGTCGAATCAATAAGGGTTCGCTAGTTTTACAAGGTTCAACAATAAACGATATTCAAATTGAATAATAACTCAAGAGGTATACAATGGAATAAATATTGTATAATAGGAATCATACTTTAAAAGATTGATAACCTTTAATATATCATATTGAACTTGATCAATAAACAACAAGAACTACTTGGATATAGAATATAAGTCTAGAACTTGCTCAAATAAAGAGGTAAGGTTTAGAAACTTGCATAACGATAAAAAGTAGGGTTAGAAAACTTGCCTCGTGCGTAGGTTATACGTTAATTATACACGTTCCTCGATTTAATCCTACATACCATTTACATTCACAATACCAGTCAATTATAACATAACTAGCATCACAAGTTCATTATCTTTCGTCTAAACTCTGATTATGATTATACTAATCAAATCACAACACTTGTTTTCACATAATATTACACTTCACGAACGACAAGCTAACTACTCGTTCAACAATTTAATTAAACATGTAATTACTTTTTGACATGTTAAGAATCTACTTTAACATCTCACTATATGTCTAACACATTTTTATGATCATTAGGTTATGTTACTATTACATTCCCTGAAATAAAATAATTAAAATTCTCATTCTTGGATACCTTTGATAGTGGAAATCTTATTTCACCCTATAAGCTATACTTGGCGTTGTGGTGCATTGGTAGGCCAAGATCTTGGTCTGTGGCGCGAACCTTAGGGCATGTGTTGGTATTTCTTTCTTTTGACATACCGATTTCGATTTTGAGTTTCGTGAGGAACACATATCATTACCAATTACATTCAATTACATTATTCACACATGAATTTAAGAATACCCGGACACTAGAATTCGTACATGATCCCTTCCCATCCTTTCTAGCATGATTTAACAAGTTAAAACATACAATTACTTGAATCAAACCATAAAATTTCACTGTTCTTGGTGTTTTTGAAAGTTTTGAAAATAAAACATGAAAAATTTGATATTACAATTCGTTATACTTTGAATCTACCCGTTCAAAATTTATTTTCTTCGTTTTGACATGCGATAACATAATCTACTGTTAAATTTCAACTTAAACAACGATTCATGCATTGATCACTAAAATTTTGTTTTTACAGAGAACTTAAAATACTTATTAATGGAAAACTCTGATTTTAGTATGATTTCATGAAACCAATTACTTTAAACACATAAATATATGATATACACATATTATAAACATAAACTAACATATACATCACATCATATATTCTTAAATAGTAAATTTCTTCAATCAAAGAAAACTTAGAGATAACTTTTTCTTTTATAAAACATAAGAACGTAAATAAGTTTTGGGTTGAAGAATTTACCCTATATCAACTTCTCTGACTCTTCAATCTCACAATTTCCCTCAAATTTCTCTCTAACTTTTCTCTGAATTCTCTCTGAGCTCTCAAAGTTTTATTTTAGAAAATCACATACATAAAAAAAAAATAAGACTGACGCGCATACTAAATGCAACATTGTGGTCAGTTAATCCCATTCGTGGGTTAACTGCCCAACTCCCATTAGGGCCTTGTTTGGCTAGCCTTAAAAGGCTCTTTCCCTTTAATTTAATTAATCTTTTATAATATAGTTTAATAATGTCACACCCAATTAAACAATAAATCAAATATCTTATTTAATTTAATTTAAATAAAATATAATAATTTCTCATTAATTCACATAATCAATTAATTAAATTTCTCATTTATTAATTATGTTAAATCAATAAATCTCTAATTAATTATAAAATTAATAAAAAATAACGTTATGCTTATTAAATAATTCATTTAATTAAATAAGCTTAATTAAATACATACCTTGAATAATAAAATTTTCTACATTAATTTAATAAATATAACACATATAATTAAATTAATCTACCACAAATTCCACAATTAATTATTTAATCCAATAATTAAATCATCGAAAAATATTTATTTAATTCAATAAATATTCAAATTAAATTATAAAATCTCGTTCGTCACAGAACTTCCCGGTCTACCCCCAAAACGTGAAGTTGAATTCTTTATTGACCTTGAACCTGGTACAAAATCTATTTCTAAAATCCCATATCGAATGGCTCCTATTGAACTTCAGGAGTTAAAGGTCCAACTACAGGAGTTGTTAGATATCAGTTTCATTCGTCCTAGTTCCTTGGGGTGCTCCTGTTTTATTCGTAAAGAAGAAAGACAGAAGTATGCGACTTTGTATTGACTACCGGGAATTGAACCATGTCACCATCAAGAATAGGTATCCGCTACCTCGCATTGATGACATGTTCGACTAATTGCAAGGAGCAAAATTCTTTTCAAAGATCGATCTTCGTTCTGGATATCATCAGTTGAAGATTAAAACTGATGATATTCCGAAGACTGCCTTCAGAACTCGTACGGGCATTATGAATTCTTAGTCATGCCTTTTGGATTGACTAATGCTCCTGCTGCTTTCATGGATATGATGAACCGTGTGTTCAAAGAATATTTGGATCAGTTCGTTGTCGTCTTTATTGATGACATCCTCATCTATTCCAAAAGTCGGGAAGATCATGTGTGACGCCCCCAAAATAGGTATACATCACCTATTCTGAGTTGCCAAATACATAGTATAGAATATAAATATAATCTTAATTATAAAACAAGAGAGCTGTGAGTTTAAATACAAATACTGTCTTCTAGATAATATCCACTCTCAGAATAAGTCCTCATTACATTTATTATCACACTATTTAACACAATAGTGAGGACTACTAGCTAATACTATCATCAGGACCATCACTCCGCTTCCCGAGGCTCGTCCAGCACGTTCTCATTTCACGAAGAAACGGAAAGAAAAAGAAAGGTGAGCTCAACTAGCCCAAGAAGAAATATTATGACTAAGATAATGCAAAATAAATTATCATTAGCCTTCAACGATTGTTAAACCGATAAAATATAACAACATCAAGTTTAATCTGCAATGAACAAGCAATCCATTAAAAGAGTCAAGTAGAGAATAAAATCTACTATCTTTTATGATTTAAAAGGTTTTCATCACTTTTATATTGGGACTCGACTTAATAAATAATTCACATCACCAAATCACCCCTGCACTACGACCAAGGATATTCTTTAGTATCACGACCACAAATTATCCATGCACTACGGGCCAAGGACATTCGTGTATTCATCAATGGTCATGATCATGCCAACAACTGTCCATCAATGCACTACGGGCCAATGAGGACTTTTATCAAATTATTTGTAACATTACGGTCATAATTATACCGAATAATCCCTGGTCATAATCATACCAAGTCCATCTATGCACTATAGGCCACGGATGACTTTCAAAAAAAATATAAACATGAGAATGATGATAATGATATAAGAATTTAATAAAACAAGTTCAAGAATTAATTTATTAAGGAACTAATAACGTCCAAGTTGTCAACATGATACTGCTTTGTGCAGTAAAATTCAAGAATGCTCAGAAGAATATTTCCATGAAAAGATACTGGATGAAGCGCAAATATCAAGAATATTTCACTAATTTCATGGAGTATAGAAGTCAAAACTTTAACCAACTGAGTATAATAAGGAATGGAATAACAAAAGAAATCACCAGGCATGCGATAGACCGCACAAGCAGGTTATTCCAACAGAATAATAATTAACGGAACCAGGTCCGACGTAAAACGCATGCAGATGGATATTCCAATGTAATAATAAAGACGGAAATCGTGTCCCGGTAAAAACGCATGTATAGGATATTCCAAATGTAATAATAAAGACGGAATTAGGTCCGACGTAAAACGCACAAGATAGGATATTCAGCAAGAATAATAAAGAGCGGAATCAGTTGGGCGTAAAATGCAAGAACAAGATATTTCAAAGAATAATAACGAATGGAATAACAGAAGAATTTCACCAAGTATAGGGTAGCCCGCATATATAGGTTATTCCAACAGAATAATAAATAATGGAATAACAGAAGTTCTCTTCATGAATACAAAAGAAATAATACCCCTTACCGTAAAAGAAACTTGATATAAGAGTAGGGAAGTAGAAAAATACTTTTCTTCTTTCTTTCTATAATTTTCTCTCTAGAGTTTTAGTGAATTCGTAAGAAATAATGAAGGAATGAACTTCTATTTATAGAAGAATGGATTGCATAGTAACTAATTCTTGAACGGTCCAGATTGATTTACTTTTAATCGGACGGTCCATAAATTATTCTAATAAAAAAAACTTTTAAATAAAATATAATATATATTATATTATATATATATATATATTATAAAAATATAACACATGTTTTTTTTAAAAGTCACGGGATTCATCCCGTGAAACCAACTGATGAATCCAACTTTTTAAAAGATATATATATATATATAATACTTAAAAAAATATATAAATATAACATTACCTTCATAATACGCAACATACCTTCCCCCCCCCCCATTATGGCAATTTAGACATCCAATGTCACATGTGGGCCCCATACGTGGGTCCACCTTTATTATACATAAAAATTTTCTACCAATTATTTTGAAAAAAATAGATAAATTGGGGGGAGTCCATAAATACACCAAATACTTCATAAAAATATCCTCCATATTTTTAACAACTTTTATCATTATTATTATAATTCACAATATTAATCGACCAGGTCGTTCCCAGGAAAGAGGGGGCTTTCAATAAGGATTTCTCCCTATGGCGCACAATTAGGTGACCAAACCTCCTCGATGAGAACTTCTAGACATCATTAATATTTCAAATAATAATATTAATAACTTTGTCATCTCAATTATTGATTTAATAATATATAAAATATCGACAATAATTGAATCAAATAACGTGAGATACTATGCAACAATTACTGTAACAATAATTGAACAAAACTGAGTGACTTCTCACGTAAGCATCAATAATCAATACCGTGTGCTACTATGCAACTACGTGTATTACTGTACTTTTAACACCGAGTGTTTCAACAGTTAACGGTAAAACTTCCGCCGTTATTTTCATAAAGTATTTTTGTTGTTTTCTCAATCCGACAATATTTCTGTTGTGGGGTCCACCAATGATTGTGCCGTTGTACAAATATTTTCTGTTAAAATGAATATTCCCCGACCAATCGAATATTATATAACAACTTGCATACTTTTATAAATATTACTCACAACTATAACATTATATCAAATTTACTCCATAATATTCAAAAATGATATTTATAAAAAATTCATCTTTATTTATAAAAGTTGGGGTCTTACAACCTCCCCTTCTTATGAAATTTCGCCCTTGAAATTAGGGTACGTACTGGTATGTCGAAGAGGTAAGGATACCTTGATTTCATTTGATTCTAACTCGTGTCATTTCCTCAACATCGTGGTTTCTCCAAAAACTTTGACTTGAGGTATAACCTTGGGCGTAGAATATGTTCCTTCTTATCCAAGATTTGAACAAGAACCTCTTCATACGTTAAATCTTCCGCTATTTCGTCTGGTTCTAACTCAATAATGTGGTTCGGGTCTTCCACATATTTACGTAACATGGATATGTGAAAAACGTTATGAACACGAGACATACTTGGTGGTAAAACGAGTCTAAAGGCCACAGTTCCTATTCGATCGAGGATTAAAAATGGGCCAATGAATCGAGGATTGAGCTTTCCTCTCTTTCTAAATCTCGTAACTCCTTTCCATGGAGAAACACGTAACAACACATGGTCTCCAATATCGAATTCTATGTATTTTTGATGAAGATCAGCATAACTCTTTTGTCGATCTTGTGAGGTTTTTATACATTGCCGGATTGTTTGAATCTTTTCCGTAGTCATACGTACCAATTCCGGTCCCAACAACGTTGCTTCACCCACCTCATCCCAACATACTGGAGAACGACACTTTCTTCCATACAACGTCTTGAATGGAGCCATGCCAATACTTGCTTGATAATCTTGTTGTTGTAGGAAAACTCCACCAATGGTAAGAACTTGTCCCAACTTCCTTGAAGTCAAGGACACGAGTCTTAATAGATCTTTAAGAGTTTGAATCGTCCTCTCCATTGCCCGTCCAAATGCGAGGATGATATGCCGAGCTAAATCGTAAATCCGTGCCCATAGCTTTTTGCAAACTAACCCAAAATCTTGGGTCTCGATCAGAAACTATGGATACTAGGCATACCATGCAATCTTACAACCTCGTTTATGTACATACGAGCAAGACATTCAAGTGTATAAGTTTCTCGTATCGGTAAGAAATGAGCAGACTTGGTCAATCTATCAACAATGACCCAAATCACATCTATACCTTGAGAAACCTTAGGAAGACCGGTAACGAAATCCATGGTAATGTGTTCCCACTTCCATTCTAAAATTTCAAGTGGTTGCAATGGACCTTTTGGTACTTGATGCTCCGCCTTGACTCGTTGACACGTTAGACACCTTGAGATAAACAACACTAGCTCTCTCTTCATATTGCCCCACCAAAATGTATGTGAAGATCATGATACATTTTGGTACTCCTGAGATGGATTGCAAAGCGTGTGTGTTGTGCGCCTCCATCATGATTTTATACTTTAAATCGTGGTCGTTAGGAACACAAAGTCCGGAGTTGACTCAAGTATTCCTTCTTCATCGATTCTTGCTTAAGGCATAACACCTTCTTGCACTTTCTTCCTCATACGCATCAGCTCCAGGTCTGTAGCTTGAGTAGCTTTAACCTTATAAAATTAAAGTCGGTTCTACTCGTATGTTCGCCATCATCACATGGGTCCATGGAGTCTTTAACTCTATTTCCATCCTTTGCAAGTCACACAAAATGGGCCTTTGCGTTGTCAATATTGCACTCGTACCCGCATATGATCTTCTACTCAATCGTCGTCGGCCTACCACGTTCGCTTTTCCAGGATGGTATTGGATGGTATGATCATAATCTTTCAACAGTTCAAGCCAACGTCGTTGTCGCTGTTGATCGATTTCGCAATCAATGAATACGTGTAAGTATACACGATCAACAAGTAATAAAGTGAAAGTAGAGTATCGTTCCCACGAGGAATTATTTAATAAAAATTACCAAGTACTAATTCTTAACCAAACTAATTTTATTTAAACAACCTCAAATCGTGATTTTTTTAATTAATAAAACTAAGTTAACTAATTAAACTGAATTGCTTTATGACTGAATTCAGATAAATAAAGGTTAAGACTTCAATATCCCCAATTATGAACTATAGATCAATTATCCAATTATCCCAATTATTATGCCTACTGATTTGTTAACAAGAATTCTCAAATGCCAAAAGTCCTTTTCCAAGTGATCAATTGCCTTCTATTTAACCCATATTAATTTTGCTATATTCCTATGCAAAACAATTGAATTATACTCTTTTCAATCCCAATTCCTTATGTGTTATATGCGGTGAACATATATTTCCATTCAATTCACAAACCTAATTATTCACCATGCAAATAACTAAGTCACATGTCACCATGCCCAGTTCTAACCCTAGAATTCCTCTTCCAATTCTTTCTAGAGTAACAAGGTAATTACTGATCAAATAATTAGTCAATAAGCACAAGGTAAGATAAACAATTCACTTTGACACAAATAATTGGAACAAATCAAATAATTAATTTATAGACATGAAAGGTTCAATTGAAATCTTAATGAAAGAGTTAGTTCATAATTAATGAATTAAAACCAAGAATCCACAATTGAATAGATATTAAAAGATAAAAGTATGATAAGAGAAGAGAATAAAATCTGTTGTCATCAAATCTGATGCTCCCCTCTTGCTCTTGCTCTTGCTCTTGCTCTTGATCTTCAGTGTTCTCCAAGTTGCTTCAATCTCCAATGGCTAATTAAGAACTAGGGTTTATATTCTAATCTAATAGAGTGTTTTATCTAAGCTAAGCTATATAATCCCCCTTTATTTTATGCCTTACATCATGTATTTATAGGTTACAAGTCCAATTTTTAGCTTAGGAACAAACCCAATCCAATTTAGAGTCAAAAAGGTGTCAAAATTCGCCCAAAAATGCGTCCAAACCTTCCGGTCTCTTCCCCCCAGGCCCCCAATAGCTAGGCATAACACTCAAACCCCTGCTCCCAAAGGTGCCCGATGGGCATGGCATAGGCCTAAAATGGGCGCCCCGACGCTGCCACTTTTTCTGACATTTTCTACTCTGATGTCCTTTGGGAAAATGGCCATAACATCTTCGTCCGAACTCCGATTTCAATGATTCAAGATGTTCCGGAAAGAGGAGAAGTAGATGTACAACTTTTATTCTTTAAGTTTTTCGAAATAAGGTCCCGAGCAATACTTGAATTGGCTCTGAAGTGACTATTGTGTAAATGGCAAGCTGAAAACGCGCATCTAGCCACCCCAAACGTCGATCCAAGTAATTTTTGTCCCAATTCCTACAAAACAATTTAAAACATGCATGAATGGACACAAACACTTCAAAAATATTCTAAAAGACTTGAGAACAACAATAAATTAAGCCCGAATGTATCCAATTCATGTGTATAAAACTCACTCATCAGTTGCATGTTGAGTTCCTTTTTCAGTGAAGAAATATTTGAGGCTTTTATGATCCGTAAAGATCTCCACTTTCTCCCCATACAAGTAATGCCTCCAAATCTTTAGTGCAAAAGCTTACGCTCACGCCAACTCTAGATCATTAGTGGGATAATTCCTCTCATATTCTTTGAGTTGTCATGAGGCATAGGCTATGACTTTTCTATGTTGCATGAGAACACATCCCAACCCTTTGCCCGAAGCATCACTGTAGATGACAAATCCGTTCGAGCCAGATGGTATTGTCAAAACAGGTGCTGAAATGAGTCTCCTCTTGAGTTCTTGAAAACTCTTCTCACATTCCTCGTTCCAACCGAATTTTGTATCTTTCCGAGTCAGCTGAGTTAGTGGAGTAGCGATTCGAGAAAATCCTTCCACGAATCTTCAATAATAACCAGCTAAATCGAGAAAGCTACGTACTTCGGTCACTGATTTAGTTTGCTCCCAGCTTTGAATAGCTTCAATCTTTGCTGGGTCAACAGATATTCTATGACTTGATACCACGTGCCCAAGGAATGCTACCTCCTCAAGCCAGAACTCGCATTTCTTCAACTTAGCATAAAGCTTATATTCACGAAGCTTTTGGAGTATCAGCCTCAAGTGTTTCTCATGATCTTCACGGCTTTTGGAATAAATAAGGATGTCATCAATAAAGACGACCACAAAGTGATCCAAAAATTCTTTGAATACTCGGTTCATCATATCCATGAAGGCAGTAGGAGCATTAGTTAATCCAAAGGACATGACTAGGAATTCATAATGCCCGTACCGAGTTCTGAAAGCCGTCTTTGGAATGTCATCGGTTCTAATCTTTAATTGGTGATATCCGGAATGAAGATCAATTTTTGAAAGAATTTGGCGCCTTGCAACTGGTCAAACAGGTCATCAATACGTGGCAATGGGTACTTATTTTTGATGGTGACATGATTCAACTCCCGATAATCAATACAAAGTCGCATACTCCCGTCTTTCTTTTTCACTAATAGAATAGGAGAACCCCAAGGAGAAGTACTAGGAAGAATAAAGCCAATGTCTAACAATTCCTGCAGTTGGGTCTTTAATTCCTGAAGTTCAATAGGAGCCATTCGATATGGGACTTTGGAAATGGGTTTTGTACCGGGTTCAAGGTCGATACAAAATTCAATTTCACGCTCTGGGGGTAGGCTAGGAAGTTCTTCAGGGAATACATTAGGAAATTCATTAACAGTAGAAATATTATTCAAAACTGACGTATTTTTGTTTAGATCCGTGACATGAGCTAAGAAAGCTTGACATTCGTTTTTCAATAAACGAATAGCTTTATGGCTTGAGATGACAATGATTGATTTTAATGGTTTGGTTTCTTGAATTCGCATAATAGGTTGGTTAGAAATATGAAAGCTAACAACCTTACGAAAACAATCAATTTTTGCATGATGTGTAGTTAACCAATCAATCCCTAGAATCACATCAAATGTAAGTATTTTCAAAGAAATAAGATCGATAGGTAACATGCAGGTGCCGATTTGAACTAAACAAGACTTATAAACAGTGGATGTAATGAAGGTTTCTCCCAACGGAGTTTCAACAGATAAGTCAAAATCTAATTTCTCCATAGTCAAATTTAATCGTTGAGCGCAAGTAGGAGAAATAAAAGAATGGGTAGAACTAGTATCAAATAAGGTATAGACTTCACTAGAGTTTATGATAAGCTTACTCGTGATGACCTCGTTCGGGTTCCTTGCTTTCTGGGAGGTCACGACAAATGCTCTCCCTTGCACCACCGGCTTTGACTTTTCTGGGACGGCCTTTGGTGCCTCCATCCTAGCTGAACTTGTCTTCGGTGAATGACAAAATCGGGCTAGGTGACCTTCTCTTCCACAATTATAACACGCTTTGGATGACATCACACAGTTTGGACTGATATGTCCCTCCCCTCCGCATTTGAAGCATATGATAGGTGGTTGTTCTCCTTCCTTAACTATGGTTGCTGGTGCTGACGTCTTTTCATCATTGTTGAATCTCCTTTTCTTGAAATGTTCATTTTTATTGTCTTGGCCATGATTACCACCGAAGTGGTTACCATTTTTGGCATATTGATTCCCTCCACGTTTGTTGTCACCGCTTCGATGACTGATACCACTGGTATTTTCATGCTGCCGGCTGCTTTCTCTTGGTTGCGTTGACTCATTACCGCGCTCCAATAACTGAGCCCTATTTACAACATCTGAGTACAAACACAGTTTATGAGAAATAAGATATTAACGTATCTCCGGTTTCAAACCTCTTAAAAACATTCGCGTCATTCGCTCCTCATTATCAACCAAATGGGATGCAAACCGGGATAACTCCGCAAATTTAGCCTCGTATTGCGACACGGTCATATTATTTTGTTCCAACTTGATAAACTCCACCTCTTTCATGTGACGAATACTCTCGGGAAAGTACTTGTCGTTGAATAGCTCTTGGAACTTCTCCCAAGACATCTTGAGTGCGTCAGGCTGGGTACATTTTACAGATTCCCACTAGTAATCTGCTTCTTCACGCAACATGAAGGTGGCGAAGGGGACCTTTTGCTCCTCGGAGCATCCCAAGACATCAAATATCTTGGTGATCTGCTTTATCCATGCTTCCGCCATAAGTGGTTTTGGCTCTCCAATAAACTCTGGTGGTCCTAGCTCCTTGAAGCATTTAGTAGTGACCGTCAGAGAGTTTCGGTGTTTCCACCTACATTTTTGGGCGAGAGCCGCTCTGCTTTGATGTTACATGAATTGCATAAAGCCTCCGAACAATCCATCATTCATCATTTGGTCGGTGTTGTTGTTTGCATGAGGATTGTGTCGCCTTCACGATGCACATTCTCCACGATTATTGATATGTGGAGACTCAGCGGTCTCCTCGTGCTCCATTGCTATTCTCAACATTCTCGGATGTCATTTTGAGACATCGCCACAAAATAAAGGTTAATTAACATATAACATATTATCCCTATACTTTGACCAAGTGATTAAATACCAAATAAACTTAGGTAGGTCATACTATCGAAAGAATTCCCGTCTCTCCCCTCCTAGTTCTATTCTCACATCTTAGCCAGGATCATATCCCTAAGCTTTGATACCTATTGTGGACGCCCCAAAATAGGTATACATCACCTATTTCGAGTCGCCAAATACATGGTACAAAATATAAATACAATCTTAATTATACAACAAGAGAGCTATGAGTTTAAATACGATTACTGTCTTCTAGATAATATCCACTCTGAGAATAAGTCCTCATTACATTTATTATCAAACTATTTAACAGAATAGTGAGGACTACTAGCTAATACTATCATCCAGGACCATCACTCCGTTCCCAGGCTCGTCCGGCTACGTTCTCATTTCACGAAGAAACAAAGTGAAAGAAAAAGGGTGAGCTCAACTAGCCCAAGAAGAAATATTATGACTAAGATAATGCAAAATAAATTATCATTAGCCTTCAACACAACATTAAGCGATAAAATATAACAACATCAAGTTTAACTGTAGCGGAACAAGCAATCCATTAAAAGAGTCAAGTAGAGAATAAAATCTACTATCTTTTATGATTTAAAAGTTTTTTCATCACTTTTATAATTGGGACTCAGCTTAATAAATAATTCACATCACTAAATCACCCCTGCACTACAGCCAAGGATATTCTTTAGTATCACGACCACAAATTATCCATGCACTACGGGCCAAGGACATTTGTGTATTCATCAATAGTCATGATCATGCCAACAACTGTCCATCAATGCACTATGGGCCAATGAGGACTTTTACCACATCATTTGTAACATTACGGTCATGATTATACCGAATAATCCCTGGTCATAATCATACCAAGTCCATCTATGCACTACTGGCCACAGATGACTTTCAAAAAAAATATAAACATGAGGATGATGACAATGATATAAGAATTTAATAAAACAAGTTCAAGAATTAATTTATTCAGGAACTACTAACGTCCAAGTTGTCAACATATACTGCTTTGTGCAGTAAAATTCAAGAATGCTCAGAAGAATATTTCCATGAAAAGATACTGGATGAAGCGCAAATATCAAGAATATTTCACTAATTTCATGGAGTATAGAAGTCAAAACTTTAACCAACTGAGTATAATAAGGAATGAAATAACAAAAGAAATCACCAGGCATATGATAGACCGCACAGGCAGGTTATTCCAACAGAATAATAATTAACGGAACGAGTCCGATGTAAAACGCATACGACGAGGATATTCCAGCGAGAATAATAAAGAGCGGAATCAGTCCGTAAAAGCGCATGAGATAGGATATTCCAAATGAATAATAACGAATGGAATAATGGAAGAATTTCACCAAGTATAGGGTAGCTCGGCGTATCTGAGTTATTCAAATGAATAATAAATAATGGAATAACAGAAGTTCTCTTCATGAATACAAAAGAAATAATACCCCTTATCGTAAAAAAAACTGGATATAAGAGTAGGGAAGTAGCAAAATACTTTTCTTCTTTCTTTCTATAATTTTCTCTCTAGAGTTTCATTGAATTCGTAAGAAATAATGAAGGAATGAACTTTTATTTATAGAAGAATGGACTGCATAGTAACTAATTCTTGAATGGTCCAGATTTATTTTGTGAGACCCCAGATTTTATGAATAAAGATTTAATTTTCTCGATTTTTTTTTTATATTATGGTGTTGATTTGATGTAATGTTATAGTTGTGGGTAATATTTACAAATTTTACAAAGTAAGAAAGTGGTTGTATAATATTGATTGGTGGGGAATATTCTTTTTGTCGGGGAATATCCAAATTGACAGTACAATCATTGGTGGACTCCACAATGTAAATTATTGTCGGATAGAAAATGACAAAAATACTTTATGAAAATAATTCACGGAAGTTTTACAGAGTTAGCTGTTGAAACACAGTGTTAAAAGTATAATGTCTGGCGTGGTTGCCGCAATAGCACATGGTATTGATTATTGATGCTTACGTGAGAAGTCACTCGGTTATACTCAATTATTGCTACAAGATAATTGCCGCATCATATCTCTCATATTATTGATTCAATTATTGTTACGATTATCATCGCGCATAATATGATATATTATTCAATCGAAGTATTCGGGATACTTTTTTTCGTCGTGAGTAGTACTATTCATGAGTTACTATTCATGAGTTACTATTCATGAGTTACTATTCATGAGTTACTATTCACAAGTTACTATTTACGAGTTACTATTCATGAGTTACTATTCATGAGTTACTATTCATGAGTTACTATTCATGAGTTACTATTCACCCGGTTACTATTCACTCTAGTATTGTGCATTCGGGTATTTGGGTACAATATTATTCCATGAGGAGATGTGCTAATTTTTTTTGAATGGTTGGTTGAAGATATAATAGTAAGTCAATATGGACCACTGGTGGAGTTATAATAGTAAATCAATATGGATCGCTGGTTTAAAGTTTTAATAATAAATCAGTATGGACCATTGTTTTAAGTTTTAATAGTAAACCAATATGGACCGTCCGTTTAATAGTAAATCAATCTAGACCGTTTATGAATTAGTTACTATTCATTCCATTTTCCTATAAATAGAAGCTCATTCCTTCATTATTTCTTACGAATTCACTGAAACTCTAGAGAGAGAAATTATAGAAAAGCTATAGAAAAGTATTCTGCTCCTTCCCTACTCTTATATTCAGATTCTTTTACGGTAAGGGATATTATTTGTTGTACCTATAAGGGGTATTATTTCTTTTGTATTCTTGAAGAGAACTTCTGTTATTCCATTATTTATTATTACATTGGAATAACTTTGTATCTGTGGCTACCCTATACTTGGTGAAATTCTTCTATTATTTCATTCTTTATTATTCTGTCGGAATATCCTGTCTGTGCGTTTACGCCGGACCTGGTTCCATTATTTATTATTTTGTCGGAATATCCTGATTGTGTGTTTACACCGGACCTGGTTCTATCCTTTATTATTCTGTTGGAATAACCTGCCTGTGCGGTCTATCGCATGCATGGTGATTTCTTTTGTTATTCCATTCTTTATTATACTCAGTTGGTTAAAACATTAACTTCTATACCCGTGAAATTAGTGGAATAGCCTTAATATTTGCACTTCATCCAGTATCTTTTCATGAAAATATTCTTCTTAGCATTCTTGAATTTTACTCTACAAAGCAGTATCATGTTGACAATTTGAACGTTATCAGTTCCTGGATAAATTAATTCTTGAACTTGTTTTATTGAATTCTTATATCATTGTCATCATCCTCATGTTTATTTTTTGAAAGTCATCATGGGGCTGTAGTGCATAGATGGACTTGGTATGATTATGACCGAGGATTATTCGGTATAATCATTACCGTAATGTTACAATAATGTGGAAAAAGTCCTCATTGGGCGTAGTGCATTGATGGGAATGATTTTGGTATGATTATGGCTATGGATTCTCTTTGGTAGTAGTGCAAAGATGAATTGTTTTATGGCATGATCAGGATCGTTGATGAAAACATGATTATCTTAAGCCATAGTGCATGGATAATTCGTGATCGTGATACTTAAAGAATATCCTTGGCCGAAGTAGTGCGGGGTGATTCGATGATGTGGATTATTTATTATTCGAGTCGGCCGATAAAAGTGATGAAAAACCTTTTAAATCATAGAAGATAGTAGATTTTATTCCCTACTTGACTCTTCTAATGGATTGCTTGTTCCGCTGTAGTTAAACTTGATAGTTGTTATATTTTATCAGTTTAACATTGTTGAAGGCTAACGATAAATTATTCTGTATTATCTTAGTCATAATATTTTTTACTGGGCTAGTTGAGCTCACCCTTTCTTTCATTATTCTTACGGAAATGAGAACGTGGCGGGACTAGTCGAGAACAGAGTGATGGTCCTAGATGGTGCATTAGTAGTCCTCACTATTCTATAAAATAGTGTGATAATAATTGTAATGAGGACTCCTTTTGAGTTTGTATAATCTCTAGTAGACAATATTTGTATTCAAACTCACGAGTTTATGTTTTGTCGTATTGTACACGATAGGTTGTATTATTAAGTTGTATTTGAATTACATACATGTATATCGGCGACCAAGAAGATGGGTGATGTATACCTAATTTTGGGGCGTCATGCTGATTTACTTTTAATGGACGGTCCATAAATTATTCTAATAAAACAAAACTTTTAAATAAAATATAAAATATATTATATTATATATATATATTATAAAAATATAACACATGTTTTTTTAAAAAGTCACGGGATTCATCCCGTGAAACCAACTGATGAATCCAACTTTTTAAAAGATATATATATATATATATATATATAATACTTAAAAAATATATAAATATAACATTACCTTCATAATACGCAACATACCTTTCCCCCCATTCTGGCAATTTAGACATCCAATGTCACACGTGGGCCCCACACGTGGGTCCACCTTTATTATACAGAAAAATTTTCTAACAATTATTTTGAAAAAATAGATAAATGGGGGGGGGGGGGGTCCTTAAATACACCAAATACTTCATAAAAATATCCTCCATATTTTTAACAACATTTATAATCATTATTATAATTCACAATATTAATCGACCAGGTCGTTCCCAGGAAAGAGGGGGCTTTCCAATAAGGATTTCTCCCTATTGGCGCGCAATTAGGTGACCAAACCTATCCTTGACAGAACTTCTAGACATCGTTAATATTGCAAATAATAATATTAATAACTTTGTCATCTCAATTATTGATTTAATAATATATAAAATATCGACAATAATTGAATCAAATAACGTGAGATACTATGCAACAATTACTATAATAATAATTGAACAAAACTGAGTGACTTCTCACGTAAGCATCAATAATCAATACAGGTGTGCTACTATGCAACTATGCAGTATTCATGTACTTTTTAACAAGATTGTGTTTCAATGATTAACAGTAAAACTTCCGCCGTTATTTTCATAAAGTATTTTTGTCGTTTTCTCAATCCGACAATAATTTCGTTATGGGGTCCACCAATGATTGTGCCGTTGTACGAATATTCCCTGTTAAAACGAATATTCCCCGACCAATCGAATATTATATAACAACTTGCGTACTTTTATAAATATTACTCACAACTATAACATTATATCAAATTTACTCCATAATATTCAAAAATGATATTTATAGAAAATTCATCTTTATTTATAAAAGTTGGGGTCTTACATCATGAGCGTCATTTGAAGCTGGTACTTCAAAGGCTTCATGATAACAAGCTATATGCCAAGCTCAAAGCTTCCTTAAACTCAAAAGAAATACGCTCAATATTATAGAAGAAAAATTCTCTGATTCTGGTGTGATTTTAATTTCTAAACTGAACATCCTATTTATAGGAGAATGGAATGGAACTATTTCAGAAAAATATCACGGACCAACAGTTAAAAGAATTCACGGGCCAATTATGCAATTCTTCAGACGCCCAACTTTCAAACTAATAATATAATAATCAAATAAAACAAAACTTATATATATATATATATATATATATATATATATATATATATATATATATATATATATATATATATAAAGAAAAAATGCGTGCGTGTGTGTGAGGTGTGTGTGTGTGTACATGTGGTGGAAAGTGAAAGTGAAAGTGATGTGTGTGTGTGTATATATATATATATATATATATATATATATATATATATTTTCTTCCGGTGATTTTGAAAAATGAGTAAGTGGTGGTCTATGCAATAAGCCAAATTTATAACAAATACTTCATAAAAATCTCCTCTATTTATCTCAATTCACTTGGCTTCTCAAAACACATTTTTGAACAACAATTATTCATCATTTATAACTTGTAATATTAACAACCAGATCATTCCCAGGAAAGAGGGGGTTTTTAATAAGGATTTATCTCTATTGGCGCACAATTAGGTGACCAAAACCCCTTTCTTCTACAGAATTTTCTAGACATTGTCAATAATACAAATAATAATATGAATAACTTTATCTTCTCAATTATTGATTTAATAATATAAAATATTGTGATAATAATTGAATCAAATAACGTGAGATACTATGCAACAATTACTGTGGCAATAATTGAAATAAACTGAGTGACTTCTCACGTAAGCATCAATAATCAATATTGTGTGCTACAATTTAATCACGCGTATTACTGTACTTTTATCACCGAGTATTTCAACAGTTAACGATAAAACTTTCGTCGTTATTTTTATAAAAAGATATTTACGGCTTTTTTAACTCCAAACAATAATTCCATTGTAGGGTCCACCTGATAATTGTGTCTTAGTCAATACGAATATTTTTACGATAAAACGAACATTCCCCGGCCAAACGAATATTTTATAATAACTTGCTTACTTTACAAAATTTATAAATATTACCCACAACTATAACATTATATCAAATCCACACCTTAATATTAAAAAAAAAATCAAGAAATTAAATCTTTATTCATAAAATTTGGGGTCTTAAACTATTAAAATAATAATTTTTGAAATAAAACACTAAAAATATTAATAACATTCTATAGTACAAAAAATCAAAACAAAAGACTACGACAATATTTATTAAATTGGTTATCCAATTTGTTAAACAAAAATCAAAAATAATTTGTACATAACAAAATTTGTTTATAATTGTAACGCCCCCAAAATAGGTATACATCACCCATTCTGAGTCGCCAAATACATGGTACAGAATACAAATACAAACTTCATTTATACAATACGATAAAGCGTAGCTGAGAGTTTTTACACGAATATTGTCCAATAGACAGTATTCAAACTAAAAAAGGAGACCTCATTACATTTATTATCACACTAAATAGTTAGGACTACTAAAACAACCATCACGGACCGTCACTCCATACCCCGACTAGTCCCGGCTACGTTCTCATTTTCTGAAGAGAACAATGAAAGCAAAAGGGTGAGCTCAACTAGCCCGATAAGAAATATTATGACTAAGATAATGCAAAATAAATTTGTTAGTACCCTTGGGGACCCAAATCTGTTTGATCTTGGGTCTCAAATGCATGGAATTATAATAGCACTTTGCAGCCTTGTGACCAATTTTGTAGCACACAAAACATTTAATATGATGCATGCTTGTGTGTATGTGAGAATTCATTCTCCATTTGAACTTTTGTGGTTCTTTAGTCATCCTTCTGTTAAACTGATTTTCCTTCTTCCACGCGTCCTTAAGTTTTATGAATTGTGAGGAGTGTACTTTACCTCTACTTTACCTTCCCAGTTGATTCGTAGAGTTGGTCTTACTTGACTCTACGATCCTTCGAGGTTGGTGAGTAGTGGATGTGTTACTCTTTTCTTTTATGAAGCCCAGGCCAGTATGGGATCCTTTACTCCTTGGAGTATGGATTGAATTAGTAGAACATGGTTGGGCTGGTTCTTCCTCCTGTGAGGATTTCACAAATGTAATGCCTCTACTAAAACTTGAAGCATTACTAGTGCTAGTTTCCTTTATCTTTTTCCACATGGCTCGAGGTGGATCCCCAAAGCCTAGGCACATTACTGCCGGATGCACTTCTCCGACTAGAGAGTAGGAGTCCATGGATCATGAGGATTTATTCCATGTAGAGATAGTCTTTTCTAGTTCCTCAATTTTAGAGGTTAGATTGGACTCTCTTTGTGTATTGAGTTCATTGGTCTGTTTTAAGTTTCATTCTCAGCCTCAAGCTTGGAGAGAAAGTTAGTACTTAGAAGGGTTGTTTCCAGTTCTTCTTGAACTTTCTTTTTCTCCTCTTGAAGAAATGAATAATCCTTCGACAGAACTCTGAACCACTTCATGTATTGATGCAGATCAGTTGTTATGCCATGCAGTGCAGTTCTCAAATCATTAATGTCTACATCAGGAGAGTTGAATTCAAATACCTCAATACTTACTTCATGTATGTTGGAGTTTAGTTTGTCCTTTGCATGTTTGGCCATTAGGCATAGATTAGCCATTTGGGGATCTTCATCATCTTCAGATTCAGGAGTTGAGTCATTGTCTGAGTCACTCCATAATCCTCCAGCTATAAGGCCTTTGTCTCTCTTCTGAGGCCTTTTGTTGCCTTTATATTCCTTCTTTGGATGTGATTTCTTCTTTAGCTCTTCTCTGAGAGGTTTGTTGCAATTGGCAATAAAGTGGCCAGGCTTCTTGCAGTTGTAGCATAGATCATTCATTTGCTCATGGCTGTTGTAGTTGTTAACCTTCTTTTGTTTGCTGGTTTTGCCTTGACACATAAACCTTCTTAGTCTTTTTACCAGCATTGCAAGGTCTTCATCATAGTCCGAGTCAATTTCAGTGTTGACCTTGGAGGTACTTTCAGTTGCTATGAGAGCAACACCCTTATCCTTCTTTCGCCTCCGACAGCGGAGTTTACGCTTTCGTTGAGTCACTCAGGTTCAGTATGTGAGAAGGTTACTGTATAGCTGTTGAACAGTCATCTCATGGAGATTCTTTGACTCTCTAATAGTAGTGGTTTTGGCATCCCACTTGCTTGGTAAGGCCCTCATGAACTTTATGATTAGATCTTTGTTTGGATAGATCTTTCCATAAGCTCGTAGAAAGTTGAGCAGAATGTTGAATCTCTCGTAGGTGGCAGTGACGTTTTCTCCTTGAACATGAGCGAACATTTCATACTGCTGTGTCAGGAGAGATTGTTTGTTTTCTCTTACTTCTTCCGTTCCTTCATGCATGATGAGTAGTGCTTCCCAAACCTCATTTGCTGTTTTGCTGTTGACCACACTTTTGAACAGATCGTCTTCTAAGGATTGAAACAAAATGTTCTTGGCCTTCTTGTCGAGTTGAACACCTTTCTTCTCGTTGTTTATCCACTCCTCTTTGACTTTGATTTGTATTCTGTTTGGATCGTCTGTAGTTGGTGCAAGCTTTGTTGGTACATAGGGCCCATTCTAAACAGTCTCAAATAGATCTTCATCTATTGAGTCCATGTATGCTTGCATCCTGACTTTCCAATTTGTGAATTTATCTTTATTGCACATTGGTGGCTTGCTGCCTCCTCCAGTCCTTGATTCGCTTGGTAAGTGTGCCATTGGATCTACTTAAGCTTTGTAGGCTATGTAATAAAACCTGCTTTGATACCAATTGTTAGTTCCCGGAGGCACAATAGTTATCTAGAAGGGGGGTTGAATAGATATTTTAAAAATCTTTTTGTTTTAACTTGTTAGTTGATAATGATTAAAACTCGGTGAGTTAATATTTGTTTTAATCTCCTTAAGATAGTGAGTTAATGAGAGTGAGGCAGCAGTTATAGCGAGCTTATGATGAGATATAGCGTTATAGCAAGAATGTAATGACACATAATGCGTTTTAAGTGGTTGAGCACTTAAAGCTCCTAGTCCACTCTTCTACTCCTCGAGTAGGAAATCCACTAAGGATGTTTTTTTATACTTTCTGAATCACACAGATTCCTTCTAGACCAGCAGTCTAGGAACTTTTTAGTTCACTCTTGAACTCTTCAAGTCCAGCAGACTTGGCTCTTCATAGTTCACTTAGAACTCTTCAAGTCCTTCTGACTTGGAACTTCTTACTTCAGTTGATTAGTAGTTGTTGAGTTCTTGATTGTTGCTACTCAGTTGCTGTTAAGCACTTTGTCAACGTCGGGATTTTTGGATGTCCCTTTCCGTTACTTGTTCTTTGGTGTTCTCATTTTAGGTGAGATTTGTTTGAAAAAACAAGTGAAAAAGGTCCGACATGTATAATGTCAACGATGGATTATTAAGAGTCGCTAGTTGGTTTTTTAAATGGTTGTAGCAACACAACCGAGAAAAGGTTTGCACATTGACCCGATGATGTGACCTTCGCTATATCGGGTTGGTGGCGAGATTCATTAGGGTCCAGGGGACTTGGTTATGCGGGGAAGGTGTTAGGCACCCAGACATCCGTGTTACCACGGTGACCGCCTCTTTTCAAGAAACTATTATCCGAATATGTGTGTGTGTGTGGGTCAATGTCTTTGTTATTTAGAAGTAGTGCGAGGCCTCGTTCGCACCTATATATATTGTGGTTTGAATTTATATAAAATTCACTTTTAAGCAAGATATGGCGGTGATGTTTTATAAAAGAGGTTTTTTCAAACCACGATGCTCAATAGTAATTGAGACCTTTTACACTCCCATTTTATTAAGTGCTCGGCTTGATTGATTTTATTTGTGGATCACGAGGCATCCAAATGCGAAAATAATATACAAAAAAAAATGCCGACTTCCTCGTGGGTATGAAAACCATCTAAGGAAATTCAGACAACGCAGAATAATTTATAAGTCACATATTTGAAAATGTCCATCACGGAACCGAATCTAGATTCAATGGGATGAATCTGTGATCACATGATTCTAGGCGTATACGAATCACGTAATTTGTATGAAAGCGATAGCGGTATATATATAAAAGTCAGTAAATATATATATATATATATACGATATGATCACCAACCACGAAGCACCTCCACGGGGATCGAAATGTAAATAAAAGTCATTAAAAAGCTATCAACCGCCACGGAGGAAACTCCAAAGGGACAAAACGTAAATAAAGTCAGAATACGGCCAACCGCCACGAAGTAAACTCTAGGCGGGACAAAATGTAAATAAAGCTGTACAAAGCGATCAACTGCCATGAAGTAAACTCCAGGCAGGATGAAACGTAAAGAAAGGTGTAAAAGCGATCAACAACCACGAAGTAAACTCCAAGTGGGACGAAATATATATATATATAAAAGCAATAAACGCACCGGATATAAAATCCAGGCTCATCGAATAGAGTTCGACCACAGTTCATATATATATATATATATATATATATATATAAGCGAATAAACGCACCGGATGTAAAATCCAGGCTCATCAAACAGAGTCCGACACACAGTTAATATATATAAATGTATATATATATATATATTAAAGCGAAGAAACGCACTGCATCAAATCAGGCTCATCGAACAAAGTTAAACACTACATTAATATATATAAATGTATATATATATATATATATATATATATTAAAGCAATAAACGCACCAGACCAAAGTCTAGGCTCATCGAACAAAGTTCGAGACACAGTTAATATATATAAAGGTATATATATATATATATTAAAGCAATAAACGCACCAGAATAAAGTCTAGGCTCATCGAACAAAGTTCGACACACAGTTAATATATATAAATGTATATATATATTAAAGCAAATAAACGCTCCAGACCAAAGTCTAGGCTCAATCGAGGCATAACTCGATAATATTAGTCAATATATATATAAATATATATAATATATATATATATATCTGATAGATGAAATGAAACCACGGAATCGAAGTCAAGGCAAAAGCAAGCAACACGACTCTCAGCGTGTAGAAGGGTGTGTGCGAGAGATGAAGAAAGAAGACTAAAGTGTGTGAGAAGGCTTACAACTTATCGCCAAAGAAGACTTCTATATCTTTAGAGTGGGTAAACTCTTGACTTTTATAGGTACAAAAGGGGCTATATATGAGCTCACAGTGTTTAAAGGGAAAGTACCTTTGCATGGGGTGAGTCACGAGCAAATTGGCCGAGGCTTCCTCGCCTTTTTTCTCTTCTAAAATAAATTTTGCCCAAGCCCTCTATTTATAAACAATTTAGCAGTGCAGGTGTACGAGAGGCAACCGGGTGGGCTCGGGTTTTTCGGTCGGGTCGTCTCGGCACGCGTGCACTCGGGCACTATAATGTCCGTTCAAACTTTCGAAGTGCAATCAGGGCATCCGTTTGAGGTATATCTGAGGACCTATTTGAACCATGGTTGTCGAGAGTTATCACGATAGCATGGGATTAGAGCTTATGCGAAGTCGATGAAGATGGGACGATGCCCTCCGGTCTTCAAGCTTCAACTTTCATCCGTTACCCCGCACAATAGTCACTCGGGATTGATTAGTCTTGTGGGACATCGTTGCATAGAGATGTTGAGACGACGTGGCATGGCATCGCGTTGGCTAGATGACAATGTCGCCCCTCACCGGTGTTATCGCCGGATTAATGATAAAGACGTTGCTTTCGAGACTCATTTGAGATTGGACTGCTATAATTGTTGAAGGTCTTTATTGTCATCTTTGAGTTGTGACTGTCTTCCCGATGTTATCACCGAAGTTAGTATGCAGTGTATCTCGTTGTGAGCGCCGAGATTGAAGCTGGTCGCATTTGAACCAAGAATTTCAGGGGTTATCGCCGAAACTGCATTCCTTAGGGTTATCACCAAGGTTGGTGGCTATTCCCATGGTTGGGACTGAGACTGGATACCTCGGGTTTATCTCCGATATTAATCGGTCTTCTCCGGTGTGTGTTCCGGTATTGGATCTGCATGCCTCGGGGTTACATCAGAGGTTGGGCTATTACTCAGTGGGCTCGGGGTTGATCTTTGAGCTTAGGTGAGTATCCGGTATGGATTGTCTTTCAGGATTCTCTCTTAAAAGACGAATCTGTCCTCCTGCAATGTTAGTAACAATAGTACAGAAAATTTTGAGTGTCTACAGATGCCCCTCTTTATCGTACTCATGCATGGCGATGCATGGGTAGGATAAAGAATCCTAGACACTTGAAACGAAACAAGACAAACATGGTACTGTATGTAGCAACATGATGCAAATGTATGATGCATGTGTACGGGGTTGTAGCCCAACATCTTTGGGGATGATTCTTTGGATCCTGTTGCTTCATTTGGGGATTGGCAAATCTTGACCAGATTTGATGTGTGTCTAATCATTGGGATGTTGATGTTGGAGTTATCGCCAAATTCCTCGTGTTCTTGATAACGACTTGATCCTGAAGAGGTACCTCTTATGTACAAGACATCTGTGGGGATAAAGCTTAGTCTGTTTGAGGATGTGTATAACATATTCCATCATCTATCCTCTTTGATAACATTGACCTTTCCTGGTTGGTATTGTCAGGACATGTGAAGATTCTGTTGGATTTATCGCGCCAACAAATCTTTGTCGTGGGATGCGACCTTCGTTGACGTGTATTTCACCGTCATGTGAGTCAACAGCTAAAAAATCCTATAGGATATATTGTCAAGGCTGCTTGACCTTCGCTGACGTGTGAATTAACGGTTGAAAAAAAATAAATCCTGTGGGATATACTGTCAAGGTTGCTTGACCTTCGCTGACGTGTGAATCAACGACTGAGCATACGTTGTAACCCCCGCCGGGGTACCGCTGGGGAATAAGAGCAATCAAGCATGAAATCCTTGAATAGCTCTAGAGCTCTGATAGGTTTAATCGATATCAGCTGAAATAACGTCAAGGTTGCTTGACCTTCGTTTATATGTGTGTCAACGGCTTGAATGTACTTTGTAATCCCCTGTCAGGGCTTCACGTTATAACCCCCGTTGGGGATATACGTTGTAACCATTGCTGTTGTGTGTAGCAGCGGCTGGTCATCGGATGGCTTCCGATGCTCTGTTGGGTTTGCTTCCCTCGGTTATCATGATGTCAACGCTACTTGACCTTCGCTGATTTGTGTGTCAACGGATGAACATGCATTGTAACCCCCGTCGGGGATATACGTTGTACCCCCCGTCGGGGACTCACGTTGTAACCCCCGTCGGGGACTCACTTAGGGTAACGACCCGGAGTTGGCGACATCGGACCTGTACAAGGTATTTTCGTATGTGATTTATGACAACTGAGATCATCGGAAGGGTATACCTCTTGTTCGGGTGACTACCAATGAGCGATGTACTGACTCAAAATTTCATTTGAGAAGACCAGGATTGTATGTTATTTTGCTCAATCGCGTGGCGTTTTATTACGGATTTGACTTTTCTAGTCATAAAAACTCCTTTACAACTCGAACTGGACCGAAGCCGGGAGGGTGGGACCCACATAGGGTACGCAGTGCACTTGCTGCGGCCATGAGTGCACTTTCTTGCGCTGGCATGCAGTGAGCTCATGACCAATCATGGATGATAAATTCCAAAGAGTTAGTCTCACAAGTCATTTTCAACTTGTCGCTGAAGGAAAATCCGTGAGCCTCTTTCGGATCTCTCTTTGAGTTCGGCTATTATCTCGCAAATTCATCCATTTGTACAAGTGTTCTACACTATCCTGGTAACGTATGCATGTATTTTTTCCGTTTTTATCCGTTGGATTGTGAGTTATCGCATGAAATGCATCTAAACACATAGTAGTGATTATGTATTCACAAATGACTTGATAAAAAATATTCAACATAGTAAATGTTAATATTAAACCATGCTGAACATAGTGTTGTGAAAAAATTTGACTTTTGAGGAAATCAATTGGCACCTTTTTTTTGCTATTTTTGTCCTATTTGAGGTCCAATGAGCAAAAGGTAGCAAGGCAAAGTACTCCTAGTATTGAGGTTGACCTTATGCATGATGATTTTGATTTTGAATGCATATATTATGTATATGACTTTGGGGCAGGTGTGCTACTGAATGGCAACCTAGACATGCCTATGTGCATGTGGATAGTCCTATTTTCAAAGGGGACTATGACAAAATTTTTCCAAATGTAGGCATTGGGTAGTCATGCATTTTAACTCTATTATATGTTAAAGTAAATGCATGCATGCATATAGTCATAAATGCATTTTAGAAAGCTCTGTGAAATACCACACCGCTACGAGGTGATTTGGAGACTTGTTGTCCAGATATTATGGATCCGGATCGGTAAGCGGTTCTCACAGGACCACGCCGGCATACTGGCGGAGGGCTTCCAAGTGCCTCGTCCCAGATTCATCGAGACTGACCTCGTCGGTTAGTGGAGGTAGTGATTAAATCTGTTAGGGTAGATGTGCTGACGTTGAGGGCGAGGAGGCGGATATTCCGATTGAGGATCCCGCTCCTGCTGCACATGTTCCTCGTAGGGAGTTCCCGAGTATTCAGGTGGCAAACTTCGAGGAGTCTTTGGGTGATTTGGCGAGACATCCCTCGATGTATTTGCATGCTAAAGAGGTATGACATTTGTGGCGCCCTAAAAAGCAGTATACGTCACCCATCTTGGGTCGCCACTTACATGGTACATAATTCAAATACAACTTAATAATACAAATCGCCGTGTACAATATGACAAAAACATAAATGAATAAAAAAAGGCGGAATTAGGTCCGGCAGAAACGCATACATCTGAGGATATTCCAGCGAGAATAATAAAAGGCGGAATCAGTGCGGCGTAAAAGCGCATGAACATGATATTCAAAATGAGAATAATAAAGGCGGAATTAGGTAGGCGTAGAACGCTTATACAAGATGTTCAAATGAATGATAAAGAATGGAACAATGGAAGAATTTCACCAAGTATAGGATAGCTGGCGTATCTGAGTTATTCAATGAATAATAAAGAATGGAATAATGAAGTTCTCTTCATGGATAAGAAAGAAATAATACTCCCTACCTTGGAAAAAAGCTGGATCTTTGGAATAGTGAGGTAGTAGACTTCTCTTCTTCTTTCTCTCTGTAATTTCTCTCTATAATAATCGCTCTAAAGCTTTTGTGAATTGGTGGGAAATGAAGGAAGAATGAGCTTCTATTTATAGAAAAATATAGTTTCGATAATTGCACGTTTTGGGGCTCAAAAAATTACAGTATAATACCTCCAACTTTTCCTTTATTTTTAATTTAGTCATTAAAGTATTATCAAACTTGCACCACCTCCCCTAACAGTAAATAATGTGATTCAATGGTAAATTATGTGAATCAATAGTTCTAGACATGTGAAAATACGAATTACAGTATAGTACCTCCATCTATACCTCCATTTATAACTTAGTCATGCAAGTATTATCAATCTTGCACCAACTCCCCTAATAGTAACAAGAATGTGAAATAATAGTATACACATGTGAACAAAAAGTTATAATCATGTGAAATAATAGCAATTAATTGCTCATTTATCCTGTTAAATACCCAATTGGTCAATATAACCTCCAGATATCAATTATTATCGAAATAATTGTCGATTTTCACTAACACAAATAATTCCAACACAATGAAATCATTTTTATCAAAAATATAAATTTTGAAATTTCAAAGTTTGACTTTTCAAAAAAAGTCAACTATTGACTTTGACCAAATAGTGAATTAGGAAAATTTTGTGTTTATAGACTATTTTACTAATTTCATCGTTAGGACTCAAATATCACGTCGCGTCTCCAAATTCAACTCCGAGCCACACTTTAATTTTAATAACATTTATCATTAATATTATAACTCACAATATTTATCAACCGGTAGTTCCGAGGAAAGAGGGGCTTTCAATAAGGATTTCTCCCTATTAGCGTATGCAATTAGGTGACCAAACCTCTCCTTGTGTAACTTCTAGACATTATAAATATTGTAATTTAATAATATGAATAACTTTGTCATCTCAATTATTGATTTAATAAAATAACATATTATGCGGATGATACTATGACAATAATGATAATCAATCAATAATATGAGAGAGATATGATCGTGACAATTCTGTAGCAATAATTGAGTATAAGCGAGTGACTTCTCACGTAAGCATCAATAATCAATACCGTGCTACTATACAAACCAGCGTATTCATTGTACTTTTACTACTAGGGTAGTTTAACGAGTTAACGTAAAACTTACGTAATTATTTTCATAAAGTATTTTTGTCGTTTTCTCAATCCGACAATAATTCCATTGTGGGGTCCACCAATGATTGTACCGTCGTATGGATATTCCTTGACAAAAAGAATATTCCCTGACCAATTGAATATTATATAACAACTTGCTTACTTTGCAAAATTTATAAATATTACCCACAACTATAACATTATATCAAATCCACACCATAATATTTAAAAAAATTATTTCGAGAAAATTAAATTTTTATTCATAAAATCTGGGGTCTCACAATTTCCCCTCCTTATGAAATTTCGCCCTCGAAATTTACGTACGTACCTGGTATACCGAACAGGTGAGGATACCTTGACCTCACTTCAAATTCTAACCCTTGAGGTATAAACTTTGAATGTCGAATATAATCCTTCTTATCCAAGATTTTAACACGTATCTCCTCATACGTTAAATCATCCGCTATCTCATCCGGTTCTAAATTAATAATATGGTTCGGGTCATCCCCATATTTACGTAACGTCGATACGTTAAAAACATTATGAACACGCGACATACTTGGTGGTACAACGAGTTTATAAGCCACAGTTCCTACTTTATCGAGGATTTCAAATGGGCCAATTAAATCGAGGGTTGAGATTTCTTCTCTTCGTCGATTCTTGCTTCTAGAATAACGCCCTCTTGAACCTTCTTAATTCTTCACATTCATCAGCTCCAGGTGTGTAGTTTGAGCGGCTTTAACTTTATCGATTAAAGTCGATTCTACTCGTATATTCGTTATCTTCACGGGGGTTCGTATATTCGCACTTGTAAACGCATACGATCTTCTACTCAACGCGTCAGCTACCACGTTCGCTTTTCCATAATGGTATTGAATGATGTGATCGTAATCTTCAACAGCTCGAGCTAATGTCTTTGGCACATGTTACGTTCGTTTTAGGTGAAGAAATATTTGAGGGTTTAAGAAATGGGTTTTGTACTGGGGTCAATACAAAATTCGATTTCACGCTCTAGGGTAGGCTAAGAAGTCTTCAAGAATACGTCAGAAAATATATTAACAATAGAAATATCATTCAAAACTGTGACTCTCATACAAGACTTGGATAGTACGTCACATTGATACCTATCAACTTGACATCGTCATTCACGACGTCGCCTACAGAAAGTTTGGCTTCGGTGAATTCCACACGTGAAAGTCAACAATGAAAGGACCGGGGCTCTTTACTTATAGCTTGATATGACAATGATTGACTTTAGTGGTTTGGTTGCTTGAATTCTCATAACAGGTTGGTTAGGAATATGAAAGCTAACAACCTTACGAAAAACATGATGAGTAGTTAACCAATCGATTCCTAAAATCGCATCAAAGGCAAGTATTTTCAAAGAGACAAGATCGACATGTAACGTAAAAGTGTTGATTTGAACAAGATTTATAAATAGTGGAGGTAAAGAAGGTTTCTCCCAACTGAGTTTAAACAGATATATCAAAGTCTAACTTCTCCGGAGTTAACTTCAAACATTGAACACAACTAGGTGAAGTAAAAGAGTGAGTATAACCGGTATCAAACACGGTATAGACTTCACAAGAGTTTATGACTAACATACCCGTGATAATTTTATTCAGGTTCCTTGTCACAAAAAAAATGTTCTCTCTTAAACTACCGGCTTTGACTTTTTTGGGATGACCTTTGGTGCCTCCATCCTAGCTGAACTTGTCTTTGGTGAACGACAAAATCGGGCTAAGTGACCTTCTCTTCCACAATTATAACATGCTTTGGATGACATCGTAGATTTGGTGATGTGTCCTCCCCTCCGCATTTGAAGCATATTATAGGTGGTCGCTTCCTCCTTCAACAACGTCTTTGGTCTTGACGATCTTTCCATCATTGTTGAATCTCTCTTCTTGAAATGTCCATTCTTATTGTTTTGACCATGATTACCACCGAAGTGGTTACCATTTCTGGCATGTTGATACCCTCCATGCTTATTGTCACCGCTTTGATGACTGTTATCACCGGTATTATCATTTTGTCGGCTGCTCTCTTTTGGTTGCGTTGACTTGTTATCGCGTTCCACTAACTGAGCCCTATTTACAACATCTAAATACAAATACAGTTTATGAGAAATAAGATATTGACGTATCTCCGGCTTCAAACCTCTTAAAAACATTCGCGTCATTCACTCCTCATTATCGACCAAATGGGATACAAACCGGGATAACTTCGCAAATTTAGCCTCGTATTGCGACACGGTCATATTGTTTTGTTCCAACTTGATAAACTCCACCTCCTTAATGTGACGAATACTTTTGGGAAAGTACTTGTCATTGAATAGCTCTTGAAACTTCTCCCAAGACATCTTGAGTGCGTCAGGCTGGGTACGTTTTACAGATTCCCACTAGTGATCTGCCTTTTCACGCAATATAAAGGTAGAAAATGGAACCTTTTGCTCCTCGGAGCATCCCAAGACATCAAACATCTTGGTGATCTGCTTTAACCACGTCTCTGCCTTAAGTGGTTCTGGCTTTTCCAAAAACTCCGATGGTCCCAGCTCCTTGAATTGCTTAGCGGTGACCAACCGTGGGTTGCCATTATTTCCTCCTGTATTATGAACAGGAGGCCTTTCACCGATGTTGCTTGAATTCTAAAAGCTCCTAAACGTCACTGTCGTTCATCAATTGATCGGTGTTGGTGTTTACAAGAGGATTATCGCCATCCTGTTGCACATTGTCCCGATTATTGATCTGTGGAGACTCAACGGTCTCTCGTGCTCCATTGCTATTCTCAACATTCTCGATGCCATTTTCAAATCGCCACAAAACAAGGGTTAATTAACATCACATATTATCCCTATACTCGACCAACCAATTAAATATCAAATAAACTTAGGTAGGTCATACTAGCGAAGGAATTCCTGTCTCTCCCTCCTAGTTCTAGTCTCACATCTTAGCCAGGATCATATCCCTAAGCTTTGATACCAACTGTGACGCCCCCAAAACAGGTATACGTCACCCATCTTGGGTCGCCACTTAAATGGTACAGAATTCAAATACAACTTAATAATACAACTGTCGTGTACAATACGACAAAACATAAACTGTGAGTTTGAATACAAATATTGTCTACTAGAGAGTATACAAACTCAAAAGGAGTCCTCATTACAATTATTATCACACTATTTCACAGAATAATGAGGACTACTAATGCTATCATCTGGTCCGTCACTCCGACTAGTCCCTGCTACGTTCTCATTTCCTGAAGAGAACAATGAAAGTAAAAGGGTGAGCTCAACTAGCCCAGTAGGAAATATTATGACTAAGATAATGCAGAATATATTATCGTTAGCCTTCAACAGTGTTAAACTGATACAATATAACAACCATCAAGTTTAACTGCAGCAGAACAAGCAATCCATTAAAAGAGTCAAGTAGAGAATAATATCTACTATCTTTTATGATTTAGAAGGGTTTTCATCACTTTTATCGCTAGGACTCAGCTAAATAAATAATCCACATCATCGAATCACCCCTGCACTACGGCCAAGGATATTCTTTAGTATCACGACCACAATTATCCATGCACTACGGGCCAAGAATATTTGTGTATTCAATAATGGTCATGATCATGCCAACAATCGTCCCATCAATGCACTACGGGCCAATGAGGACTTTTACCACATCATTTGTAACATTACGGCCATGATTACAAAGAATAATCCACGGTCATAATTATACCAAGTCCATCTATGCACCTACAGCCACAGATGACTTTCAACAAAATATAAACATGAGGATGATGACAATGATATAAGAATTCAATAAAACAAGTTCAAGAATTAATTTATTCAGGAACTAATAACGTCCAAATTGTCAACATGATACTGCTTTGTGCAGTAAAATTCAAGAATGCTCAGAAGAATATTTCCATGAAAAGATACTAGATGAAGCGCAAATATTAAGAATATTCCACTAATTTCATGGAGTATAGAAGTCCAAACTTTAACAAACTGAGTATAATAAGGAATGGAATAACAAAAGAAATCACCAGGCATGCGATAGACCGCACATGCAGGTTATTCCAACAGAATAATAAATAACGGAATCAGGTTCGGCGTAAAATGCATAGACATGATATTCCAACAGAATAATAAAGCGGAATCGGTCCTACAGTAAAAACGCATGCATGAGGATATTCCAATGTAATAATAAAGACGGAATCAGTCCGTAGTAAAACGCATATATCTGAGATATTCCAATGTAATAATAAAGATGAAATCAGGTCTGGCGTAAAGTGCACAGACAGGATATTCCAACAGAATAATAAAGACGGAATCAGGTCCGGCGTAGAACGCACATACAAGATGTTCCAACAGAATGATAAAGAATGGAACAACAGAAGAATTTCACCAAGTATAGGATAGCCCGCGTATACAGGTTATTCCAACAGAATAATAAAGAATGGAATAACAGAAGTTCTCTTCATGGATAAGAAAGAAATAATACTCCCTACCTTGGAAAAACTGGATACTGGAATAGTGAGGTAGTAGACTTCTCTTCTTCTTTCTCTCTATAATTTCTCTCTATAATAATCGTTCTAAAGCTTTTGTGAATTGGTGGGAAATGAAGGAATAATGAGCTTCTATTTATAGAAAAATATAGTTTCGATAATTGTACGTTTTGGGGCTCGAAAAATTACAGTACAATACCTCCAACTTTTCCTTTATTTTTAATTTAGTCATGGAAGTATTATCAAACTTGCACCACCTCCCCTAACAGTAAATAATGTGATTCAATGGTAAATTATGTGAATCAATAGTTCTAGACATGTGAAAATACGAATTACAGTATAGTACCTCCATCTATACCTCCATTTTTAACTTAGTCATGCAAGTATTATCAATCTTGCACCAACTCCCCTAATAGTAACAAGAATGTGAAACACTAGTATACACATGTGAACAAAAAGTTATAATCATGTGAAATAATAGCAATCAATTGCTCATTTATCCAGGTTAAATATTCGATTGGTGATATAACCTCCGGACATCAATTATTATCGAAATAATTGTCGATTTTCACTAACACAAATAATTCCAACACAATGAAATCATTTTTATCAAAAATATAAAATTTAAAATTTCGAAGTTTGACTTTTCCCAAAAAAGTCAACTGTTGACTTTTAGACCAAATAGTGAATTTCTGAAAATTTTGTGTTTATAGACTATTTTTACTAATTTCATCGTTTCGGACTCAAATATCACTTCCGCGTCTCCAAATTCAACTCCGAACACACTTCAATTTTAACAACATTCATCATTAATATTATAACTCATAATATTTATCAACCAGGTCGTTCCCAGGAAAGAGGGGGCTTTCCAATAAGAATTTCTCCCTATTGGCGCGCAATTAGGTGACCAAACCTCTCCTTGACAGAACTTCTAGACATTGTAAATATGTCAATTTAATAATATGAATAACTTTGTCGTCTCAATTATTGATTTAATAAAATAACATATTATGTAGATGATACTATGACAATAATCGAATCAATAATATGAGAGATATGATGCATCAATTTATCGTAGTAATAATTGAGTATAACCGAGTGACTTCTCACGTAAAGCATCAATAATCAATACCGTGTGCTACTATGTAACCACGCCAGACATTATACTTTTACTACTAGGGTAGTTTAACAGTTAACAGTAAAACTTCCACCGTTATTTTCATAAAGTATTTTTGTCGTTTTCTCAATCCGACAATAATTTCGTTGTGGGGTCCACCAATGATTGTACCGTCGTACGGATATTCTCCGACAAAAAGAATATTCTCCGACCAATCGAATATTATATAACAACTTGCGTACTTTGCAAAATTTATAAATATTACCCACAACTATAACAATATATCAAATCCACACCATAATATTTAAAAAAATTATTTCGAGAAAATTAAATCTTTATTCATAAAATCTGGGGTCTCACAATCTCCCCTCCTTATGATATTTAAGCCCTCATAAAATTTACGTGACGCACTCGGTATACCTAGAAACGGTGAGGATACCTTGACATCACTTCAAATTCTAACCCTTGAGGTATAACCTTTGAGTGTTGAATATAATCCTTCTTATCCAAGATTTTAACACGTATCTCCTCATATGTTAAATCATCCGCTATCTCGTCCGGTTCTAAATTAATAATGTGGTTCGGGTCATCCCCATATTTATGTAACGTCGATACGTTAAAAACATTATGAACACGCGACATACTTGGCGGTACAACGAGTCTATAAGCCACAGTTCCTACTTTATCGAGGATTTCAAATGGGCCAATTAAATCGAGGGTTGAGATTTCTTCTCTTCGTCGATTCTTGCTTCAAGAATAACGCCCTCTTGAACCTTCTTAATTCTTCACATTCATCAGCTCCAGGTGTGTAGCTTGAGCGGCTTTAACTTTATCGATTAAAGTCGATTCTACTCGTATATTCGTTATCTTCACGGGGTTCGTATATTCGCACTTGTAAACGCATACGATCTTCTACTCAACGCGTCAGCTACCACGTTCGCTTTTCCACACTGGAATTGAATGATATGATCGTAATCTTCAACAGATCGAGCCAACGTCTTTGGCACATGTTACGTTCGTTTTAGGCGAAGAAAAACCCCAAACTCGGGTACTTGAAACCCGAACTCGGTTCTTCACGATACCATTTCTATGAGCGGAATAATACTAATAATAATAACAATAATATAAACATCAAACTTAACTTACATTTATCAGAGTCTAATCCCAAGTACGTAACCTTTACTATATTCTTTACATGATATATAATACATATCATTATCTATATATTGTCTAACTATTACAAAAGATACCATTAAACATGTTCTGTTTGCTTTTCTTTTCACTTGTTCTTATCTGAACCTTCGAGTTGTTCATGCCTAGCTAAAAACATTTAAATTTAAGCAAGGGTGAGCATTTGGGCGCCCAACAAGTAATAACAATTAGAAATATAAGTAGCTGAAAGAAATAAATGTTTTTTTGTATATCACTTCTACAACGAATTTATAGTTGTGAAGTTAACCAACCAATAATAATAACATAACAATTCTATCTCAAATTTTTGAAACTATATATAGACTATATATATATAGTTTAGTTGACATAATATGAACATTGTTTTTCATTTTCGATAAGGTTTAGCGTAACTTCATCTCGCAAACGTCATAACTTACGGGCTTTAGGTTGTACTTTCCCATGGGCCTCAGATTGATCAATACTATATTGCTAGAACGATATTATCGTTTCATCCTTTGTCGCCTTATAGCGATAAATTTTTTCCGTGATCGGATGTTCATACTTTAGTCCGAATCCGAACCAAAACAATTTGATTGGATACAAAAAGATTTTAACTTATTCAACGATATTTCTAAATTTGTGTCTAGTGATCAAATAGCTTTAGCTTATATATATATATATATATATATATATATCAACATGTGATTAAATATAATGATTATCCAAGTGGGGACACTTGTATAACCATATATAGAAATTAACTAATGTAATATATATATCTGAATTATCATATACTAACATGTTGATAAACAATGATAGGATATAGAATATATCACAATAGGTTAATAATATAGCATAATAATAATATAATTTTAAAACTTCTTACTCATGTCCATCAGATAAAGGAAATGCAAAGGTAAGATACTTCACTCGATGCTACCGCTTATAGTTCGTAACTTAGTTCTATCTTTATATAATACCTATCATTAATAAGATCATTTGATCGATTAGAATAACATATATTATAACACATAAGACCGCTTATATTGCAACAAAGACATAACCTAATCACATTGTCACATATGTTTAACAACCATTGAATCACAAATAAACACATATCTAATTAAATTATCTAAGTCCGTGATCAATTTTTGAAATATGCTTGCAAAATTTAACAACTTTATCGAGTAATTATCGAGTCTAAGACTCTATCCCGTTTGTTCAATATCCGTAAGTATAATCATATTATTTTTAAATGACTTATAATAATTTTAAAACATTTATTATAATTTATCATGAATTTTCAAACACCGAATCATTATTAAATAATTTAAATATTAAACAATTCTATTATCATTAATATTTAATTAATATTAAACTATTAATGAAACCATTGCCAAAAGGTTAAAGTTATTTATAATAACTCAAAATACTTTTAAAGTATTAATATTACCTTTAAATGATTTTTAAAAGAATTAAAATCATTTTTAAATAATTATCATTAATATTAAAGTATTAATGCATTATTTATCAAAATATTAAAAGTCATTAATTATAACTTAAAATATTTTTAATTCATTTATATCCTTATTAAATGATTTTTAAATAAATAAAACTATTTTAAAACTATTTATTTAATATAATTATTAAATAAACTTAATATCATTTATTATTAAATTAATATCATTAATATTAAATTATTAATAAAATTATCCTTTAAATATTAAAAGTTATATTTTATAACTTAAAATATCTTTAAACACTTTATTTTCATTTAAAATGATTATTATAATATTAAAATCATTTTTAAACTAATTTATTTAATATAATTATTAAATAACTTTAATATCATTAATAATAATTAATTAATGAAATTTACTTTTAAATATTAAAAGTTATATTTTATAACTTAAAATATTTTTAAACTATTTATTTTCATTTAAAATGATTTTTCTAATATTAAAATCATTTTTAAACTAATTTATTTAATATAATTATTAAATAAATCTAATATCATTTAATATTAAAATATTAATATTTTTCATGACAAAATATCAAAAGTTATATTTTATAACTTAAAATACTTTTTATAACCTTTTAAATCATTTTATATAATTTTTAAATCATTAATTCTATTTTTCATAATTTATTTAATATATTCAATAAATAACTTAATTATCATTAATATTAATTAATTAATAAAATTCATCACAAAATATTAAAAGTTATCAAAAATAACTTAAATTATTTTCTTATACCATAATATAATTTTAAATGATTTTTCATGAATTAAAATTATTTTTAAATAATTTATTTAATATTATAATTAAATAAATTAAATACTTTTAATATTCCAAAAATATTAAATATTTATGAAATATATTCAAAATAATTAAAATATAATTTTGAATTTTAAAATAATTTTAATAATTTATTTTGTATTTTTAATAATTAAAACTAATTTTTCTATTTATTTAATAAAAATAATTAATTTATTAATTAAATTAATCATTAAAGACCACCTATAAGATGTAATGAAGAACTGTCGCTTATAGGTGTTTTTCATGTTCTTCATGAAAACCTGCATCTTCAAACCCATTAACAAGTCATTTACTTTGACCACTCTTAAATCTCAAGTCATATATATATTTTGGGTTAGTATTTATATTTATGCTGTAGTATACATGTAATACTAGAACCACAAATCGATAACATGACTAAATCATAACAAACGTACGAGAGCTAAGCTACAGAAAATATTGTTAGACGTGTTCTTGAGGTTCTGGGTTGCCCAGAAACTCAAGGGTCCTACTTTGATGCTTTATAGTTTGCATTATGTGTCTAGTTTGTGCGTTTTAGTGGTTCTTACTTGTAGTCCGGATGTCAAAGTACAATAAAATAACATCCTATCATCATAACATTAACACAAGAAATATATATGGGCTGGTCAAAGTAGTGACCATAAATTGTTCTTGAACATTTCTGGGTTTTCCAAAAATGTTCTTGTGCAGTTTCGTCAACACAACTTTGACGACTGATTACTTTGATTCTGTGAAGGATCTAAAGATTCTGGAGCGATGGATCGTTAGTACTCATGTCAGACAACAACCTTCAAACAACCAAATGGACAAAATAGCAACTAACAACAAGATCTAAACTCTGCAAAAACAACATCGAGCGTTCAGCGTTTTAGTAATTGGTCGCCCAGAAATAAATAATCAATGCCTTGGCCAACACACTTTGACCCTTAATAACTTACAATCTACTCATGATCTGGGCTTGATTCAAGTTCCAGATCACAGACCTTACAACATACTACAAGTATAAACATTTAAACAACACAAAACATTAACCGACAACGATATACGGCCACTGACATATGGTTGTCATAACACAAAATAAACTTTTCCAGATTTAAAAAACACTAGATCCGAGCTTATAGATGTTATGGATCCAACATCTATCAACCTGCATCACTTAATAACACTATATACAACATATCTTAACACTCAAACATAACTTTTAACAGAGGATCAAAGTCCGAAATTTTTGATTAGGGTTTTATACATTTATGCATCAATTCTTGATTCGATCTTACGATTTGTTATGGTTGATCGTAATGTATTATTTGGGACCTGATACACTACATTATTTAAGTAGGGTAGAGAGAGAGAGAGAGAGTCAAGGAGGAGTATTATGAGCAAAAGAGGCTTAAAATGTGACATTTTTCTTTCTATTTTTATATATATATTCACTGATGCAATGAATGAAATGGTGAGTGTCATTGAGATCTTTGATTTTTCTGAGATTTGTCACATGGATTAGAATAGGGTTGGCCAACAACTCTTCCTAGGTCAAAATCTAAGTCTTTAGCTTTAATAATGCAAGGGCAATATAGTCTTTTTGCTTGTGATTTTAATGGCCATTTTGTCATTTGCCAAAACCCTTAGGGTTTAGGGTTTGGGTTAAGATTTAGGGTTTGAACCAATTTAGGTTTTAAAAGCAAACAAAATCTAGGATTTCCAAAATTAGGATTTAAAAATAAATAACAATTTAGTTTATAAAAAAATATAATTAGGGTTTTCTTAATTAGTGTAGGTTTTCTAATATTTAGAAATTAAACATTAAGTTCAATAATTTAATAATTATAATTAAACTTAATAATTTAACAATTAGTGAAAATACTTAGCAATTAGTATTACCCATATAACAATTAAGGTTACTAATTATTACTTAGGATTTTTAATTATTTAATTAAGGTTTTCTAATTTCACGATTAGGGTTTACAATTAGTAATTAGGGTTTATAATAACTAATTAGGGTTTCTAAATTTAGAAATTAGGTTTCCAAATTTAGTAATTAGGGTTCTCAATTAATTAGGGTTTCTAATTAATTAGGTTTCCAAAAATTAGGATTTCTAGATATTAATTAGGGTTTCTCTAATTAATATTAAATTTTAATAATACATATCATATACCACATAACACTTAACATTTATACCATAACGTAATTACTTGAAATCTTAAAGTCTTATTTGTTATCGAATTAAGGTTTATTAAAATAATACTAGAGTTTTGTAATATTGTATCATAATAATAACCAATCATTATCAATATTAATATATATATATACATATTCATATTTATAGCATAAAATATTAAAATATAATATTATTATATTATTATTCTTATCCATTGATAAAAATCCAAAATTAGGGTTTGGATTCCATATCCGATTTTTATTCATATATATAACATTATTAATTAAGTTAAAATAATTAACTTAATAATTCTAACATAAATTCATATAATAAAATAATTAATTATTATAATAATTCTAATAATCATTTCATATATTATTTAAATAATATATAATCATATTTTCATAGAAAATAATTAATAAAAACATTTCGCTATAAAATTAATTATTATAAGAATAAACTTTATAATAGTCAATAATTCTAAAATAAAATTATTTGTAAACATTCATGTAATAAATATATTTTTATTTATTACATAATTATTATATACATACATTATCTTGTACAAATCCTCATCCTAAAAAATAAATAAAAAAAAATTTATATGCAAAATTTCTAATTTATTTATATGAGAAAATATCGGGTTATTACATTCACCTCCCTTATAAAGATTCAATCCCCGGAATCACCGTTTTAAAACCTATACATACCGTAGGTACATAGCATACACAATCATTCAGAGTAGATCTCGATCAAAATTGAGAATCGATCTTTAACTACTCAAAGATAAAACTTATCTATCTCGCTTATAGGGAAAATCGATTTCTAATAGAATTCAATTTCATCCTTCAAAATAATTTATAAAATAATTTACTATGTATAAGAAAATAATATATAAGAAATAAAATTGATTTGAGTAATACCTGGAGTTGCATCCCTTTGCTAAGATATTTTGAACTGGCCATGTTGAAAACGTCATTGATTGATTTCGTTGGTTTGTTTGTTGATGTTGGTCTCGTTATCGCCAATGTCCCTTGCATTTTTCCTTGTTTGCGCATTCCTTGCCTTCTTTCTCCTTCCTGAATAGTCTTTCACCGTATATTCCATTTATCCACACTTAAATCACGCATACTTGCCCTTTCCTTTTATCGTATAGTTGGCAAAACTATCTTTGTCCCTTCGTTATCCTAGATATCACAAATGTTGCTACAGGGTCAGTTGACCCTCTAAATCCTCGGCGAAGACGATGGCCTTGAAGTCTTTGACATTCTTGCTCATCGATTATCCGGATCGATCTTTCCCTGCGATTGGTATTAAGATTCTGCATAGCTTGATCGTCCATATTAGCAAAATTCTGTATTGGGTCGGGTTGTCTTCAAGCTTTGTTGACAGGGTCTTCTGTCTGTGTACTTCGTTTTCATTTCCTTGGCGGCATTATCACTATTTATTCTTTATTCTAAGCCTTATCGTATACATATAATCATATAACACAAAACTTTCTATTCGAATAATCATGTACTCAAAATATTAGATATTTTGAAAATTTTGTTTTCTGCATTAACCAGTACTCATATAATTAACTACTATCTTTATACCAACTTATTTCATTAATTCAACATAGACTCATATTCATAGCACTTGACATGCTATAGCACATACTGCTGTAATCATTCGCTATCCCTTTATGACTCAAAAGTCGGGAATCGCTGCCAAAAGTTATACAAAAGTTAAGAATATTACCTTATACGGACATACCTATCATATACATAACATAGAATCATACCTATTCAAGTAATACTAGTACTACTTATTTCTTACACATTCACTAATGACCATTTGCTTAGTATTCTATATATTTTCATTATCCTCAATAATCCATTCACACCTACTATACCTAGTTCGTCCAACTTACAAAACATTATGAGTTTAAGAACTCACCACAAACATATAAGTTTAAGAACTCGATATTGACCACATATTCTTTAACTATACTTCACCTATCAGTCATACTATCCTTTCAGGGTCTGGTACTACACTTTTCAAATCAACCACCTCATTGAGGTAGCTTTCAATGTGAGCCTATGTTTCAGCTATTAGCTTTGATATTGGCTTTGAGTGCAAGGTTTGATCCTACTTTACTATCCGAGGTATCCTAATCCTTTTCTATCTGACATCTACACACCTAAGTTATCATGATTTTCAACTAATATATACACACAACAAATAATAGTTTTATATAACTTATCTTTTATTTGATTTGACGATGAACTTATTCAATTCATCTCCTTTTAAACTCTATATGAGTTATTTGTAATTTCAACGTTTCCTCTGCTCCAAGGTTATAGCCTAAGGTCTAACCCACCTAAGGTTTTTAACCCTAAGCTCGATACCATAATGTAAAGACCCCAAACTCGGGTACTTGAAACCCGAACTTCGGTTCTTCACAATACCATTTCTATGAGCGGAATAATACTAATAATAATAACAATAATATAAATATCAAACTTAACTTACATTTATCGTAGTCTAATCCCAAGCACGTAACCTTTACTATATTCTTTACATGATATATAATACATATCATTGTCTATATATATTGTCTAACTATTACAAAAGATACCATTAAACATGTTACATTTGCTTTCCTTTTCACTTGTTCTTATTCGAACCTTCGAGTTGTTCATGCCTAGCTGAAAACATTTAAATTTAAGCAAGGGTGAACATTTAGGTGCCCAGCAAGTAATAACAATTAGAAATATAAGTAGCTGAAAGAAATAAATGTTTTCTTTGTACATCACTTCTACAACGAATTTATAGTTGTGAAGTTAAACTGAACCGATAATAACAACATAACAATTCTATCTCAAATTTTTGAAACTACGTATAGACTATATATATAGTTTATTTGACATATTATGAACATTATTTTTCGTTTTCGATAAGGTTTAGCAGAACTTCATCTGCAAACCGTCATAACTTACGGGCTTTAGGTTGTACTTCCCATGGGCCCTGTATTGATCAATACTACATTGTTAGAACGATATTATCGTTCATCCTTTGTCCGCCTTAGCGCATAAAAATTTTCCCGTGATCGGGGTGTTCATACTTAGTCTGGAATCCGAACCAAAACAATTTGATTGGATACAAAAAGGTTTTTAACTTATTCAACGATATTTCGAAATTTGTGTCTAGCTGATCAAATAGCTTAGACGGCTTATATGTATATATATCAACATATGATTAAATACAATGATTATCCAAGTGGGGACACTTGTATAACCATATATAGAAATTAACGAACAGAATATATATATCTGAATTATCATATACTAACATGTTGACAAACAATAATAGGATATAGAATATATCACAATAGGATTAATAATATAGCATAATAATAATATAATTCTGAAACTTCTTACTCATGTCCATTGCATAAATGAAATGCAAAGGTAAGATACTTGCCTGATGCGCTGCTTAGAGTTCGTAACTTAGTTCTATCCTTATATAACACCTATCAGTAATAAGATCATTTGATCGATTATAATAACATACTATAACACATAGCACTGCTTATTGCAGTCAGCACATAACCTAATCACATTGTCACATATGTTTAACAACCATTGAATAACAAATAAACACATATCTAATTAAATTATCTAAGTCCAGATCAATTATTGATACATGTCGGTGTACCGACGGCTTTATCAGGTAATTATCGAGTCTAAAAATCTATCCTGTTGTTCAATATCCGTAAGTATAAGTCATATTATTTTTAAATGAATTAATATAATTTTAAAACATTTATTATAATTTATCATGAATTTTTAAACACTGGAATCATTATTAAATAATTTAAATATTAAACAATTCTATTATCATTAATATTTAATTAATATTAAACTATTAATGAAACCATTGCCAAAAGGTTAAAGTTATTTATAATAACTCAAAATACTTTTAAAGTATTAATATTGCCTTTAAATAATTTTTAAAAGAATTAAAATCATTTTTAAATGATTATCATTAATATTAAAGTATTAATGTTTTATTTATCCAAATATTAAAAGTCATTAATTATAACTTAAAATATTTTTAATTTATTTATATCCTTATTAAATGATTTTTAAATAAATAAAACCATTTCAAAACTATTTATTTAATATAAGTATTAAATACACTTAATATCATTTATTATTAAATTAATATCATTAATATTAAATTATTAATAAAATTATCCTTTAAATATTAAAAGTTATATTTTATAACTTAAAATATCTTTAAACACTTTATTTTCATTTAAAATGATTATTATAATATCAAAAGTTATCTTTTATAACTTAAAATATTTTTATAATCCTTTATATAATTTTTAAATCATTAATTCTATTTTTTTATCATTTATTTAATATATTCAATAAATAACGTAATTATCATTAATATTAATTAATCATCGAAATTCATCACAAAATATTAAAAGTTATCAAATATAACTTAAATTATTTTTTATACCATAATATAATTTTAAATGATTTTTCATGAATGAAAATCATTATTAAATAATTTATTTAATATTATAGTTAAATAAATTAAATACTTTTAATATTCCAAAAAATATTAAATATTTATGAAATATATTCAAAATAATTAAAATATAATTTTGGATTTTAAAATAATTTTAATAATTTATTTTTTATTTTAATAATTAAAAACTAATTTTTCAATTTATTTCATAAAAATAATTAATTTATTAATTAATCTGTCGCTAAAGACCACTTATAGTGACAGAACTGTCGCTATAGGTGTTCTTCATGTTCTTCATGCAAACCCAGATCTTCAAACCCATTAACAAGCTGCCTACTTTGACCACTCTTAAATCTCAAGTCATACATATTTTGGGTTAGTATTTATATTTATGCTGTAGTATACATGTAATACTAGAACCACAAATCGATAACATGACTAAATCATAATAAACGTGCCAGAGCTAAGCTATAGAAAATATTGTCAGACGTGTTCTTGAGGTTCTGGGTTGCCCAGAAACTCAAGGGTCCTACTTTGATGCTTTATAGTTTGCATTATGTGTCTAGTTTGTGTGTTTTAGTGGTTCTTACTTGTAGTCCGGATGTCAAAGTACAATAAAATAACATCCTATCATCATAACATTAACACAAGGAATATATATGGGCCGGTCAAAGTAGTGACCAGAAACTGTTCTTGAACATTTCTGGGTTTTCTAGAAATGTTCTTGAGCAGTTTCGTCAACACAACTTTGACGACTGATTACTTTGATTCTGTGAAGGATCTAAAGATTCTGAAGCGATGGATCGTTAGTACTCATGTCAGACAACAACCTTCAAACAACCAAATGGACAAAATAACAACCAACAACAAGATCTAAACTCTGCAAAAACACCGTCAAGGCGTTACTAGTAATTACAGGGTCGCCTTAAGCTTGACGATCAATCAATGCTTGTCAACACACTGACCTTAATAACTTACAATCTACTCATGATCTGGTCTTGATTCAAGTTCCAGATCACAGACCTTACAACATACTACAAGTATAAACATTTAAACCACACAAAACATTAACCGACAACGATATACGGCCACTGACATATGGTTGTCAGAACACAAAATAAACTTTTTCCAGATTTACAAAAATACTAGATCTGAGCTTATAGATGTTATGGATCCAACATCTATCAACCCAGATCACTTAATAACACTATATACAACATATCTTAACACTCAAACATAACTTTCAATAGAGGATCAAAGTCCAAAATTTTTGATTAGGGTTTTATACCTTTACTCATCAATTCTTGATTCTGATCTTACGATTTGTTATGGTTGATCGTGGGGCTGTTATTTGGGACTGATACACTACATTATTTCGTAGGTTGTAAAGAGAAAGAGGGTCAAGGAGGAGTATTGTGAGCAAAAGAGGCTTAAAATGTGACATTTTTTCTTTCTATTTCTATATATATATTCACTTGATGCAATGAATGGGGCTGGTGAGTTGGCTGAGATGCTGATTTTTCTGAGATTTGTCACATGGATTAGAATAGGGTTGGCCAACAACTCTTCCTAGGTCAAAATCTAAGTCTTTAGCTTTAATAATGCAAGGGCAATATAGTCTTTTTGCTTGTGATTTTAATGGCCATTTTGTCATTTGCCAAAACCCTTAGGGTTTAGGGTTTGGGTTAAGATTTAGGGTTTGAACCAATTTAGGTTTTAAAAGCAAACAAAATCTAGGATTTCCAAAATTAGGATTTAAAAATAAATAACAATTTGTTTCTAAAAAAATATAATTAGGGTTTTCTTAATTAGTGTAGGTTTTCTAATATTTAGAAATTAAACATTAAGTTCAATAATTTAATAATTATAATTAAACTTAATAATTTAACAATTAGTGCAAAATACTTAGCAATTAGTATTACCCATATAACAATTAGGTTACTAATTATTACTTAGGATTTTAATTATTTAATTAAGGTTTTCTAATTTCACGATTAGGGTTTACAATTAGTAATTAGGGTTTATAATAACTAATTAGGGTTTCTAAATTTAGAAATTAGGTTTCTAAATTTAGTAATTAGGGTTCTCAATTAATTAGGGTTTCTAATTAATTAGGTTTCCAAAAATTAGGATTTCTAGATATTAATTAGGGTTTCTCTAATTAATATTAAATTTTAATAATACATATCATATACCACATAACACTTAACATTTATACCATAACGTAATTACTTGAAATCTTACAGTCTTATTTGACTATCGAATTAAGGTTTATTAAAATAATACTAGAGTTTTGTAATACTGTATCATAATTGACCAATCATTATCAGTGTACAGATATACTATACATATTCATAGCACCGAAATATTAAAATATAATATTATTATATTATTATTCTTATCCATTGATAAAAATCCAAAATTAGGGTTTGGATTCCATATCTGATTTATTCATCATATATAACATTATTAATTAAGTTAAAATAATTAACTTAATTATTCTAACATAAATTCATATACTTAAAATAGATTAATTATTATAATAATTCTAATAACCTTTTCATATATTATTTAAATAATATATAATCATATTTTCATAGAAAATAATTAATAAAAATATTTTCGCTATAAAATTAATTATTATAAGAATAAACTTTATAATAGTCCATAATTCTAAAATAAAATTATTTGTAAACATTCATGTAATAAATATATTTTTATTTATTACATAATTACATACATACATTATCTTGTACAAATCCTCATCCTTAAAATAAAAAAAAATTTATATACAAAATTTCTAATTTATTTATACAGAAAATATCGGGTTATTACATTCACCCTCCCTTATAAAGATTCAGTCCCCGGAATCACCGTTTTAAAACCTATACATACCAGGGTACATAGCATACACAATCATTGCGAGTAGATCTCGATCAAAATTGATCGAACTGATCTTTAACTATTCAGCATAAAACTTATCTATCTGCTTATAAGGAAAATCGATTTCTAATAGAATTCAATTTCATCCTTCAAAATAATTTATAAAATAATTTACTATGTATAAGAAAATAATATATAAGAAATAAAATTGATTTGAGTAATACCTGGAGTTGCATCCCCGGCTGCTACGATATTTTGAACGGTCATGTTGAAAACGCTTGCGATTAATTTCGTTGGTTTGTTTGTTGATGTTGGTCTCGTTATCGCCAATGTCCTGCTGCATTTTCCTTGTTTGCGCATTCCTTGCCTTCTTTCTCCTTCCTGAATAGTCTTTCACCTTATATTTCATTTATCCACACTTAAATCACGCATACTTGCCCTTTCCTTTTATCGTATAGGTGGCAAAACTATCTTTGTCCCTTCGTTATCCTAGATATCACAAATGTTGCTACAGGGTCAGTTGACCCTCTAAATCCTGGTAGTACGATGGCCTTGAAGTCTTTGACATTCGTCTATCGATTATCTGACTGATCTTCCCGCGACTGGTATTCCGTTCTGCATAGCTTGATCGTCCATATTAGCAAAATTCTGTATTGGGTCGGGTTGTCTTCAAGCTTTGTTGACAGGGTCTTCTGTCTGTGTACTTCGTTTTCATTTCCTTGGCGGCATTATCACTATTTATTCTTTATTCTAAGCCTTATCGTATACATATAATCATATAACACAAAACTTTCTATTCGAATAATCATGTACTCAAAATATTAGATATTTTGAAAATTTTGTTTTCTGCATTAACCAGTACTCATATAATTAACTACTATCTTTATACCAACTTATTTCATTAATTCAACATAGACTCATATTCATAGCACTTGACATGCTATAAAGACATATCGTCAGTAATCATTCGCTATCCCTTTATGACTCAAAAGTCGGGAATCACGCTAAAAGTTATACAAAAGTTAAGAATATTACCTATATACGGACATACCTATCATATACATAACATAGAATCATACCTATTCAAGTAATACTAGTACTACTTATTTCTTACACATTCACTAATGACCATTTGCTTAGTATTCTATATATTTTCATTATCCTCAATAATCCATTCACACCTACTATACCTAGTTCGTCCAACTTACCATACATTATGAGTTTAAGAACTCACCACAAACATATAAATTTAAGAACTCGATATTGACCACATATTCTTTAACTATACTTTACCTATCAGTCATACTATCCTTTCAGGGTCTGGTACTACACTTTTCAAATCAACCACCTCATTGAGGTAGCTTTCAATGTGAGCCTATGTTTCAGCTATTAGCTTTGATATTGGCTCTGGGTACGGGTTTGATCCTACTTTACTATCTGAGGGTATCCTAATCCTTTTCTATCTGACATCTACACACCTAAGTTATCATGATTTTCAACTAATATATACACACAACAAATAATAGTTTTATATAACTTATCTTTTATTTGATTTGACGATGAACTTATTCAATTCATCTCCCTTTTTAAACTCTATATGAGTTATTTGTAATTTCAACGTTTCCCCCTGTTCCAAGGTTATAGCCTAAGGTCTAACCCACCTAAGGTTTTTAACCCTAAGCTCTGATACCATAATGTAAAGACCCCAAACTCGGGTACTTGAAACCCGAACTCGGTTCTTCACAATACCATTTCTATAAGCGGAATAATACTAATAATAATAACAATAATATAAATATCAAACTTAACTTACATTTATCAGAGTCTAATCCCAAGTACGTAACCTTTACTATATTCTTTACATGATATATAATACATATCATTGTCTATATATTGTCTAACTATTACAAAAGATACCATTAAACATGTTCTGTTTGCTTTCCTTTTCACTTGTTCTTTCTCGAACCTTGAGTTGTTCATGCCTGGTGAAAACATTTAAATTTAAGCAAGGGTGAGCATTTAGGTGCCCAGCAAGTAATAACAATTAGAAATATAAGTAGCTGAAAGAAATAAATGTTTTCTTTGTACATCACTTCTACAACGAATTTATAGTTGTGAAGTTAAACTGAACCGATAATAACAACATAACAATTCTATCTCAAATTTTTGAAACTACGTATAGACTATATATATAGTTTAGTTGACATATTATGAGTATTATTTTTCATTTTCGATAAGGTTTAGCAGAACTTCATCTGCAAAACCGTCATAACTTACTGAAGCTTTAGGTTGTACTTCCCATGGGCCTGTGTTGATCAATACTACATTGCTAGAAACGATATTATCGTTCATCCTTTGTCACTTTTAACAAGATAAAATTTTTCCGTGATCGGGTGTTCATACTTTAATCTGGAATCCGAACCAAAACAATTTGATTGGATACAAAAAGGTTTTTAACTTATTCAACGATATTTTGAAATTTGTGTCTAGATGATCAAATAGGTTAGACGGCTATATATATATATATATATATATATATATATCAATATGTGATTAAATATAATGATTATCCAAGTGGGGACACTTCAGATAACCATATATAGAAATTAATCTAATGTAATATATATATCCGAATTATCATATACTAACATGTTGATAAACAATGATAGGATATAGAATATACCACAATAGGGTTAATAATATAGCATAATAATAATAAAATTCTGAAACTTCTTACTCATGTCCATTCCATAAATGAAATGCAAAGGTAAGATACTTGCCTGATGCGCTGCTTATAGTTCGTAACTTAGTTCTATCCTTATATAACAACTATCAGTAATAAGATCATTTGATCGATTAGAATAACATACTATAACACATAGCACTACTTATTGCAGTCAGCACATAACCTAATCACATTGTCACATATGTTTAACAACCATTGAATAACAAATAAACACATATCTAATTAAATTATCTAAGTCCAGATCAATTACTGATACATGTCGGTGTACCGACGGCTTTATCAGGTAATTATCGAGTCTAAGACTCTATCATGTTGTTCAATATCCGTAAGTATCAGTCATATTATTTTTAAATGACTTAATATAATTTTAAAACATTTATTATAATTTATCTTGAATTTTTAAACACTGGAATCATTATTAAATGATTTAAATATTAAACAATTCTATTATCATTAATATTTAATTAATATTAAACTATTAATGAAACCATTGCTAAAAAGGTTAAAGTTATTTATAATAACTCAAAATACTTTTAAAGTATTAATATTACCTTTAAATGATTTTAAAAGAATTAAAATCATTTTTAAATGATTATCATTAATATTAAAGTATTAATGTTTTATTTATCCAAATATAAGTCATTAAGTATAACTTAAAATATTTTTAATTCATTTATATCCTTATTAAATGATTTTTAAATAAATAAAACCATTTTAAAACTATTTATTTAATATAATTATTAAATAAACATAATATCATTTGTTATTAAATTAATATCATTAATATTAAATTATTAATAAAATTATCCTTTAAATTATTAATTGGTATCAAAGCCATGTTTAGTTTATTGACATATTAATGAATATATTGCTTATAAATTACACATGTATGATCGTTTTAAAAAAATGACTTATTTTTCAACCCCTCTCTCAACCGTAGCTAATGCTTCAAGTTCCACTGTGGAAGCAACTGAACTTATAGCCTATCAGGATGTAAAGGAAGCCTTAGATAAATGGACTATTCCTAAAATCAAACCAGAAACAATTTGTAAAATTGGAACCTTTGATTTTATCAGTAAAAGAATAATAAAAACCTTTGAGCATCTTTGTTCTTTACTGAGAATAATGATGAAATTTTATATTTATTGTATATTGAAGACTTATACCCTTTTTTGCAAAAATATAAATATGTTCACATAGGACTTGTCCAAGTAGCCTTTAAACCTTTGACTTTACTTGGCCAAAATACCAGTATTCAGTGTAAACTTAGAAATGGTAGTGTTCTTAACCGGAAAGCTCTCTCATGGGAGCTATTGAAACTAGCCTTGCCCATGGACCAAAGATATTTTAATATCTATCCGAATTTAAGTGTTGCCCTAACTGATAATAATTTGTCAAAAGTCTTAGAAATGAGAATTATATCTCATGGTTATGAATACCTACCCGGATCCCCTCCTTTTGCCATCTTATTCCGTATACATCTTAAAGTTTTAATAACTTTAAATCCCTATATCAGAAAGCAAAGCCAACAAGGACATACTGTCCTTATTGATACTAACCTCTTTAGTAGTCAAGTGGCTATTCTGGAAGGATTCCTTGGGAAAAATTACTTTCCCAAAACAATGGCAAATTACTAATGCCGTTCCTCCTACGGACCTATAATTAGACAAAACATTGAAGATGTTATCCAGACCAGTAATGGAAATGTTTATTTAAAATTTCAAAGACCTTTTAACCGAAGTCGATCTATAAACAATATTTCTTATAATATTGATTTTCCTGAATCGTCTAGACAATCGTAATCGACCCTTTGGAATCATTTATCAAGAATCTAAAATCCCGAATGAGGCTACTCCTCAAAAAGCGAAGACCTTACAGTCCAACTGCTAGTGACATGAATTTTGAGTGTTAAATGGATTTTTCTCCCTATAGTAAAATTCGCCAATGTTTAAATCAGGAGTTCATGCAGGATAAATACCAGAATTTTAGAAATTGGTATTTTAAAAATCATGATAATGATAAGTTAAAGAGAAATTAAAGCTAATTATTATGCTTATCTCGAATAATAGCGGTGTATTGTATCATTTGCTAAATGGTATTATGATTTTATCTTAAAATTAGAATTTTATCTTTGAAAGTCAACTAAATGTATTAACTCGGAATCCAAAAGATTGGATTACCACAAATGGTAATATTATTCAATCTATCCATCCCCCTCCTAAGTCTCTTGAACTTAGCTCAGGAAATGAAAATTTAAAACCATTAGTTATTAATCCGTATGTTGATATTTCTGAAGTTTCTCATCAACAGGATGAAGTTAAGATTAAAGACATTTTGCCCTTGTCTAAAAAGAATAATTATACTAATCTTTTCCTTCAAACTGTAGGAAAACAGTTAACCAGGATAGAAGTTAGTAATTTTAAAATGAAATCTTCTAAAACCAGTGATAGTTTTATTGATAATCTTTTAAATAAAATGAAAGATTTAAAACTCACACCCGCATCTCCATCCCAGCTTAATATGATGTCTGGACAACCTTCCTCTCATACCAGTAATAGTAATACTGATAATGAAGAAGATAATTCCGATATTTCCCCTATTAATATTTTTGAAATCCAGAATAATTTTCAGGAGATGCAAAACATCAATAAAACTACTTATAGCCGAAATCCTATTAATAGAATGGCTCTATCTGGACCCAGTAGGTACTACTACCCCAGACCTACTCCTCAGGATATTCTTTATGAAGAATACTTTCTTCATTCCCAGAAGTCTTACCATGGTAAGACTATCTATGAATGGAATATCGATGGTAAAACAGAATATCAAATTTTTGAAACTATCCATCATATCTTGATGTATGCAACAGTCTGCAAACAGAATGAGAACACAGATCATCAGATCTGTTGTTTCTTAGTAAATGGTTTCTTGGCATTCTTAAAGGATGGTGGGATAATGTACTCTCGATGACCAAAGAACTGAAATCCTTGATCCTATAAGAATGATCGACCCTATTACTAAACTTGAAACCAGAAAAGAAGATGCTTGTTACACCTTAGTTCAAGCTATCGTTCACCATTTTGTAGGACCAGGACAGATAAATACCGATAGAAGTAGAGAACTCTTACAGATCCCTCGTTGCCCATCCTTAACCCATTTTAGATGGTATAAAGATGTCTTTTTAATGAAAGTCATGCAAAGAGCAGATGCTAACAGTGAACATTGGAAAGCCAAATTTGTAGATGGACTTCCTACTTTCTTTGCAGAAAAAGTTCGAAAAAAACTTAGAGATAAACATGACCGTATGAGTATACCTTATGACCAGTATTCTTATGGCCATCTTATTTCAGTAATTATCGAAGAGGGATTATCATTATGTAATGATATGAAACTTCAACAATTAATGAAAAAACAGAATCTCTCCAAAAGACATGAGATAGGAGAATTTTGCGATCAATTCTCTTATGACACAAAATTACAGTATCCTCAGAAAGCTAAAAAACAAAGAAAGTTCTAAACCTTCAGATCTTTAAAAACGTTCTTCTAAGAAATCATCAAAAACTAAAACCCCTGAAAAATCTTCCAGGAAAAGAAAGAGTAGCAGAAAAAAAGATAAATCTAAAATTCAATGCTATAAATGTGGAAAAACAGGACACTTTGCTAATAAATGCAATTCAAAATTAAAACAAAAGCTTAATGAATTATCCTTGATGAGGAAATTCAACAACAAATCCTTAATTGCTTGTCTAATAATGACTCGAGTCCGGCTCGAGATAATGATCTATCTAGAAGTCTATTCAGAATCGATAATAACGAAAATGAGCAATGTCAAACTGTACTTTTAATAAGCGTAATACGACTCATGAAGTTAATTCTTTGGAAAGCTATCGTCGAGATGAATGGTTTAGATATTGGAGGTCCCAGATTAATGTCTTAGCGACACACGAAATCCCTTCTAGACCTCGTAGAGCAGATTAAAAATCCGAGGAGAGATCAAATTAAAATTTTTAGAAATCATTATAAAACACGGAAGGTCGATGACACCCTTCCTATTAACAAGATGCTGATTATGAAAGAGGTTATGAAAACGTATTCGTATGCGTTTCACCCTTCGAGAAGCCTACTACTATTCGGGATCTAAAAATGAAATAAATATTTTAAAATCAAATAAAACAATTACTGAATAATAATATTATTATCTTTCAAGATTTAACCAATATTAAAAATAAGTTAAATCACAAGCAGGATAATATAGAATCCTCCAAACAACCCGAATCCTTTGATAAACCGAATCTTTCAAGCGAGTATTTAATGCTAATGAATCAAGTAGTCTTCCGTAAATGGTATATTAGAATTACTTTTATTATTAAACCCGATTTTATTATCAAAGACGCTTATTGCCCTAGTTGATAGTGGTCTTGATATGAGGCTGTATCCAGGAAGGACTTATCCCTACCAAATACTTTCAGAAGACCACTCAATCTTTAACTAGTGCAAGTGGAAATACTATGAATATAAAGTACAAAATTCCTGAAGCCTTAATCTGTAATCAAGGTCTTTATTTACCTACTTCTTTTGTTCTTATCCGTAATATGAATCAAAGTATCATTTTAGGCACTCCATTTCTATGTCTTTTAATGCCTATTACAAAAATTGATACTTTAGGAATTCATACAACTCTCAATAACAGACATTGTTTTTGAATTTATTACAGAACCCTACACTAAAGAATTAAATCAAGTCAAAAACATGATTTATTCCAAAGAAAAACAAATTAAATAAAATTTCTTACTATAGAACATAGAATTTTACAACCTTCTCTACAGGAAAAAATTAAACTAATCCATAAAACTCTTCAAACTAAAATCTGCAGTGATGTCCCAAATGCTTTCTGGAACAGGAAGAAACATATTATTTCTCTTCCTTATATCCCTAGTTTTAATGAGAAAAATATTCCTACTAAATCTTGACCCAGTCAGATGAAGAAAGAATATTTACTCCTTTGTAAAACCGAAATTGAGTCCCTTCAACAGAAAAAGCTGATAAAACCTAGTACCTCTCCACAGAGTTGTCTTTGTCGAGAAATTGAACGAGGAACTCCACGACTCGTTATCAACTATAAACCTCTTAATGAAGCCCTTCAATGGATTAGATATCCAATTAGAATAAGAAGGATCTTTTTGGACCGACTTCACGATGCCACTATTTTCTCTAAATTGATATGAAATCGTGGATTTTGGCAAATTCAAATTAGAGAACAGGATACTTATAAACCGCTTTTAAAGTACCTTTTGGTCATTATGAATGGAATGTTCTTCCATTTGGAGTGAAAAATGGACCTTCGTAATTCCAAAGACATCATGAATGATATTTTTAACCCTTTATTGAATTTATTATACGTTACATTGATGATGTTTTAATTTCTCTTCATCCATTGAACAACATATAAAGCATTTAAATATTTTTAAAAATGTTATCATAAAAAATGGTTTGGTAGTTTTACGCTTCAAAATGAAACTTTTCCAAACAAAGATCGATTTCTTGGACATAATATTTCCAATGGAACTATTATTCCAATTGATAGATGTATTGAATTTGCATCTAAATTTCGGATGAAATCAAAGATATTAATCAAGCGCAGAGATTTTGGGAAGTTTAAATTATATTCGTGATTACTATCCAAATCTTTCCCAAGATGCTTTATTCTCAGATACTCGCTTTCGGAAAAATCCTTCACCTTGGAATGAAGAACATACCGATGCGAAGAAGAAAAATTAAATCTAGAGTTAAACAGTTACCTTGTTTGTCTTTACCTAATCCCGAATGGAAAAAGATCGTTCAGACCGATGCTTCCAATACAGGATCTGGTGGTATTTTAAAATAATTTAATCCTAAAAGTAATAAAGAGGATCTTATTCGTTTTACTTCAGGAACTTGGAAAGGACCTTCTTTAAATTATCCTACTATTAAAAAAGAATGCCTTTCAATTGTCAAATGTGTTTTAAAATTTCAGGATGATCTTTTAAATCAGCACTTTCTAATTAGAGTTGATTGTTCAGCTGCAAAACAGATCTTTAAAAAAGATGTTCAAAATTTAGCATCCAAACAGATATTTGCTACTTGGCAAAGTATTTTATCAGTATTTGACTTTGATATTGAGTATATCAAAGGAAAACAGAATTCTTTACCGGATTTTTCGACTGGAGAATATTTGGGGGAATGACCAAGAGAGGTCATGGTCACATGGTCAACAGGGCCGAGGCGAAGCAAATCAGATTATCTGTAATTTCCTAGTCTGAATACTCAATCTAGTAATTCTTGACTTCTTCTAGCCATACCAACAAAGAAAAGATGTTCTTTTACTACCCTAACAAAGATATTCCAAATAAAATGTGGAAGAAAGCAAGATTGTTTATTGAACAGAATGATGAAAAATGGATGAAAGATCCATGGGAGATCAAGAGGCGTTATTTAACGACTCAGCAGTCTCTCCCGCTTTAACCGAAGATCGCTATGTGTATGAAAGCAGATTATTATTGAAATAAAGATCTATGGACATTAAGCATACACTTCATGATCCATCTAAACCAACTAGCCCAATTCAATATACAAAAAACCACCGTCAAGAGTATCATGCCTCTTGCTAATTGGGGTATTAATCCTCATACCACCCGTCATCGTTGATTCTAGTCATACAATGTGAAACCCGATACAATTATTGGGATTATATTGATTCCTTTATTTATGTTTTCTATTACCGTAATCCTATCCGTAACCATTCCCGGTTTATCCAAGATTCTCATCTCCGATGTTTTAAAAAACGAAATTCTAAATGGTTTTTCGTTTGGTGGGATAAGTTTGGAATTACCATGGAAACTCTACGAATCTATTCAAACAAAGATTCAAAGAATGGCGGGTTGCCTATGCCCATATACCAAGTAAATAAAGATCTACATTATGCTTAAATTATTAGCCCATTTTATAATCCGCTTTTAGTATCCCTCGGATCTCGAAATGGGATTTCAATGTGACTTTCGTAATAAAATCCCTCGTCTTAAAAGGGTATTCTTTACCAAATGGTGGGATAAGGGACTTAATCCCACGTTACGTAACTTTTGAAGTCTATCTGAGAACCATACCCGAAGGCTGCTTGGATGTTATCCCTCAAAGCCTACCAGCACCATCATTAGTTAATCCTTTTATCAAAATTCAAACTGATTTAAAACAGAAATTTCCAAATCTAACTGAAACAGAATTAATAGTCAAGACCATGGACTATATGAAAACCCAATTCTTACAATCATTTACACAAGACGACAGTTCCATGAAAAGCATTAGCGATAATGAAGATTCTGAACAGGATGATAATGAATTCAATGTCTTAGCTGGAGAAAGTCAGGAACCGGAGCCTACGATGGGAGACTTTTGGGACTCTCTCACTTCCATGATTTCAGAAAAAATGGAACAAGACAAGAAAGGGAAAGGAAAAGCATAAAGCTATCCTCCACTACAGTATCAATAATCAGAAAAGGACAACCACAGTAACTCCACTATCAGAAAGTAGCAGCCAGCTGTCCTCTATCATCAGAAGATGCCAACCAGCTGTAATCCACTCATCCGACAGCTTGTCTTATGCCTTCCACTTCCCACGGCTGAGAGCTAAAGAAGAAAAGATAAGGACTGCCAACCGACTCCACTATCTAGGACACGCCAGATCCTTTCTTATCTTCTCACTTGTATAAATTGGGAGACCTCACCCATTGTTGAGGCAGAACTTTCCTTAAGAATTTTCTTTACATTTTTCCGTTGTACTCTCTCTCTCTCTTGTAAGATATTCAGATATATATAATATCTTGAAGTTTGAAGATATCCTGGCTCTTCTGTAAGTTTTAATTATTGCTTCTGTTAATTACTATGTTTCCTTACTTGAAATTTTAGATTATCATACTCAAAACTGTAATCATTATCTAACAAAGATATCGAATCGCTTGAGATAATCATAATCGTTTTTTTTCTTAGAACAATTTCATAAATCGAACAATTTATTATTTTAACAAAACCGCTTATATGAGAAGAAGAGACACATTATTTCATAGTTTTGGGTAACCCCAAACCAACAAAGTAACTTTATGAGATCATATACGTGATAATTTATTTGTTAATATATATTTAATATGCTTTTAAAAAATTCATGCCATTCTATTAATTAAATCAAGTATGGAATTAATGTTCTGTTAAGTGGGGACGTCACCCAAGTCGCGTTTAGGACTTTGCCTTTAAGCAAGTGTTATGGCGTGGTGGCTTTTATCCTTTGTAAATCGTTGATGACGCGCTTGGATCGAGCTTTTCTCCGATCCTGCGTTTTATTATATTAAAATCATTTTTAAACTAATTTATTTAATATAATTATTAAATAACTTTAATATCATTAATAATAATTAATTAATGAAATTTACCTTTAAATATTAAAAGTTATATTTTATAACTTAAAATATTTTTAAACTATTTATTTTCATTTAAAATGATTTTTCTAATATTAAAATCATTTTTAAACTAATTTATTTAATATAATTATTAAATAAATTTAATATCATTAATATTAAAATATTAATATTTTCATGACAAAATATCAAAAGTTATCTTTTATAACTTAAAATATTTTTATAATCCTTTACATAATTTTTAAATCATTAATTCTATTTTTCATCATTTATTTAATATATTCAATAAATAACTTAATTATCATTAATATTAATTAATTACTAAAATTCATCACAAAATATTAAAAGTTATCAAAAATAACTTAAATTATTTTCTTATACCATAATATAATATTAAATGATTTTTCATGAATTAAAATCATTCTTAAATAATTTATTTAATATTATAATTAAATAAATTAAATACTTTTAATATTCCAAAAATATTAAATATTTATGAAATATATTCAAAATAATTAAAATATAATTTTTCAGATTTTAAAATAATTTTTAATAATTTATTTTGTATTTTTAATAATTAAAAACTAATTTTTCTAATTATTTCGTAAAAATAATTAATTTATTAATTAATCTGTCGCTAAAGACCACCTATAGTGACAGAACTGTTGCTATAGGTGTTCTTCATGTTCTTCATGCAAACCCAGATCTTAAAACCCATTAACAAGCTGCCTACTTTGACCACTCTTAAATCTCAAGTCATACATATTTTGGGTTAGTATTTATATTTATGCTGTAGTATACATGTAATACTAGAACCACAAATCGATAACATGACTAAATCATAACAAACGTGCCAGAGCTAAGCTACAGAAAATATTGTCAGACGTGTTCTTGAGGTTCTGGGTTGCCCAGAAACTCAAGGGTCCTACTTTGATGCTTTATAGTTTGCATTATGTGTCTAATTTGTGTGTTTTAGTGGTTCTTACTTGTAGTCCGGATGTCAAAGTACAATAAAATAACATCCTATCATCATAACATTAACACAGGAAATATATATATCGGTCAAAGTAGTGACGAAGTAATCGTTTGAACATTTCTGGGTTTTCCAGAAATGTTCTTGAGCAGTTTCGTCAACACAACTTTGACGACTGATTACTTTGATTCTGTGAAGGATCTAAAGATAACAACCTTCAAACAACCAAATGGACAAAATAGCAACCAACAACAAGATCTAAACTCTGCAAAAACAACATCAGCGTTACAGAGCATTGCGAACGCTTGCCCGAATAAATACCGATCGATCTTAACAACACACTGACCCTTAATAACTTACAATCTACTCATGTTCTGGGCTTGATTCAAGTTCCAGATCACAGACCTTACAACATACTACAAGTATAAACATTTAAACAACACAAAACATTAACCAACAACGATATACGGCCACTGACATATGGTTGTCATAACACAAAATAAACTTTTTTCAGATTTACAAAAACACTAGATCTGAGCTTATAGATGTTATGGATCCAACATCTATCAACCCAGATCACTTAATAACACTATATACAACATATCTTAACACTCAAACATAACTTTTAATAGAGGATCAAAGTCCAAATTTTTTGATTAGGGTTTTATACCTTTACGCATCAATTCTTGATTCTGATCTTACGATTTGTTATGGTTGATCGTGGGGCTGTTATTTGGGACTGATACACCACATTATTTCGTAGGTTGTAAAGAGAAAGAGAGTCAAGGAGGAGTATTGTGAGCAAAAGAGGCTTAAAATGTGACATTTTCTCTTTCTATTATTATATATATTCACTTGATGATGCAAATGAATGGAAATTTGGTGAGTTAATTTGAAATTGGCGATTTTTTCTGAGATTTGTCACATTGATTAGAATAGGGTTGGCCAACAACTCTTCCTAGGTCAAAATCTAAGTCTTTAGCTTTAATAATGCAAGGGCAATATAGTCTTTTTGCTTGTGATTTTAATGGCCATTTTGTCATTTGCCAAAACCCTTAGGGTTTAGGGTTTGGGTTAAGATTTAGGGTTTGAACCAATTTAGGTTTTAAAAGCAAACAAAATCTAGGATTTCCAAAATTAGAATTTAAAACTAAATAACAATTTAGTTTCTAAAAAAATATAATTAGGGTTTTCTTAATTAGTGTAGGTTTTCTAATATTTAGAAATTAAACATTAAGTTCAATAATTTAATAATTATAATTAAACTTAATAATTTAACAATTAGTGCAAATACTTAGCAATACCATATAACAATTAGGGTTACTAATTATTACTTAGGATTTTTAATTATTTAATTAAGGTTTTCTAATTTCACGATTAGGGTTTACAATTAGTAATTAGGGTTTATAATAACTAATTAGGGTTTCTAAATTTAGAAATTAGGTTTCCAAATTTAGTAATTAGGGTTCTCAATTAATTAGGGTTTCTAATTAATTAGATTTCCAAAAATTAGGATTTCTAGATATTAATTAGGGTTTCTCTAATTAATATTAAATTTTAATAATACATATCATATACCACATAACACTTAACATTTATACCATAACGTAATTACTTGAAATCTTACAGTCTTATTTGACTATCGAATTAGGGTTTATTAAAATAATACTAGAGTTTTGTAATACTGTATCATAATTGACCAATCATTATTAGTGTACAGATATACTATACATATTCATAGCACCGAAATATTAAAATATAATATTATTATATTATTATTCTTATCCATTGATAAAAATTCAAAATTAGGGTTTGGATTCCATATCTGATTTATTCTTCATATATAACATTATTAATTATGTTAAAATAATTAACTTAATTATTCTAACATAAATTCATATACTTAAAATAGATTAATTATTATAATAATTCTAATAACCTTTTCATATATTATTCAAATAATATATAATCATATTTTCATAGAAAATAATTAATAAAAATATTTCGCTATAAAATTAATTATTATAAGAATAAACTTTATAATAGTCCATAATTCTAAAATAAAATTATTTGTAAACATTCATGTAATAAATATATTTTTATTTATTACATAATTACATATATACATTATCTTGTACAAATCCTCATCCTTAAAATAAAAAAAAAATTTATATGCAAAATTTCGATTTATTTATCTGTAAAATATATCAAGGTTATTTACAGTCACTCCATCTCTTTGGATTGCCATGAGGTGATGATGACGCCTATGGATTGGCGATTTATCACATGTATGGAGTTTGGAGGAGAGCCAGTGTCTTGCATGGTGAATATTACCCCTACTGCCGTCAGATCCTTGTTAGGAGTTCCGGCGGAGGCGCTCAAGGGCAGGACTTTCCGTTTAGGTCCTTTGAGCGTAGATGCTATGAGCGGGCTTTTGAGTGAGCCCATGCCTGATGATGTCAGAATCAGGGATCGCGTTCTGCGGCGATTGTTCCTGATGCTCATTCGAGGCTTCTTCATAGCAGATAACTCTTCTACGGTATCTTTCGCTTTGATCAGTGCCACACGTGATGTGGACCGTATTGGAGAGTATGATTGGGGCTCTTACACCTTTGCCTATTTCCTCCGGGGCATGCGTATGCGCTCACGGTGGTTTAATAGAGGCTTGGCTAGGATTTTACCCATTTCACTTTGGTGAGTATTTCTCTTGTCTTTTTCCATTCATAGGTGAAGAGTGTTTCTCGATAGCAGATGTTTTTGCCATTGTGTTCGCAGTTTTGGGCCTATGAGAGGCTCCCATGCTTGCGTCCTGTGAGTGTGTTAGGTTTAGATACCTATCCACGAGGACGACGATGGCACCATTCTATTTTTCCGGAGGTCCCGCATTTGAGGGATTCACTCACCGTCAGATGCAAATTGGAGTTCTTGACGGTGATACCATTACATGGATTCCCTATTCAGGGGAACACTTGACCATCGGCTTTGATGATGGACACCCAACTGGAGTCGAGTACTTGATTTCCACCAGGAGAGTTCCTCTCTTCACAGATGGAGGCTGGGAGCTCTATTTAAGAGAGCGTGCTATTAGGAGCACCACAGGGGAGATTTGTATACCGATCTTGCCTCCTTCCAGGCGTCATTGGCTCGTATCACAGTCACCCGTCACTGATATCCCATTGTTGGGGGTTGACGGTTTTGCATTGTCAGAGGGTCCATGTACTCAGGAGATGTTCCAGCGGTGGTGGTCCCCTCGCACTATTGGATCCCAGTCCCGCACCACACAGTTTATGGGGGATATGGTTCCAAGATCCTTGATGGTGATGGATCGGATAGCTTGTGTCCGAGATCCGACTCATATGACCCAGATTGATAGTTTGACCCGGCAGTTGGACCAGGCACATATATTTATCCAAGCATTTGGGCGAGAGATCCGGTAGAGAAGTGAGTCATTTGTTCCTTCCATTTCGGTGCCGTCGCTCAGATGACCCATTCGGTTTTGCCGGCGCAGATCCTCCTCTTTATAGGCCTGACATCCCTATTGATAGAGATACAGTGACTCAGGAGGAGTTACATCAGGTGGACATGATTGATGACGTGGACATCGATACCTTGGTCTTCTTCTGATGTGTATTCTCGTTATATCTTTTGATAGGCCTCTGTTAAATATTGGGTGGCTGTACCCCATTCTCGCTATATCTTTTGATAGGCCTCTGTTAGTACTAGGGCATCTGTTCCCCATTTCCCTGTATTTGTAGATGTACAGAGATGATGTATTAGATGATGATATACTTAGGAATGTATGCACAGTTTTTCCATTCCCTATATCATATTGCCATCTATTATCTGTTATGCATATATCATGTTATGCATATGTATGTATGTCCGAGAGATATTCGGCATTGACCCTTGGATGGTCTTATGACACTACCATTACAGATGTCTTCTTGACGATTAATCAGTATAGATCATACCCCACCGGTGGTGGTGGTATTGGGTATCTGCAATCGTGGTATGATATCATGTCACCACCAGAGCGGTGGTGGATCAGAGATCGATTCTTCTTGAGATACCATGACTTTATTGATGTTTCAGGTTCCTGCAGGGTTTGTGGACGGGATGCTAGAGCATTGGCTTCTGTTTCAATACCCATGAGTTGACTCCTACTCTGGAGGAGTATGCACGATTGCCGATGTTGCCTTTAGACAGACCTTGCGTGTATCTGGCTTTGGGAGACATGTGTAGACGGTTCATGACTCTCACAGGATTGCGGCGCAGAGTAGTGCAGGACGAGCTGACATCTAGCCACATGATATCCCAGCGTTTTCTGTATGATAGATTTGGCTCAAAGGATAGCTATTCACGACATTCCGGGGATTTCACCGCACCGGAGGACCATTGGCATTTGGCCAGGGTCGATGTACTGTTGTTGTGCATACTGTCGTATGTCTATATGCCACAATATATGGACGAGATAGACATTGGTGTCGTCATGGCTGTGAGAGCTCTTAGAGAGGGTCGTACCATTGTACCTATGATTGTAGTAGAGACCTTATGCATTCGACATCCTCTTACCGCACTTATCCGACATGAGTGTTCCTTTGGGAGTTTACCATGTCAGAGTATATGTGGTTTATGTCACACTTGAGACCGATTGGTACTCTTAGACGGCATGGGTATTGGTTCACCCATGATGTAGCCATGTCATACTCCTTTTAGCCATCGGAGTGTATAGATGCTCTGTCTTGGTCCGTATTTTTGACAGATATCAGAGATCCATTTAGCATATTGTCGTGCTCGGGGCTTTGCTCACCAAATCTGACTTCATTACTCATGCTCCGGGCATGGACGTCCTCCCTCCGGGGTGGCTTAAGGGCATGACTACTTATCACCCATCGCCGTGATGTCGTCATGATTCGACCCGGTTTAGGATTTCCATCCTTTTGGGGCGATAGTCGTCGTTCAAACTTCTCGATATCTCTCAGCAGAGGATCGATCCCATGTGTATGCTTGTTGGGATCATCGTGAGATAGCTTCTTTTTCTGTCAGCCATCCAGGTTGTTCTGCAGAGTATTCCGCATGGATGGAGATAGAGATTTTGTCATTTTGCGGTAGTGTCATGATGCCGGATAGTGAGTCAGATGATGTAGAGCCCATGGAGGACATCGATTCCTACATCGAGGAGGAGCCCGCTGCTAGGTTGCCAGCATTTTTTTCGGATTCTCCTAGTACCAAAGATTATTGTGATTCAAAGACAAAGACGACAAGATTACTTAGAGCAGAGTCTTCATCGATGACCTTTGAGAGAGATCAGCTCGATCTATGATGTTGACTTCCCTTGATGGGAGAGACGCATTCTATTAGAGGCGAGGCATTAGCTTCGCAGAGATGCCATTGTTGTTGAGCGGGGATGAGGCCGGATCACTAGAGATGCAATGATAGTCGAAGCGGGATAGTGCTATATCTCGCCCGGATGTAGCCGAATCACGAGATAATCTTTTGATGAGGTCCCCTTATATGGTATGATGACGAGAGATGAGCGCATATATTGATGATCATACGGTCACCATGCGATGGGCTGCAGATCTGTTGGGTCGTGTGGATATTCTCGTATAGAGACCACGACTTCGCCTCCTTCTTCCGAGAGGACGCTATGTTGGGCTTGTTAGCTCTCATATACCCTACGACTTGTAGATGAGCTTGCATTTTTACCGCATGACTAAGCTTAGCCATTTTGTCATATATGATTTACATTGTATATATATCAAACAACATTATATATATGACAGGGAAATATATTTTTGGATCACTTCCCTTTTAGATATGCCTTGCTATTTACTTGATATTTCGCCTGCTGCTTCAGGGCTTGTGGTCTTGATGTATTATGAATTCCTCCGGTGGGTGGACATTGAGTTGTCTCGGATAGTTCAGAATGGATCATCGATCTATGTGTATCCACCGCCATCTTTGGTGTCTTAGAATTTGGTTTCGGATGGAAATATGGAGAGGAGTGTGGCTTTCCTCTCTGAGATTGACCGCACCACAGATGGTCTCCAGTACTTCTATTTAGGAGAAGCCTAGTTAATTCCACCTCTTATGGATTTGTGTTGCTCTTCAAGGTATGACCGCAGCTTAGATGGTCGCCGAATCTCTTATTTGGGAGGAGTTCAGGTAATTCCATCCCTTTGGTCTGTAGCCAAATGAAATGTAGTGGATTAAAGTTTGATCCCAGTACCAACTGACAAGGGTTTGTGTTTTGGTAGGGGGTGAGACCGTACCATGAATGGCTACCTACGTACTCCTATTGAAGAGGAGATCAGGTCTACGTAGTTTGAACTGGTAAGAGGTTCAATTGTCATATATGTAGAAATGGTGTACGAATGTTTTTGGTTGTTTTTGTTTTTGTAAGGGTAGAAATGTTTTTATTGTTTTTGTTATATTGCGACCGCGCCATGTAACATGGTTGCCTACGTACTCCTATTAAAGAGGAGATCAGGTCGACGTAGTTCGCCCCTCAGGGCGAGACGAAAAGCGTAATCCCATGTGCAGGTTAGAGTGCGGGGAGGAGAAAGTTTAATCTTAGGTTGAGGATAAACTGCAGGTATGAGAAGTTTGATCCCATGTATGGGTAGCCAAACTGCAAGTGCGAGAGGTTCAATCCGCGGTGGGATGACCTAAGTCGTAGGAACGCAAAGGAGAGCCAGGCTGCTGGCTTGAAATGTATGTTTCCTTGAGGGGCAAAGTGTAGAAAAGTTGTAGGTGGTAAAGGGTTAAAGAACCGGAATGATTTGGTGATCGATGGTTACGCACTGTGGTGTTTCTGTAATTACTTCGGACATAGTACCGCTTACCACGGCGTCGAGTTAATGAGTTGTGGAAATTCATCGCCATCCATTTCTTGTAATCTGAGAGCGCCCCCTGTCAATACTTCTTTGACAACAAACGAGCCTTCCCAGTTAGGAGTGAATTTTCCCTTAGATTGATCTTGGTTGTCAAGAATCTTCTTCAAAACCAAGTCATGTTGTTTAAACTTTCGTAGCCGGACTTTTTTGTTGTAGGATCTGGCGATCCTTTGTTGATATAACTGACCATGGAAGATAGCCGTGGTTCGCGCTTTTCGTCTATTCTGAGATAATTGGTGATACTGTTTTGTACCCATTGGTCTTCATCCGGTGAGCTTCTATCAACACTCGAGGGATTCCATTTCAACTTCTATGGGGAACACCGCTTCTATCCCATAGGTTAATGCGTGAGGGGTTGCCCGGTGGAAATCTGCATTGAGCTTACGTAGGATAATGAGTCGGAGAGGCAATAGGTCGGGCCAATCTTTGTGGTTGGTGGACATCTTTTTGCATAATCTTCTTGATGTTTTTTGTTAGCCGCTTCAACCGCACCATTCATCTTTGGACGATAGATGGTGAGTTGAGATGTTTGATGTGGAATTCTTGCATAATTCCTCCATCATTTTGTTGTTGAGGTTCTTAGCATTTATCCGACACAACCACCTTTGGTTGTCAGATCGACAAACGACATTGTTTCTGATGAAAGCAATGATGACTTCTTTGGTAACCCTGGGGAAGGAGGCTGCTTCTACCCACTTGGTGAAGTAGTCGATCATGGTGAAGATAAACCGGTGACCATTACTGACTCTGGGATCAATGGGCCCAATAATATCCATTCCCCACATAGAGAAGGGCCAAGGTGAACTCATATTGTGAAGTTCCTTTGGAGGGGCGTGTATAGCATTCCCATGAATCTGGCACTGATAGCATCTCCTGACATGGTCATTACAATCAGCTTTGAGAGATAACCAATAATGTCCGGTCCTGAGGACTTTCTTGACAAGGAGGGGGCCACTCATGTGGGGGCCACAGACTCCGCCATTAATTTCATTCATAAGCCTTTGGGCTTGATCTTTGTCTAAACATCTGAGGAGACCTAATCCTGCATCTCTTTTGTAGAGCGCATCTCCACTCAAGTAGAATTTCATAGCAAGTCGATGGATCCGCCTTTTCTCAGTCGGGCTCGCCTCAGCGGGTGTAGATCCATCTCGCAGATATTCCTTGATATGCTGATACCAAGGATGTTGGATGAGAGGTAGCTCATCCGATACTTTTCCAACGTAATTCCCATAGGCTGGGGCCTTGTGCAGGGGAATTGTGACGCTTGGAAAATGTTCTTGTCTCGATATCTAATCGTGGAGGCCAAAGTTTCTAATGCGTCCGCAAAGTCATTCCAATTATGAGGAACATGTAGAAAGGAGATTTTTTCGAACTCCAAAGCCATCTTCAAAACCTGCCGATGGTAAGGAAGCAAATTTAGTTCCTTGGTTTGATAGATTCCAGTGGATTATCTGATTACCAGCTCTGAATCTCCAAGGACAGTTAATTGTCTGATGCCCATTGAATGAGCAAGTTTTAGCTCCATGAGACAGCCTTCATACTCAGCCGTATTATTGGTGCTGCCAAACTATAACTTGGCAAACGCGATCTGCTCCCCGTGCGGATATTAGAAGCCGCCTCGACTCGGAACCTTCCATATTAACAACTCCATCAAAATACATCTTCCATGATTGGCGCGTATCGTCTTCGATGGTGTTCTTTGGTATCATTACTCCTTCATCAGGGAAATATGTTTTCAAGGGTTTGAAATCCCCTGAAGGTGTGGCGGCCAGTTGATCTGCGGTTCCTTGACCTTTGATGGACTTTTGAGTCACATATACAATGTCAAATTGTTGTAGGATCAACTGCCATCTGGACAGGTGACAATTTAACATGGGTTTATTGAACACGTATTTGAGAGGATCCATGCGGGATATGAGATGGGTTGTGTGACCATGGAGGTAATGTTGTAACCTCATGGAAGCCCATGCTAAAGCATAACACGTCTTTTCGATCAGAGTGTACTTGTGTTCACTGCTGCTGAACCTTTTGCTGAGGTAATAGATAGCTCGTTCTTGGCCTATATCATCTTTTTGTCCCAGCATTCAGCCCATGGCATTGTCACTTATGGACAGGTACATGAACAGGGGAACATCATCCCTGGGTGGTACTAACACGGGAGCTTTGACTAGCTGTTTCTTGATTATAAGGAAGGCATTTTGACACTCCTCATTCCATTTCATGGAGGAGTTCTTCCTTAATAGCTTGAAGATTGGCTCACGAGGTTCTTTGTGAGTTGGGAGATAAACCCGCTAATGAAGTTGATTCTTCCCAAAAATCCCCGTATTTCCTTCTTTGTCTGAGGAATGGGCATTTCCGTGATGGCTTGGATTTTGGCAGGATCCAACTCAATCCCTTTGTGGCTGACTAGAAATCCTTGCAACTTGCCCGATTTAACGCCAAAGCGCGACAGTGGATTCAACTTCAAGTTTTACTTATGACTTTGTTGAATAGCTTCTTGAGATGGTATATATGGTCATCCTCCTTCCGGGATTTGACAATGATGTCATCCACGTAGATCTCGATCTCTTTGTGCATTAAGTCATGGAAAAGAGCCATCATAGCTCGTTAATAGGTGGCTCCGGCATTGATGAGGCCGAATGACAACCGTCTATAGCAAAAGGTTCCCCAAGGCGTGATGAAAGCGGTTTTCTCATGATCTTCCTCAAGTAACCATGATCCGATGGTACCCATAAAGCAATCGAAAAAAGGAGTACATGTCGTACACATAATATTGTCAATGAGAATGTGGATAAATGGCACGGGAAAGCTGTCTTTTAAGCAAGCTTTGTTCAAGTCCCGGTAATCCACACAAACTCGCATCTTCCCTCCAAGTTTAGGTATGGGAACGATGTTGGATATCCACTCAGGATATGTAGACACCATGATGATGCCAGCTTGAAATTATTTCATAATTTCTTCTTTCACCTTTAAACTCCACTCAGGTTTCAATCGCCTGAGCTTTTGCTTGACTGACTTAAATCCCTCTTTAATGGGAAAGCGATGAAGGACAATATCAGTGGACAAACCCACCATGTCTTCATGAGACCATGCAAACACATCCTGGAATTGGGTTAATAGCGTAACCATGTCATTCCGTTGGTTTGGGGTAAGGTCTGAACCAATCTGGATTAACTTAGGGCTTTCTAAGGTTCCGAGATTGAAAGAAGTGGTTTGATCAAGGTTGGGTTTAGGTTTGTCTTTGACCCATTCTTAAATTTCTGGAAGCACCTCAATGTCATCCTGTATATCCATCAAGGCTGAATTCATCTCTACATCAAAGGTACAATCCTTGTGGATCCTCCCTGTCCTGAATGATGGCCATTATGTCTGGGCAATCATCGTCTGGGGTGTATCTGTTGGTATGTTCATCATGAACGATGATGCGTATGCCCAACATCATTCGGATGACGTCTTGCTTGATTCTTCGTTACTCTTCTTCCACTGCGGGATCTGGAACAGAGACTTCTTTCTCTTTTACCGGTACCGGTTTGGGAAATAACATAGTCATTACTTTGGTTGGCACCTTTACAGGAGGTTGTGCGGACTCAGAGTTTGAAGGCGAAGATAAACGCCACATGGTTGAAGCTGAAGGAATCTGCTGATGCTTATGAGGATTCCTATGACTAGAACTGGCAGAATAGCCTAGCCCAGCTGTTCGGGCTTGCTTGGTTAGTCGAATTGGATATTTGATACCCTGGCAATCTTTACCCAACCCTTGTCCCGGCTCATGACCTAATGACATCATTTCTTGAGTAGCCGACATTACCTCGGCATAAATCTTGGGTTCGGGCAATGGCATTCCAATAGCATGGTATTGGGTATTGTTTATTTCCAAAGCATGAAAATTGACCGGTTCCACATCTGCATTGGCATTGATGAATGGCATGTCTCCATCTTTGAGGAATCTTTGGTTCGGCGTTGGCCGCGTAGACTATTGTTGATAATGTATTTCAATTTGTTGGTGAAGGGTGGAGGGCCTTTGACCATATGAATCCATGGTCGTCCCAAGAGCAAGTTGTATCCCGAATCTATCTTGAGCACATGGAAAGATATGCAGAATGTGTGAGGACCAATTTTAATTGGCAGCTCAATTACTCTGACCGAATTACGGCGGGCTCCATCAAAAGCTTTGATGATAGTATGGCTGCTCCGAATTCGGTTGAGATTGATATTCATCTTCACCAAGGTATCGTATGGATAGATATTCAGAGAGGAACCTCCGTCTATTAAGACTCCAACTACCATATATCCGGAGGACAAGACCGCAATGTGCAACGGCTTGCAATGACCAGTCCCTTCGGGCGGTATGTCATCATCAGTGAAGGATATCACATTGTTGTTGAAAATGTGATCAACCAGATGTTGAAATTTTTCCGTATCAACTGATGTCGGTTGATAGGCTTCTTCTAAAACCTTCAACAAGACCTTTCGGTGATTCTTGGAAGTTAGGACCAAGTCCAAAATTGATATTTGTTGTGGAGCTTCTTTCAAGCTTAAAACCACCGTGGCTTCGTTATGACCCATAGTGCGGAGGAATTTTTCAATCTTCTCCATGGGTATTTTCCCCTTTGATTTAGTGGTGGGCTTCATCACCCAGTGGGGAAGATACATTGGATTTTCCTTCGACACTGTAGCAGTTGTATGTGAGGTGGCTCCTTCACCTTCTCCATAATTCCACGGAATTGTGCACAAGCTAACAATAGGATATTGTGCTCTGCACGGCAAGTTGATCGGCTCAGGAGCGGCCACTCTCAAAGGATTGCTGCTTCCCTTGAGTTGAATTATTGGCGTTATGAGTAATGTATTAATCCCATCAGTTTCAGTGGATATGATTGCTACCACACTTTTCCACTTAGTAGGGCCTGCATTCTCACTTGAACATAACACAATATCGTCGTCTGCTAGGCGTAGGACACCATTGCCGATTAGATTTTGGATAAGGTGGTGGAGTGCCCAGCATTCTTCTGTGCTGTGACCGCGAGACTGGGAGTGATATTGACATACTCCATCAGAGTTGTATTGCCCTAAACGGGGATTGATTGGAGGTAAAAGGGAACTGATCCTTCCTTCATTGATTAACATATGAAGAATTTCCTCCATAGGTTGGCCCAGATAGGTGAATTCCCTTTTGTTGGCGAAATCCCGACGGGCTTTGGCATTTGCTCTCTTTGTCACTTTGTCTTCCAACATTTCATTTTCTGAAAGTGACGAGGGAATATTCATGACAAGAGGTAGGAGACTTGCATGCTCCTGGCTGATTAATTGTCGTGTAACTTGATGCTGATAAGTCACTAGTTCTGCCAATTGTTCAATTTGTTTGCATAGAGCTTTCATCTTTCGTTCCATTGTGAACTGGAACTTGGCATAATCCCATTTGTCATCATCGTCTTTGAGGGTTTGGGATGATTCACAGCTAAAATTGGAACTCTGTCCGTTGCTCCAATTGATCATGTTAACCTCTTTTTCTTTGTGTTGAGGAAGAGGGTTGTCTTGAACGTGAGGCTGATCTGGTTTGGTGACCACGATCTCTCCATTGTCTATCAGGTCCTGGATCTTGTGTTTCAAGGCCCAACAATCCTGAGTATCATGTCCGAGTTCTTGACATGATAAGCACATTCTCGAAAGCAAACATTGAAACCCCGTCCATTCGGGCTGGCTGGTGGAAGAAGATGCGTAATTTTCTTCTATGTTGTCAGAAGATTAAGAATGTTCTCGAGGGTATCCCCTAAGGGTGTAAACACTCGAGGGCGTTTGACTTCTCCACCTTTTGGTATTAGAGGGTTTACAGACTATGCTTGAAAGGGAGTGTAGTTTCTCCTTTGAATAGGCATGTTTTGATTGCCTTTTTGCCCCTGTTGTATCAGGGAATCATCTTCCTCTTTCTTTTTATGGACTCTCCGAGGGTTGTTCCCATAATTTCCAGATTGGATGTGATCAGCAACAACTTTGAGTGGAACTAGGTCTTGAATCTTTTCGGACTTCAATCCCATCTCAGCCATCTCCCCATGTTTGACCATTTCAGAAAATGGTTTGCCGATGCCGGCTAAAACTCTTTCATAGAAAGGCGCTTCTTGTATGTCTATGAAAGTCATGACCATCTCTGATTCTGTCATGGAAGGACTAACTTGGGCAGCCAGACGTCTCCACCTTTGAGCATACTCTCTAAAAGAATCATTAGACTGTTTCTTGATCTTGGTAATTTGATACCGATCAGGAGCCATCTGAGACTAAAAGCTATATTGAGTGAGGAAAGCATGTGTTAGCTCTTCCTAGCTATGGATCTTAGAGTTGTCTAATCTTGTGTACCACGAACGGGCTTCTCCAGTTAGACTTTTTTTTGGAACAATTGCATTCTAAGCTTTTCGTCCTCTGCATAAGATCCGAGTTTTCCAATAAACACCTTTAAATGTGTGTAAGGATCTCCTAACCCGTCATATTTTTCAAAGTCAGGAGTTTTAAATTTTTCTGGATAATGAACACGGAAAAAATACAGATCAAGATATGAAACACTCTGCAGTGTGTTCCAATTCCTTTAATAGCATGAAGGGTCTCTTCCAATTGGAGGACTTTCTTTTTGATGTCACCAGTGTCTGGATCTCCAGTGGGATGGACAGCATCATGAGTTTTGTTGGTCGTATCCAACTGCAGTTCAGGTATTGTAATGACCTGGGTTCCTCCTTGTGTGGAGGATTCAGTATGTACGGGTATTTTCTGACCCTGTGTAGACTGGTGTAATTCTTAGAGTAGAACAACCAAATCTGTAATTTATTTGCTTAATCCATCGAATTCTTTGCGAGAAACTGGATTAAGTTCAGTCTGGTTGGATGATGAATTAATTGACTGTAGGCCTGTTACCTTTTTGGACTTTGACTGGGTAGTAGGTCCGATTGATTCCCTGTGAAAGACTTGCATAGTTTAGTCTTTAGGGAATGTGTATAATAACATGCTATGTGATGTGTCCATTTTAGGAATTTTATCCTGCAAAACGGATGTCAGCTGTTTGTAGCATGTTAATATGTATGTGTATACATTTCTTTATATTTCTCATTACATGGAGATAGATATGGAATGAAATTATAAGTAATTGTGTTTACAAGTAATTTGAAATGTGAGCATGAAGAGACTTTCCTCCGTTTTGGGTTTATTAGAGGCTGACCTATCTTAGGTTACTCTCGCGGCTTTTTGGCATGAAGGTTCCCAAATCATCGCAATCTACTTGACGGGAAGTTATTCTGGTCTTTCAACTGGAGCGAATTTGGGTGGTGCCTTTCCTGAGCCTCGGAGAATTAGTCTTTTCACGAGTCCAGTAATCAAAAACCGACGTGATAGCCTCCTGGTGGAGGGACCATACAGCATACATTCACATACATCGCGTCTCACCGTATGAAAAATGATGACATGTGCGAAGCACTAATATCACAAGCAGATATGGTGCGAAGCACTAATATCACAAGCAGTTATGGTGTGAAGCACTAAGTGCAATAAGGAAATGCATTCGTACACATTCATCAAATGTAAATGCAACATCCACACACAAGCAAATAACAGTTTTGAAAAGATTGAAATAGTGGCTTAAGTCCTCTTACTGGAGTCCCCAGCGGAGTCGCCACCTGTCGACGTCGGGATTTTTGGATGTTCCTTTCCGTTACTTGTTCTTTGGATTTTTGGATGTGACACTGCTATACGTGTCAGTGAAACCGAGATTAATTAGGGTCCGGAGACTTGGTTATGCGGGGGGAAGGTGTTAGGCACCCCCCGACATCTGTGTTACCATGGTGACCACCTCTTTTCAAGAAACTATTATCTGAATGTGTGTGTGTGTGGGTCAATGTGCTGTTATTTGGAAGTAGTGCGAGGCCTCGTTTCGCGCGATATATATTGTGGTTTGAATTTATATAAAAATTCACTTTTAAGCAAGATATGGCAGTGATGTTTTATAAAAGAGGTTTTTTTCAAACCCTGATGCTCAATAGTAATTGAGACCTTTTACATTCCCATTTTATTAAGTGCTCGGCTTGATTGATTTTATTTGACAGATGCAAGCATCCGTACGAAAATAATATACAAAAAAAAATGCCGACTTCCTCGTGGGTATGGAAACCATCTGAGGAAATTCAGACAACGCAGAATAATTTACAAGTAACATAAATTGAAAATGTCCATCACGGAACAGAATCTAGATTCAATGGGATGAATCTGTGATCACATGATTCTAGAAGTATACGAATCGCAATTTGTATGAAAGCGATGAAGGTATATATATAAAAGCTATAAATATATATATACAGACATGATCACCAACCACGAAGCACCTCCACGGGGGATCAAAAATGTAAATAAAGTTGTTAAAAGCTATCAACCGCCATGGAGGAAACTCCAGGCGGGACAAAACATAAATAAAGTCAGAATACTTGGCCAACCGCCACGAAGTAAACTCCCGGTAGGACAAAATATAAATAAAGCTGTACAAAGCGATCAACTGCCACGAAGTAAACTCGAGCGAGGATGAAACGTAAAAGAAAAGTCAGAAGCGATCAACCACCACGTAAGTAAACTCTGTGGGACGAAAATATATATATATATATATCAAAGCAATAAACGCATAGGATGTAAAATTCGGCCTCATCGTAAGCGAGTTCACCACAATTCATATATATATAAGTGTGTGTATATATATATATATATATATATATATATATATATATATATATATATATATATATATATATATAATGAATAAACGCAATTAGGATGTAAAATCCAGGCTCATCAAACAGAGTCTAACACACAGTTAATATATATAAATGTATTTATATATATTAAGATAGTAAATGCACCAGACTGAAGTCTAGGCTCATCGAACAAAGTTCGATACACAGTTAATATATATAAATGTATATATATATATATTAAAGCAATAAACACACCAGACGTACTTAACCCCTCTTCTCTACTTCTCCAGTTAAATGTTCTAAGTTGTAAGTTAATTTCAAGAAAGATGAGGCAGAGATGCATATATGTTGAATACACAAATAAATTAATAAATAAAAACAGTTTATTGATTGCTGAACTATATACAAACTGAAATGAAATTAACTTACAACTTAGAACATTTAACTGGAGAAGTAGAAAAGAGGGTTAAGAGAGTTAATCGAGGTAGAAACTAAAGATTTATGCGAGAGAGAGAGCTCGAGTCTTTCTAAGTTTCAAGTCTCGATGAACCAATTGAGTTGATTTCCTTTTATAATGCAAGGAAAGAGAAGCTATTACAATGACTGAGGGTAAAATAAAACATTTTACTTAAGTGAAAACATGTTACTTAAGTAAAAGGAAAGTAAAAGTAAAAGTAAAAAGATAACTACTTTTGACTAAAAGGCAAACACTTTTGGCTACTTTTGGAAAAGCCGTAAATGACATTGATTGAACGGCAGCGATAAGTAAATCAGTTGTGTTGCTTTGATTGGAAAAGCGATTCCTTGATTGAGTGGTCGCCGAAAGGAGAACCGCCGATGGAACAGAAGGCCGATGTTGGAATAGAATGGCCGACTCAACAGGAATAACCGAACTCAAAGTGAATGGGTCTGGGCATCTGAAGGTCGATCGTGTTAGTAAGGATCATACTCGCCATCATCATCATAATGAATCGATCGATTGAAGTCACACAGGAAGAATGATTAGAAGCCTCTTCATGCAAAGCTTCATCAATTCTTTTATTGAGTACTGGGCAATTTTAATAACTCTTTCTTGGTGCAATCTTTAAAATCAAATACTACGGGAACAAGTTGAACTAGAAGGGTGACTTTGGATATTGACTTTGTGGCGATTCGACTCCTTTTCTTTAATGGCCGAGAAAGCAGGCCTTGATCGGGAGAGCTGGGATCGGGCAACAGGAAATTCTGCTTGAACTGAGTGACTATTCTATCAATGTTGAATTTTTCCCACCACTTAATGTAAAAGAGGCGAGAAACTTTGGGAAGTGGATCATTAGGAATCTTTGGTATTTGGAGATCCGGGGTGAGAGACAGTACTCCCATTTAAGGATCCAAGAATTTTGTATTTTCTTGTGAATAAAAGAGTGGGAGGAACCCCTTCATTCAAAGGATAGGTTTATAATGGTTATTGAAATGATTTAATTGGACCTTTAAAGGGTCGGGAAGAAGATCATAACAAGATCCTAACCTATACCACCAAAGGACGAACCAATAGGAAATGGACTTTTGAATTTATGGTCAAATGTATAAACCATGAATGGTGAGGGACTCATTACGGTGAAGGAGGACCTTATACCGAGCTTCAATGTAATCATAATAGCAAAATTGATGATCTTGACTAGAAAGGTTCATGAGATCGGAGGATTTTTCCCCAATCGTAGATTTGAATAAACTATTTAATATACATAGAATGATAAAGAACTTTTGATTTATCATTCGTGCATAAATAGGTTTGATGTTTCTTGACTCGGTTTCAAGCAAAATATCCTTATAGTACACAAAGGACTTATAAGGAGCTAGAGGTCGGAAATGCCATCAGTGGGGAAAGAATCTGGGTGCAAGTTTATCGGGATCGATCTTTGGTTTCATCTTGGGTTCAATATGGAATAAGTAACTTTCCCATCGAGCATATACTCGGCAGGAGAATGACTAGAAGTCGAGGATGAAGCCTTAGCGGGATTCTTGAATGGGTCAATCGGAACAGTTGTAGCCGCCAAAGCCGAATCTGTAAGGCTTAGGCATGGTGCCAAGAATAGTGAATTTGTTACTAGTTTTGCCTTTGTAGGGTTAAGCTGGGTGAGGAACCATAGCTCCTTCCAGGGTTGATTAATCGGGCCGGAAGGCGACCCGCCACGTGAGGACGATGCTCCTCTAGTGCTCATTTATGAATGGTACTGTATTAATAAATTCTCGGTGAGAAAATCAGGAACGAATTGTTACTTCCTTTGATGTATTCTATTTCAAAATCAAAAATGCTTAATAGAGCTTGCCATCTAGCGAAAGAATGCTTAGAGGCTAGATTTTCAACATCTTTTTCTAATATATATTTTCTTGACTTTATGATCAATCTGAACTAAGAATTTTTGGTTTAATAAATCATTCTGAAATTTAGAAATACATAATACAAGTGAAAGTATTTCTTTTTTAATAGTACTATAATTTAATTGTGTATTATTCCATGCACCGGAATGAAAACGAACAATTTGTTCAGTAGAATTAGGTGTTAACTTTTGTTTCAGAATGCCTCCGAAGCCAATATCTGAGGCGTCAGTTTCAACAATTTTAAACGCTGAATCATTGGAAATGCCAAGACAGGGTAATGCCTTGACGTATTTTTTAACTTGTTGACTGACGGAAGTATGAATGTCAGTCCAAGGTGGAGGATTGTCTTGCAAACGCTGAAAAAGAGGTTTGCAGATCTTCCTGAGATTCTTGTAAAACTTGCCTATGTAATTCAGCGAGCCAAGAAATCTCTGCAGTTGGGTTTTATTGGTTATCTTGTCGGGAAACTTGTCAGCGAATTGAATAGCTCGTTCAATAAATTTGGACTTGTCCTCTAAAGATATTAAGACCAAGAAACCTTATTCTGACCTGAAACAGGCTGCATTTGGAAGGTGAAAGAACTAGACCATTATCTTTAACTGTCTTGAAGAAGGATTTCAAGTGTTTAATGTGTTCTTCAATGGTCATTGAAAAAACAAGGATATCGTCAATATAGACTACAATAAAATGACTGAAAGGGTTTAATATATCATTGAGAATATTTTGAAATTCACTTGGGGCATTTTTCAGGCCAAATGCTGGACATTCCATTCGTAATGTCAAGAATGGAGCAGTGAATCTTGAGTTTTATAACTATCGTGGGATGAATGGCAATTTGCGTAAACCGGATTTAAGGTCAAATTTACTGAAAATAGTGGCATTACTTAATCTATTGACTAGGTCGTCTTTATTAGGAAGGGGGTATCTAATCCATTCCAAAACTTTGTTCAATGGTTTATAATTGATGACTAGACGAGGAACTCCTCTCTCTTTCTCTGCTTCATTGTTTACGTAAAATGCAGGGCAAGACCAGGGAGATTTACTGGGTTTGATAAGGCCTTTACTAAGGAGATCATTGATTTCCTTTTTGCATAATTCCATTAGTTCGTGATTCATCTGAATAGGCCTAGCCTTAGTAGGAATTAAATGTTCTTTGAATTCCTTAGCATAAGGGAGCTTCAACCATATGCTTCTTCCTATACCAAAAGGCATTGGGAGAATCGAACAAAGATTATCTTTCAAATATGTTTTTAATTTTCAATTTCTTCTTGAACTTTACTATTAAGAAGTTGTTCTTCAATTCTTTTATATTTAACTTCTTCTTTTAAGAAATTCAAATGTGTTATTTTACAATTGAGTAGATTTATTGATTTCGAGATGGATTCTTCTTGAATGAATTTTAAATCTCTTTCTTTTGGTTTAATAAGAAATTTAAATGTTATTTTCTTACTTAAATGTTTCTGACTTAGGCCTTCATTATTAGTAGTAAATGGGTAAAGTAAATATATAAATGGTAATCCTAAAATGACTTTTATCGGTGAGGTTTGGATCAAAACAAATGATGTTTTGAAACACATATTGTCTTCGAGAGATATGTACTTTTGGTAATTTATATTTAATTTCCATTTGAGCGCCATTAAATTTGAGTTTAATCTTTCTTTGGTTTTCCTAAAATATTTGGTTGGGATCAAGCCTTCAGATATGCTTAAATTTAAATGCACTTTTGTCATGTCAACGTAAAGTCAGAGTATAGAAGCTTTTATCAACAACTGAGTTAATCGAGATGTACCATTTTTGAATGGTAATGTCTTTAATTCTTTTAAGCGTGAGACCTTGAACAAAAGATCGGGATCATTTTTAACATTTAGAAGACTCGGGCTCATTATCATGATTTTTTCATCACTAGGCGAGGAGTCGTTAACTTGAAGACCGGATCTTTTATCTTCAAAATCCTTTTTAAATTAGAAACTTCTAATTTGAGATTAGTAATTTCTTTTTTTAAGTTTATTAACTTCTAGATTCAATTCGGGAGGTGATTTCTTTAATAGGAGTTTTAAATCTTTCTAATGTTTTATTAAGGCTAAAAATTGGTTTTTCTTTGGCTTTAATGAATTTTTCATTACTATCCTTAGTTAATGAATCCTTTAACTGTTTAGTGTACTGAGCCTTTAGTTTGGGATCAGTAATTTTACTAATTAGATCAATTAATTAGAGCCAGTTAATTAGACGTATCAGAGCCATATCCATATCAGTATATCCTAGAACTAAATGTTTAAGAGGGAAGAACGAAGTATTAAGGACTTCGTCTTCATCTTCTAACTAAGAAGATCGAAGCTGAAAGCTTCGTCTCCGGCTAACTAAGAGAGAAGGGAGAGGACCTCAGAAGAGCTTTCTCTAGAGAGAGAAGCTCTGAGGCTACATTGAATTAAGCCTTTGAGGCGGTGACTAAGCCTAAAGAAACTCTAACACTTGAGTTTCTTTAAATAGAAAACAGAAAAGTAAATTACTATTTGATTCACGAGAATCACTATTACATTCGATCAAGTAAAAGTAATTTACTTAAGTAAAAAGTAAAAACGTAAGAAACATTTTACATTTACTTTTACATTGGTAAATGTAAGAAACATTTAACTAAGTTAAAAACATTTAACTTGAGTAAAAGCAAAAGTTATTCTTTTACTTTTACTTTTACATTTTACTAAAGTAAAAGACTTTTTCTTTTCGGAAAGCAAAAGCTTGACTGATGGCTTTGGGCCATCACCTGTCGGTTGACTGAAGACTCCTCTGGCGTCTTCTTCCGTTGTTGGGTAAGTCCTCTCTGTGGTGGATCTTGGGAGGTTGTTGATCATCTTCTCAGATGAGTCACCATCCCCTACTATTCCGCCTTAAAATTTTTATCCAGGAAATAACCCTTTCACCCCCAAAAATTTGTTTACAAAAAGGAGGAGAAAATTTTTTCACCGAAAAATTGGTCAAAATCTTCAAAATTTCTTAAGTTTTGTAAAAGATTTTTTGTTTAAAAACAAATCAGACTGAAATCTGAAACAAAGGATCACTCGATTGGTCACGATCTATCGATTGAAATCGATCTAAACAGAAGACTAATTTGTTAACTGCTTAAACAAAAATTCTTTTTCTTGAAGGTCTACTTAGAAAGCCTTACTTGCCTTAAACTCATACCAGTAGATCTAAAGAGATCCTTTGGCCATTCCTTTGCTCCCCAATTGGAGACTTACAAACAGGCACTAATCGGGACTTAAAGGCGATCTTGGGTGTTTTCCCTACAAGGTCGGGACTTGTAAAAAGTAGAAGCAAGAAAAAGCGAAAGTTTGAAAAAACATTTAAGTCCACAAATCAAAACTGTTGTTTTTTCAATCAAGATCATGATAGCATCAAGAACCAATAGTGTGGCTCGATACCATATAACAAATGGAGATTAAGTTTTAAAGAAAAACTTAAACATAAAAAAGAAAAGATTAAGAAGATGGGGTGAATCGGTAAAGTAATCTCTTTCTTTTATTTATAAACATTTGAGGAAGGATTACAGTATATCCTAGAACTAAATGTTTAAGAGGGAAGAACGAAGTATTAAGGACTTCGTCTTCATCTTCTAACTAAGAAGATCGGTTGAAAGCTTAGCCTCAAACTAACTAAGAGAGAAGGGAGAGGACCTCGGAAGAGCTTTCTCTAGAGAGAGAAGCTACGAGGCTACGATGAATTAAGCCTAAAAGAAACTCTAACACTTGAGTTTCTTTAAATAGAAAAAGCGAAAAGTAAATTACTATTTGATTCACGCAGAATCACTATTACATCGATCAAGTAAAAGTAATTTACTTAAGTAAAAAGTAAAAGCGTAAGAAACATTTTACATTTACTTTTACATTGGTAAATGTTAAAAACATTTAACTAAGTTAAAACATTTAACTTAAGTAAAAGCAAAAGTTATTCTTTTACTTTTTACTTTTACATTTTACTAAAGTAAAAGAGTTTTGCTTTTACGGAAAGCAAAAGTCGATGATGGTCAGGCCATCACTGTCGATTATTGAAGACTCTTCCGGCGTCTTCTTCTTGACTTGGTCCGTCTCTCCTGTGGATCTTAGGAAGGTCTTCATTGATCATCTTCTCGGATGAGTCACCATCCCTACTATTCGCGCCTTAAAATTTTTATCCAGAAATAACCCTATCAACCCCAAAAAATTTGGTTTATAAAGAAGGAGGAGAAAATTTTTTCACGAAAAATTGGTCAAAATCTTCAAAATTTCTTATGTTTTGTACAAGATTTTTGTTTAAAACAAATCGGTGAAATCGAAATAAAGTATCACTCGATTGGTCCCGATCTATCGGTGAAATCGATCTAAAACAGAAGACTAATTTGTTAACTGTTTAAACAAAAATTCTTTTTCTTGAAGGTCTACTTAGAAAGCCTTACTTGCCTTAAACTCATACCAAGTAGATCTAAAGATCCCTTTGGCCATTCAACGCTCCCTACTTTGGAGACTTACAAGCGAGGCACTAATCGGGACTTAAAAGGCGATCTTGGGTGTTTTTTCCGTGAAGGTCGGGACTTGTAAAAGTAAAGCAAGAAAAAGCGAAAGTTTGAAAAACATTTAAGTCCACAAATCAAACTGTTTTCAATCAAGATCGCCGATAGCATCAAGAACCAACCGTGTGGCTCTGATACCATATAACAGCGGAGATTAAGTTTTTAAAAGAAAAACTTAAACATAAAAAGAAAAGATTAAGAAGATGACCGGTGAATCGGTAAAGTAATCTCTTTCTTTTATTTATAAACATTTGAGGAAGGATTACAGTATATCCTAGAACTAAATGTTTAAGAGGGAAGAACGAAGTATTAAGGACTTCGTCTTCATCTTCTAACTAAGAAGATCGAAGCTGAAAGCTTCGTCTCCGGCTAACTCTAGAGAGAAGGGAGAGGACCTCGGAAGAGCTTTCTAGAGAGAGAAGCTCTGAGGCTACATTGAATTAAGCCTAAAGAAACTCTAACACTTGAGTTTCTTTAAATAGAAAACTGAAAAGTAAATTACTATTTGATTCACATGAGGAATCACTATTACATTAAATTGAAATAAAAGTAATTTACTTAAGTAAAAGTAAAACGTAAGAAACATTTTACATTTACTTTTACATTGGTAAATGTAAGAAACATTTAACTAAGTTAAAAACATTTAACTTAAGTAAAAGCAAAAGTTATTATTTTACTTTTACTTTTACATTTTACTAAAGTAAAAGACTTTTGCTTTACGGAAAGCAAAAGCTGAGATGATGGCGTGGGCCATCACCTGTCGGTGACTGAAGACTCCTCTGGCGTCTTCTTGGTTGGTGGTCAAAGTCTCTGTGGATGTCGGAAGGTCTTTGTTGATCATCTTCTCGGATTAGTCACCATCCCCATACATTTCCACCTCAAAATTTTTATCCAGAATTAACCCTTTCACCCCAAAAATTTGTTTACAAAAAGGAGGAGAAAATTTTTTCACCGAAAAATTGGTCAGATCTTCAAAATTTCTTAAGTTTTGTAAAAGATTTTTTGTTTAAAAACAAATCAGACTGAAATCTGAAACAAAGGATCACTCGATTGGTCCTGATCTATCAGTGAAATCGATCTAAACAGAAGACTTCTTTGTTAACTGTTTAAACAAAAATTCTTTTTCTTGAAGGTCTACTTAGAAAGCCTTACTTGCCTTAAACTCATACAAGTAGATCTAAAGATCCCTTTGGCCATTTCAACGCTCCCACACCTGAGACTTACTTAAAACAGCACTAATCGGGACTTAAAAGCGATCTTGGGTGTTTTCCGTGAAGGTCGGGACTTGTAAAAGTAAAGCAAGAAAAAGCTGAAAGTTTGAAAAAACATTTAAGTCCACAAATCAAAGCATTTTTCAATCAAGATCGCATAGAAGTAGCATCAAGAACCAACCGTGTGGCTCGATACCATATATCTTAATGGAGATTAAGTTTTTAAAGAAAAACTTAAACATAAAGAAAAGATTAAGAAGATAATGGGGTGAATCGGTAAAGTAATCTCTTTCTTTTATTTATAAACATTTGAGGAAGGATTACGGTATATCCTAGAACTAAATGTTTAAGAGGAAGAACGAAGTATTAAGGACTTCGTCTTCATCTTCTAACTAAGAAGATCGGTGAAAGCTTCGTCTCAAAACTAACTAAGAGAGAAGGAGAGGACCTCGGAAGAGCTTTTCTGCAGAGAAGCTACGAGGCTACATTGAATTAAGCCTTTGAGGCGGTGACTAAGCCTAAACAACTCTAAACACTTGAGTTGTTTAAATAGAAAAAGCGAAAAGTAAATTACTATTTGATTCACGAGAGAATCACTATTACATTGACTGAAGTAAAAGTAATTTACTTAAGTAAAAGTAAAACGTAAGAAACATTTTACATTTACTTTTACATTGGTAAATGTTAAAAACATTTAACTAAGTTAAAAACATTTAACTTGAGTAAAAGCAAAAGTTATTCTTTTACTTTTACTTTTACATTTTACTAAAGTAAAGACTTTTGCTTTTAGGAAGCAAAAGCTTGATTGATGGCTTTGGGCCATCCTTTGTCGATTATTTGAAGACTCTCTGGCGTCTTCTTCGTTGATTGGTCCGTCTCTGTGGATCTTGGGTGGTATTTATTGATCATCTTCTCGGATGAGTCACCATCCCTACTATTCCGCCTTAAAATTTTTATCCAGGAAATAACCTATCAACCCCAAAAATTTGGTTTATAATGAAGGAGGAGAAAATTTTTTCATAGAAAAATTGGTCAAAATCTTCAAAATTTCTTAAGTTTTGTACAAGATTTTTGTTTAAAACAAATCGGTGAAATCGAAACAAAGGATCACTCGATTGGTCACGATCTATCGGTGAAATCGATCTAAGCAGAAGACTTCTTTGTTAAGCTGTTTAAACAAAAATTCTTTTCTTGAAGGTCTACTTAGAAAGCCTTACTTGCCTTAAACTCATACCCGTAGATCTAAAGATCCCCTTTGGCCATTTCACTGCTCCCACACTGGAGACTTACAAAGTAGGGGATGGTGACTCATCTGAGAAGATGATCAACAAAGACCTTCCCAAGACCGAGAGACGGACGGAAAGTCAAAGAAGAAGGCGCAGAGGCATCTTGATCGGCCGATAGGTGATGGCGCCTCACCGGCATCTTCTTAATCTTTTCTTTTCTGTTTAAGTTTTTCTTTTAAAAACTTATCTCCGCTGTTATATGGTATCAAAGCCACACGGTTGGTTCTTGATGCTATCGGTGGTTTTCGATTGAAAATAGTTTGATTTGTGGACTTAAATGTTTCTTCAAACTTTTATTTTTCTTGCTCTGCTTTTACAAGTCCCGACCTTCGCCGGAAAACACCCAAGATCGCCTTAAGTCCCGATTAGTGCCTGTTTGTAAGTCTCCAGTGTGGGAGCAGTGAATGGCCAAAGGGGATCTTTAGATCTACGGGTATGAGTTTAAGGCAAGTAAGGCTTTCTAAGTAGACCTTCAAGAAAAAGAATTTTTGTTTAAACAATTAACAAAGAAGTCTTCTGTTTAGATCGATTTCACTGATAGATCAGGACCAATCGAGTGATCCTTTGTTTCAGATTTCAGTCTGATTTGTTTTTAAACAAAAATCTTTACAAAACTTAAGAAATTTTGAAGATTTTGACCAATTTTTCGGTGAAAAATTTTTCTCCTTCTTTATAAACCAAATTTTTGGGGTTGATAGGGTTATTTCGGATAAAAATTTTAAGGCGGAATAGTAGGGATGGTGACTCATCCGAGAAGAATATATATAAATGTATATATATATATATATATATATATATATATATATTAAAGCAAATAAACGCCTGCATCAAGTCTAGGCTCAATCGAGGCATAACTCAATAATGTTAGTAATATATATATATATATATATATATATATATATATATATATATATATATATATATATATATATATATACTGATGAAATGAAACCACGGACCAAAGTCCAAGCAAAAGCAAGCAACACGACTCTCAACGTGTAGAAGGGTGTGTGTAGAGATGAAGAGAAAGACTCTAAAGTGTGTGAGAAGGCTTATAGTGATTGCAAAGAAGGCTTCTATATCTTTAGAAAGTGGTAAAAGCTTGACTTTTGTAGGTACAAAGGGCTATATATGATCTCACATGTGTTTAAAAGGGAAAGTACCTTTGATGGGGTGAGTCTGAGCAAATTTCAAGGTGGCTTCCTCGCCTTTTTCTCTTCAAAATGGGTGCCTAAGCCCTCTATTTATAGGCAATTTAGTCATGAGGTGTACCTCTGGTGGCCGCAGTGTACCAGAGGCAACCTGTGAGGTGGGCCGGGTTTTTTGGGTGGTCGTCTCGATGTCACGTGCACTCGAGACACTTTGTAATGTCCACTCAAACTTTTAGAAGTGCAATCAGGGCATCCGTTTGAGGTATATAGGACCTATTTCGGAATGGCAGATTATCGAGAGTTGTGCGATAGCATGTGATTAGAGCTTGTCTGAAAGTCATTGAAGATGGGACGATGCCCTCGGTCTTCAAGCTTCAACTTTCATCCGTTACCCGCATAATAGTCACTCGGGATTGATTAGTCTTGTGGGACATCGTTGCGTAGAGATGTTGAGACGACGTGGCATGGCATCGCGTTCGTTGGCTAGATGACGATGTCGCCTCATGGGGTGTTATCGTCGGATTGGTGATAAAGCGACGTTGCTCGAGACTTTCCCGAGATTGGTACACGCAATTGTTGAAGGTCTTTATTGCCATCTTTGAGTTGTGCCTATCTTCCGATATTATCGCCGGGTTGATACAGTGTATCTCGTTGTGGCGCTTGAGATTGAAGTTGGTCGCATTTAAAACAAGCATTTCCGGTTATCGCCAAGCTCGCATTCTTGGGGTTATCACCAAGGTTGGTGGCTATTCCATGGTTGGGGATCGAGACTGGATACCTCGGGGTTATCTCCAGAGATTAATTGGTCTTCTCCAGGTGTGTGTTCGAAGATTGGATCTGCATGCCTCGGGGTTACATCCAGAGGTTGGGCTCATACTCCAGTGGGCTCGGGGTTGATCTTTGAGCTTAGGTGAGTATCTCGGTATGGATTGTCTTTCAGGGTTCTCTCTTAAAAGACGATTATGTCCTCATGCAATGTTAGTAACAATAGTACAGAAAATTTTGAGTGTCTACACACTTGTTCGAAAGAATTGAGTAGCTGAGCAAGCTTTCTCTTTTTCTCAGATCGTAGAGTTGAGAGTTTTTGTGCGTTTTTGTTCAGTTCTTGCTTGCTTCTCTCATCTTCACATCTTCTGCATATATGTGTTGTTTGAAATCTTTCCGTTGGAGCCTTTTGTTGAAGAATTAAATGCGTTTGATATTTCTGAGCTTTGATGGAGACTTTTCTGCACACCTTCTGATTTGAGATTCGCCTTGACACGGTGATCTGTTTTTCTCACCTAACACCTGAAAAGGTGTTTTCCTCTGTCCTATGGTCCTTTCCTTAACTTCTTCAATACGTTTCTTTTGTTGTATACTAAGGATATCTTTTGTACCGTTGGGACTGATGAGGACTTCAACATTTAAAACCCATTCCACATTTGTTGGAATTTGTCTCCTAACAAATGGTAGGGCTCGATGCTTCTGACATATGGCAGATGATACTCTATGATTCAGATCGTGGTGTCTTGTCATCTTGGTGCTTGGTCTGATGCTATCCAACAAGAGCACTACGATTTCTCTTAAGAGACTTGCACACTACGATCTATACTTGCTTGTATTTGGAAGCTCTACGTTTTCGAGAGTACACTATGATCTCTGAGTTGGCTCGGCAAACGTTGGGACCACTCTACGATTTCTGAAGAGGTCCTTCAAGGCAGGCACACTATAATCCTCGATGCTCTACATTTCGCTTTCAGCTTACCTTAATCTTGATCGACTTTGATACACTACGATCTATCTATTTCACTTCAAGATGTATATCAACCTAACAAGTTTGATCTATCACTAAGTCTTTATAATGTATTTCTCTAAGGACTTTACATATAATCATGAGCATTTATATTTAAACATCAAATCAAAATATGCACTCTCCCAACATATTATGCAGATGATACCGTGACAATAATTGAATCAATAACGTGAGATACTATACAACAATTACTGTAGCAATAATTAAGTATAACTAAGTGACTTCTCACGTAAGCATCAATAATCAATATCGTGTGCTACTATGCAACCACGCGTATTACTGCACTTTTATCACCGGGTATTTCAACAGTTAACGGTAAAACTTTTGCCGTTATTTTTATAAAAAGATAATTCTGTTGTTTTCTATCTCCGACAATAATTCTGTTGTGGGGTCCACCAATGATTGTGCCATCGTACAAATATTCCCCGACAAAAAGAATATTCCCCGACAAAATGAACATTTTATAACAACTTGCTTACTTTGCAAAATTTATAAATATTACCCACAACTATAACATTATATTAAATCCACACCATAATATTCATAATGATATTTAGAGAAAAACAATCTTTATTTCTGAAAGTTGGGGTCTTACAACCTCCCCTTCTTATGAAATTTCGTTCTCGAAATTGGGGTACGTACCTGGTATGTCGAAGAGGTGAGGATACCTTGATTTCATTTCAGATTCTAACTCCCAGGTCATTTCCTCGACATCGTGGTTTCTCCACAAAACTTTGACTTGAGGTATAACCTTGGAGCGTAGAATATGTTCCTTCATATCCAAGATTTTAACAGGTACCTCTTCATACGTTAAATCTTCCGCTATTTCGTCCGGTTCTAACTCAATAATGTGGTTCGGCTCTTCCATATATTTGCGTAACATGGATATGTGAAAAACATTATGAACACAAGACATACTTGGCGGTAAGGCGAGTCTATAAGCAACAGTTCCTACTCGATCAAGGATTTCAAGTGGGACAATGAATCGAGGATTGAGTTTTCCTCTCTTTCCAAATCTTGTAACTCCCTTCCATGGAGAAACACGTAATAACACATGTTCTCCAACATTGAATTCCACGTCTTTTCGATGAAGATCGACATAACTCTTTTGTCGATCTTGTGAGGTCTTTATACGTTGCCGGATCATTTGAATCTTTTTCGTAGTAATACGTACCAATTTCGGTCCCAACAACGTTGCTTCACCCACCTCGTCCCAGCATACTGGAAAACGACACTTGCGTCTATACAACGCCTCGAATGGAGCCATGCCGATACTTGCTTAATAACTGTTGTTGTAGGAGAATTCCACTAATGGAAAGAACTTGTCCTAACTTCCTTTGAAGTCAAGGACACATAGTCTTAATAGATCTTCTAGAGTTTGAATAGTCCTCTTTGACTGCCCGTCCGTCTGAGGATGATATGCCGAACTGAATCGCAAATTCGTGCCCATAACTTTCGGCAAATTGACCCAAAATCTTGAAGTGAATCTTGGGTCTAGATTAGAAATTATGGATACTGGCATACCATGCAGTCTTACTATGACACCCCCAAAACAGGTATACGTCACCCATCTTGGGTTGCCACTTACATGGTACAGAATTCAAATACAACTTAATAATATAACTGTCGTGTACAATACGACAAAACATAAACTGTGAGTTTGAATACAAATATTGTCTACTAGAGAGTATACAAACTCAAAAGGAGTCCTCATTAAAATTATTATCACACTATTTCACAGAATAGTGAGGACTACTAATGCTATAATCTGGTCCGTCACTCCGTTCCCCGACTAGTCCCTGCTACGTTCTCATTTCCTGAAGAGAATAATGAAATTAAAAGGGTGAGCTCAACTAGCCAAGTAGGAAATATTATGACTAAGATAATGCAGAATATATTATCGTTAGCCTTCAATAGTGTTAAACTGATACCATATAACAACCATCAAGTTTAACTGCAGCGGAACAAGCAATCCATTAAAAGAGTCAAGTAGAGAATAAAATCTACTATCTTTTATGATTTAGAAGGTTTTTTCATCACTTTTATCGCTGGGACTCAGCTAAATGAATAATCCACATCATCGAATCACCCCTACGCTTTACTGACCGAGGATATTCTTTAGTATCACGACCACAATTATCCATACTTTTGGGCGAGAATATTTGTGTATTCAATAATGGTCATGATCATGCCAACAACTGTCCATCAATGCATTACGGGCCAATGAGGACTTTTTCCACATCATTTGTAACATTACGGTCATGATTACACCAAATAATCCCTGGTCATAATCATACCAAGTCCATCTATGCACTATAGGTCACAGATGACTTTCAACAAAATATAACCATGAGGATGATGACAATGATATAAGAATTCAATAAAACAAGTTCAAGAATTAATTTATCCAGGAACTAATAACGTCCAAATTGTCAACATGATCTTGCTTTGTAGAGTAAAATTCAAGAATGCTCGGAAGAATATTTCCATGAAAGATCTTTGGATAAAGCGCAAATATCAATGATATTCCACTAATTTCATGGAGTATAGAAGTCAAAACTTTAACCATTTGAGTATAATATGGAATGGAATAACAAAAAAAAATTGCGGGCATGCGATAGGCCGCACATGCGAGTTATTCCAACGAGAATAATAAATAACGGAATCGGTCCAAACGTAAACGCATGACGAGATATTCAACAAAATAATAAAAAGGCGGAATCGAGTTAAAGGCGTAAAGCGCGCATGAACAAGATATTCCAGCAGAATAATAAAAGGCGGAATCGAGTAAGGCATAAAACGCATGTGACATGATATTCCACAGAATAATAAAGGCGGAATCGAGTCGGCGTAAAGACGCCTTGCACGAGGATATTCCAACGAGAATAATAAAGAGCGGAACCAGTCCGGCGTAGAACCTATATCTGTGATGTTCCAACGAGAATGATAAAGAATGGAACAATGGAAGAATTTCACCAAGTATAGGGTAGCTGGCGTATGATATCTGAGTTATTCCAGCAGAATAATAAAGAATGGAATATGAAGTTCTCTTCATGGATAAGAAAGAAATAATACTCCTACCTTGGAAAAGCTGGATCTTTGGAATAATGAGGTAGCGGACTTCTCTTCTTCTCTCTCTATAATTTCTCTCTATAATAATCGCTCTAAAGCTTTTATGAATTGGTGAGAAATGAAGGAAGAATGAGCTTCTATTTATAGAAAAATATAGTTTCGATAAATTGCGTTTTGGGGCTCGAAAATTACTGAGACAATACCTCCAACTTTTCCTTTATTTTTAATTTAGTCATGGAAGTATTATTAAACTTGCACCACCTCCCCTAATAGTAAATAATGTGATTCAATGGTAAATTATGTGAATCAATAGTTCTAGACATGTGAAAATACAAATTACAGTATAGTACCTCCATCTATACCTCCATTTATAACTTAGTCATGCAAGTATTATCAATCTTGCACCAACTCCCCTAATAGTAACAAGAATGTGAAACAATAGTATACACATGTGAACAAATAGTTATAATCATGTGAAATAATAGCAATCAATTGCTCATTTATCCGGTTAAATACCCGATTGGTTAATATAACCTCCAGACATCAATTATTATCGATATAATTATCGATTTTCACTAACACAAATAATTCCAACACAATGAAACCATTTTTATCAAAAATATAAATTTTGAAAATTTGAAGTTTGACTTTTCCCAAAAAAGTCAACTATTGACTTTTTGACCAAATAGTGAATTCCATAAAATTTTATGTTTATAGACTATTTTTACTAATTTCATCGTTCCGGACTCAAATATCACGTCCGCGTCTTCAAATTCAACTTTGAACACACTTCAATTTTAATAACATTCATCATTAATATTATAACTCACAATATTTATCAACCAGGTCATTTCCGGAAAGAGGGCTTTCAATAAGGATTTCTCCTATTAAGCATTAGCAATTAGGTGACCAAACCTCTCCTTGATGAACTTCTAGACATTGTAAATATTGCAATTTAATAATATGAATAATTTTGTCGTCTCAATTATTGATTTAATAAAATAACATATTATACGAGATGATACTTATGACAATAATCGAATCAATAATATGAGAGATAAGATGTAACAATTCTTTGTAGCAATAATTGAGTATAAGCGAGTGACCTCTCATGTAAGCATCAATAATCAATACTAAAGTGTTACTCTTATGCAACCACAGCGTATTATTGTACTTTTTACTAGGGTAGTTCAACGATTAACAGTAAAACTTCCGCCATTATTTTCATAAAGTATTTTTGTCGTTTTCTCAATCCGACAATAATTCCGTTAATGGGTCCACCAATGATTGTACAGTTATGCGGATATTCCCGACAAAAGAATATTCCCAAACCAATCGAATATTATATAACAACTTGCGTACTTTGCAAAATTTATAAATATTACCCATAACTATAACATTATATCAAATCCACACCATAATATTTAAAAAAATTATTTCGAGAAAATTAAATCTTTATTCATAAAATCTGGGGTCTCATAATCTCCCCTCCTTATGAAATTTTGCCCTCGAAATTTATGTACGTCCCTCGTATACCGAACAGGTGAGGATACCTTGACCTCACTTCAAATTCTAACCCTTGAGGTATAACCTTTGAGTGTCGAATATAATCCTTCTTATCCAAGATTTTAACACGTATCTCCTCATACGTTAAATCATCCGCTATCTCGTCCGGTTCTAAATTAATAATGTGGTTCAGGTCATCCCCATATTTACGTAACGTCGATACATTAAAAAAGTTATGAACACGCGACATACTTGGCGGTAAAACGAGTCTATAAGCCAAAGTTCCTACTTTATCGAGGATTTCAAATGGGTCAATTAAATCGAGGGTTGAGATTTCTTCTCTTCGTCGATTCTTGCTTCTAGAATAACGCCCTCTTAAACCTTCTTAATTCTTCACATTCATCAGCTCCAGGTGTGTAGCTTGAGCGACTTTAACTTTATCGATTAAAGTCGATTCTACTCATATATTTGTTATCATCACGGGGGTTCGTATATTCGCACTTGTAAACGCATACGATCTTCTACTCAACGCGTCAGCTACCACGTTCGCTTCTCCACAATGGTATTGAACGATATGATTGTAATCTTCAACAGCTCGAGCCAACGTCTTTGGCACATGTTACGTTCGTTTTAGGTGAAGAAAATATTTGAGGGTTTAAGAAATGGGTTTAGTACTAGGGTCAATACAAAATTCAATTTCACACTCTAGGGTAGGCTAAGAAGTCTTCAAGAATACGTCAGAAAATATATTAACAATAGAAATATCATTCAAAACTGTGACTCTCATCCAAGACTTGGATAGTACGTCACATTGATACCTATCAACTTGACATCGTCATTCACGACGTCGCCTACAGAAAGTTTGGCTTCGGTGCATTCCACACAAGAAAGTCAACAACGAAAGGACCGGGGCTCTTTACTTATGGCTTGATATGACAATGATTGACTTTAGTGGTTTGGTTGCTTGAATTCGCATAACAGGTTGGTTAGGAATATGAAAGCTAACAACCTTATGAAAAACATGATGAGTAGTTAACCAATTGATTCCTAAAATCGCATCAAAGGCAAGTATTTTCAAAGAGACAAGATCGACACGTAACGTAAAAGTGTTGATTTGAACAAGATTTATAAATAGTGGAGGTAACGAAGGTTTCTCCCAATTGAGTTTAAACAGATATATCAAAGTCTAACTTCTCTGGAGTTAACTTCAAACATTGAACACAACTAGGTGAAATAAAAGAGTGAGTAGAATTGGTATCTAACACGGTATAGACTTCACAAGAGTTTATGACTAACATACCCGTGATAATTTTATTCAGGTTCCTTGTCACAAAAAAAAAGACGTTCTCTCTTAAACAACCGGCTTTGACTTTTCTGGGACGACCTTTGGTGCCTCCATCCTAGCTGAACTTGTCTTTGATGAACGACAAAATCGGGCTAAGTGACCTTCTCTTCCACAATTATAACATGCTTTGGACGACATCGCAGCGATAGAGGTGATGTGTCCCTCCCTCCGCATTTGAAGCATATGATAGGTGGTCGTTCTCCTTCCTTAACAACGGGTCTTTGGTCTTTGACGTCTTTCCATCATTGTTGAATCTCCTCTTCTTGAAATGTCCATTCTTATTGTTTTGACCATGATTACCACCGAAGTGGTTACCATTTCTGGCATGTTGATTCCCTCCATGCTTATTGTCACCGCTTTGATGACTGTTATCACCGGTATTATCATTTTGTCGGCTGCTCTCTTTTGGTTGTGTTGACTCGTTATCGCGCTCCACTAACTGAGCCCTATTTATAACATTTGAATACAAACACAGTTTATGAGAAATAAGATATTGGCGTATCTCCGGCTTCAAACCTCTTAAAAACATTCGCGTCATTCGGTCCTCATTATCGACCAAATGGGATGCAAACCAAGGATAACTCATAAATTTAGCCTCGTATTGCGACACGGTCATATTGTTTTATTCCAACTTGATAAACTCCACCTCCTTTATGTGACGAATACTTTCGGGAAAGTACTTATCGTTGAACAGCTCTTGGAACTTCTCCCAAGACATCTTGAGTCGTCAAAGTGGGTACGCTTTTTCTGATTCCCACTAGTGATCTGCCTCTTCACGCAACATAAAGGTGGCAAAGGGAACCTTTTGCTCCTCGGAGCATCCCAAGACATCAAATATCTTGGTGATCTATTTTAACCACGTCTCTGCCTTAAGTGGTTCTGGCGTTCCCAAAAACTCCGGTGGTCCCAGCTCCTTGAATTGCTTAGCGGTGACCAACGGTGGGTTGCCATTGTTTCCTCTGTATTATGAGCAGGAGTGGCCTTCCTTTGATGTTGCATGAATTCTAAAAAGCTCCTAAGCGTGCGTCGTTAAATCGATTGATCGATGTTGGTGTTTACAAGAGGATTATCTCCATCCTGTTGCACATTGTCACGATTATTGATCTGTGGAGACTCAGCGGTCTCACGTGCTCCATTTCTATTCTCAACATTCTCGGATGCCATTTTCAAATCGCCACAAAATAAGGGTTAATTAACATCACATATTATCCTATATACTAAATGACCAATTAAATATCAAATAAACTTAGGTAGGTCATACTAGCGAAGGAATTCCCGTCTCTCTCCCTCCTAGTTCTAGTCTCACATCTTAGCTAGGGATCATATCCCTAAGCTTGGATACCAACTGTGACGCTCCCAAAACAGGTATACATCACCTATTCTGAGTCGTCAAATACATGGTACAGAATACAAATACAACTTAATAATACAACTGTCGTGTACAATACGACAAAACATAAACGGTGAGTTTGAATACAAATATTGTCTACTAGAGAGTATACAAACTCAAAAGGAGTCCTCATTACAATTATTATCACACTATTTCACAGAATAGTGAGGACTACTAATGCTATCATCTGGTCCGTCACTCCGTTCCCTGACTAGTCCTTGTTACGTTATCATTTCCTGAAGAGAACAATGAAAGTAAAAGGGTGAGCTCAACTAGCCCAGTAGGAAATATTATGACTAAGATAATACAGAATATATTATCGTTAGCCTTCAATAGTGTTAAACTGATACCATATAACAACCATCAAGTTTAACTGCAGCGGAACAAACAATCCATTAAAAGAGTTAAGTAGAGAATAAAATCTACTATCTTTTATGATTTAGAAGGTTTTTCATCACTTTTATCATTTGGGACTCATTAAATAAATAATCCACATCATCGAATCACCCCTGCACTACGGCCAAGGATATTCTTTAGTATCACGACCACAATTATCCATGAACTACGGGCCAAGAATATTTGTGTATTCAATAATGGTCATGATCATGCCAACAACTGTCCATCAATGCATTACGGGCCAATGAGGACTTTTTCCACATCATTTGTAACATTACGGTCATGATTACACCGAATAATCCCTGGTCATAATCATACCAAGTCCATCTATGCACTATAGGCCACAGATGACTTTTAACAAAATATAACCATGAGGATGATGACAATGATATAAGAATTCAATAAAACAAGTTCAAGAATTAATTTATCCAGGAACTAATAACGTCCAAATTGTCAACATGATACTGCTTTGTAGAGTAAAATTCAAGAATGCTCAGAAGAATATTTCCATGAAAAGATACTGGATAAAGCGCAAATATCAATGATATTCCACTAATTTCATGGAGTATAGAAGTCAAAACTTTAACCAACTGAGTATAATATGGAATGGAATAACAAAAAAAATTGCCAGGCATGCGATAGACCGCACATGCAGGTTATTCCAACAGAATAATAAATAACGGAATCAGGTCCAGCGTAAAACGCACAGACGAGATATTCCAACAAAATAATAAAGACGGAATCAGGTCCGGCGTAAAACGCACAGACAAGATATTCCAACAGAATAATAAAGACGGAATCGGTCCGGCGTAAAACCCATGAGTACATGATATTCCAACGAGAATAATAAAGAGCGGAATGTCAGTTAAAGTAAGATTTATGCATGGATATTCCAATGTAATAATAAAGAAGCGGAACCAGTCCCAGGCGTAGAATGCATGATGCAGGATATTTCAATGAATGATAAAGAATGGAACAACAGAAGAATTTTACCAAGTATAAGGTAGCCAGCAGATCTGAGTTATTCAATAGAATAATAAAGAATGGAATAACAGAAGTTCTCTTCATGGATAAGAAAGAAATAATACTCCCTACTTTGGAAAAACTGGATACTGGAATAGTGAGGTAGCAGACTTCTCTTCTTCTTTCTCTCTATAATTTCTCTCTATAATAATCGCTCTAAAGCTTTTTTGAATTGGTGAGAAATGAAGGAAGAATGAGCTTCTATTTATAGAAAAATATAGTTTCGATAATTACACGTTTTGGGGCTCGAAAAATTACAGTACAATACCTCCAACTTTTCTTTTATTTTTAATTTAGTCATGGAAGTATTATCAAACTTGCACCACCTCCCCTAATAGTAAATAATGTGATTCAATAGTAAATTATGTGAATCAATAGTTTTAGACATGTGAAAATACAAATTACAGTATAGTACATCCGTCTATACCTCCATTTTTAACTTAGTTATACAAGTATTATCAATCTTGCACCAACTCCCCTAATAGTAACAAGAATGTGAAACAATAGTATACACATGTGAACAAATAGTTATAATCATATGAAATAATAGCAATCAATTGCTCATTTATCCGGTTAAATACCCGATTGGTCAATATAACCTCCAGACATCAATTATTATCGAAATAATTGTCGATTTTCACTAACACAAATAATTCCAACACAATGAATCCATTTTTATCAAAAATATAAATTTTGAAATTCTGAAGTTTGACTTTTTCAAAAAAAGTCAACTGTTGACTTTTTGACCAAATAGTGAATTCTGAAAAATTTTGTGTTTATAGACTATTTTTACTAATTTCATCGTTCCGGACTCAAATATCACGTCCACGTCTCCAAATTCAACTCCGAACACACTTTAATTTTAATAACATTCATCATTAATATTATAACTCACAATATTTATCAACTAGGTCGTTCCTGGAAAGAGGGCTTTCAATAAAGATTTCTCCTATGGCGCGCAATTACGTGACCAAACCTCTCCTTGACAGAACTTCTAGACATTGTAAATATTGTAATTTAATAATATGAATAACTTTGTCGTCTCAATTATTGATTTAATAAAATAACATATTATGAAGATGATACTATGACAATAATAGAATCAATAATATGAGAGATATGATGGAGCGATTACTGTAACAATAATTGAGTATAACTGAGTGACTTCTCACGTAAGCATCAATAATCAATACCGTGTACTACTATGCAACCACGCGTAGACATTGTGATTTTTTACTACGGGTAGTTTCGGCAGTTAACGGTAAAACTTCCGCCGTTATTTTCATAAAGTATTTTTGTCATTTTTTCAATTCGACAATAATTCCGTTGTGGGGTCCACCAATGATTGTACCGTCGTACGGATATTCCCCGACAAAAAGAATATTCCCCGACCAATCGAATATTATATAACAACTTGCGTACTTTACAAAATTTATAAATATTACCCACAACTATAACATTATATCAAATCCATACCATAATATTTAAAAAAATTATTTCGAGAAAATTAAATCTTTATTCATAAAATCTGGGGTCTCACACTTACAATCTCATTTATGTACATACGAGCAAGATGTTCAAGTGAATAAGTTTCTCGTATAGGTAAGAAATGAGCAGACTTGGTCAATCTATCAACAATGACCCAAATCGCATCTATGCCTTGAGAAACCTTGGGAAGACCAGTAACGAAATCCATGGTATTGTGCTCCCACTTCCATTCTGGAATTTCAAGTGGTTGCAATAGACCTTTTGACACTTGATGCTCCGCCTTGACACGTTGACACGTTAAACACCTTGGGATAAACTTTGCTATCTCTCTCTTCATATTGTTCTACCAAAATATATGTCGAATATTGTAAGACCCTGAATTTTATGAAATAAAAGTATTCAATTTTTCTTATAATTACAATTCAGTAAATGGTTAAATTAATAAAAGGTTAAAGTTAAGGGTGATATATATAAATATTTTAAATAAGCAAGTGGTTATAAAATATTCATTGTTATCGAGGAATATTCGTTTGGTCGTGGAATATTCTTCTTTAATATGGGAATATTAAAGACTGACTTACGCAGACCATTCAGTAGGCCTCTATAACTTAAAAACTGGGATGAAAAAATGACAAGTATGAGTTTTTTATAAATAATAAATAGTAGTTATTCATCGTTAAAACTGTTAGAATACCCGGTGGATAAAGTAAAGTAATACGCGTTGTTGCACTGTAGCACACAGTATTGCACATTATTTATGGATTATTGATTCTTACGTAAGAAGGAACTACTCAATAATTGTTACAGTAATTATAGTTCAATATTTTATTTTATTGATTCAATAATTGTTACGTTGATATTTTATATTATTGTTGTTTCAATAATTCATTGCACTTCCATTATCAGATCAATAATTCATATTATTTGAATAATATTGTTAGATAGCATTATTGGCAATGTCTAAGAAAGTTCTGTCTAGAAAATGGGTTTGGTCATCCAATTGCGCTAGTAAGAAAAAATCCTTATCGGAAAGTCCCCTCTTTCCTGGGAACGACCTGGTTGTCATAAGTATGATTCTGTAATATTATTCGTGAATAATTAATTATTAATTTATATGATAAGGAAATATTTATTTTAATGGGGATATAAATGGAGGAATTTTTAGAAAAGTGACAATTGTTAAAAATTGATATTTATCTTTTCTGATAAAATAATTTATTCAAATATATTATTATATTACATTATAAATGTATAATGTTGTTATATAATAATATAATAATGGTGATATTTTTATACTAAATTCACGGTGCATGAATCAAATGAGAGAAATCTAGAAATCAAAAGAAGAACAAGATATGGGATTTTTAGAAAAATTAGTTTATTACTTGATTTTGTAAAATCCATAACTCTTTGTGTATAATGAGTTAGGAGATGAGCCATATATCAAAAGAAATCCCTGGAAGTAAGCTAAACGCAGAAATTTGAATCACCCAAATATTCATTGTGGATTTTTTGTGGTGACTGTTTGAGTGAAGCTGGTACGAGGGACTTATAGTCCGAAAATCAAATCAGTGTTCTTAAAGCTCTATTGCGTGAGTTATAATTTTAATGCGACCGTTGGATCGTTGTGATTTTTGGATATGTTATACATATATAAGTTGAGTATATGTCCACAAATTTTGAACCGTTAAAAATTAACGTATGATTTGTTATGAATTTTAAGAGGTGTTGAAAATCGTCCGTATATGGATTACGGTCATTTTTCGTTTGGAATTTGGAAAAACTTAAAGCTACAAAGTTGTAAAGAATTTAATTTCCTATGGAATGGACATCAAATTCTTATTTTTCCTGATAAAATGACTATTTATTATGAATTATTGAAGTTTTAGAAATTAAATGTTTATTAAAATTATGGGTGGGACCCACTTTTTTTTTTTGAAAACATGTGCTGGATGTTTTTTTCCAAATGTGATGGCTGGTTTTGGATGGATGGCATGCGTAGAAGGAAGAAAAATAATATTATTGTTTTATTATTTAGTCTGCTTTGGCGTTTTAGCATTTTTCTATAAATAGGCGCTTAGGTTAGAATTGAAAATCACACAAGAAATATAAGTTTTCTCTCTCTATATTATCGAGAGTATTTTTATGAGTATTTAGATACTTTGAGAGTTACTATTCAGTGCAAGTTTCTTTCAGCACTATATCCCAAATTTCAGTCAAAAGTACTGTCCTTTTTGTGCCGGGGTTACTATTCATGTATGCGACACTATTCACGTATACAACACTATTCATGTATATGACACTATTTATGTATATGACATTATTTACGTATATGGTACTATGTACGAATACGGAGTACTATTCACGAGTTACTATTTATGAGTTACTATTCACGAGTTACTATTCATGAGTTATTATTCACGGGGTACTATTCACGACAAACTTGGTTTCTTTTTCTGACCAAATTATCGTTGATTTATGAATATTGCTCCTGAATCCATATTTTGATCATATTATTTTTATTATCATATATAACATTTTTATAATCCCGGTGATGGAATTTCTCTTTCACTTGAGTGTAAAAATGGGTAGATTATTGGTATGATCATGACTATGTGTTCTCATTGGCCAGTAGTACAAAGATGAATTGTTGACTGGTATGATCATGACCATTGAATTTATAAACGATTATCTTTAGCTTAAGTGCAAAGGTGAATTGATCAACATGGTTATAATTATTATTTATATAAATTCTGAAATGATTATATATTTCTTTGAGATATTAATATCTTTGGCCCGTAGTGCAAAGATGACCTATTATTGAATTTCTTTGGCCTGTAGTACAAAGATGAACTGTTGATGAATATCTTTGTCTCGTAGTCCAAAGATGTCCTATTGTTGAATATCTTTGGTCTGTAGTGCAAAGATGAACTGTTGATGAATATCTTTGGCCCGTAGTACAAAGATGAATTTATAAGTATGATTATGAACATGAATTGTGATTTGGTATAACCATGATCTTTGATGTTTCAGGTAAAGACAGGTGATAAAAATTATCTTCGTCCTAGATGAGAAGAGGAATTTAGAACTACAATTATGATTATGAGTTATACACGTGATTGTGGACAAAAACTGTTGATTGATGTTACAGGGATAAAACATTGTTGGTGGAATTTTAACATGGAGAAGATAATAGACCTTATGGTCTATTTGACTCTTCTAATGGATTGCTCATTCCGCTGCAACTATGGTTGAAAAGTTTTATCATCTACCATATGTTCTAAATATCTGATTTATTACTGATGAAGGCTATTGATAATTTAATTATCTTTAGTCATTATATTCTTTACTGGGCTAGTTGTGCTCACCCTTTTGTTTCACAATTCCTTTCAGGTAATAAGAGTGTAGCTGGGTCAAGCAGGGGTAATATGGAATAGAATGGTGGTCTATAGCTATTGAGGTTCTCCCTAAACAATATGAAAATAATTTTATTTAGAATTTGAGATAAGTGTGTCGTATTTTATACGTCATTTAACCGTTGATTTTGGTGAATCGAATAGGGTGAGGTGAACCCAACTTTGGAAGGGTATTTTCCACTATCATACAAGATGTCTAATGACCTACGACTTCGTGTTATCATAAGACAGGGTTGTGCACATCCACTTGCTGAGTATATCTACGAGCACTACCTATATAATCTTGGAGTTTGGTTGAAATATAATTCTCAATTGGAGACAATGGAGATAATTATATGTCAAGAAAAGACTCACCATTAGAAAGAACATGATAGTAATCTTCTCGTTTTTCTTTGGGGTCTATTGGGTCAACGAAGGATAATTCTCTAGTCATATGATATTTATTATAACTTAGATGCATGGCCTCCCATGTACGAAGGTTTCCTTGACATTTTCCAAAGATTTTAATTTCTAAAACAGTTATTGACTGTACCTTTATGTAAGGTGCCATTGTGACGTGCTATCCAAGGTTGGGATGAGAGTCATAGTTGATATATATTTGTATCAAAACTCACAGCATATGTATTGTTGTATTTTGCACGACAATTGTAATAATAAAGTTATAGTTATTTTCTGTACCATGTATTTGGCGACTCAGAATGGGTTATGTGGATTGGACCTATTTTGGGGGCGTCACAAATATCATGATACATTTTGGTATTCCCAGGATGGATTGAAAACGGTGTGTTGTGCGCCTCCATCGTGATTTTATACTTTAAATCAGGGTCGTTAGGAACACAAAGTCTGGAGTTGACTCGAAGTATTCCTTTTTCATCAATTCTTGCTTCTGGAATAGCACCTTCTTGCACTTTCTTCTTCATACGCATCAGCTCCAGTCTGTATCTTAAGCAACTTTAACTTTATCGATTAAATTCTGTTCTACTCGTATATTTGCCATCATCACGTGGGTCCCTGGAGTCTTTATCTCTATCTCCATCCTTTGCAAGTCATACAAAATGGGCCTTTGCGTTGACAATATCGCACTCGAACTCGCATATGATCTTCTACTTAATACGTCAGCTACCACATTCGCTTTTTCAGGATGGTATTGAATAATATGATCATTATCTTTCAACAATTCAAGCCAACTTCATTGTCGCATGTTGAGTTCCTTTTGGGTGAAGAAATATTTGATGCTTTTATGATCTGTATAGATCTCCACTTTCTCCCTATACAGGTAATGCCTCCTGATTTTAAGTGCGAAAACGACAGCTGTCAACTCTAGATCATGAGTAGGATAATTCCTCTCATATTCTTTGAGTTGTCGCGAGGCATAGGCTATGACTTTCCCATGTTGCATGAGAACATATCCTAAACCTCTGCCTGAAGCATCACTATAGATTACATATCCCTCCGAACCAGATGGTATTTTCAGAATAGGTGCTGAAATGAGTCTCCTCTTGAGTTCTTGAAAACTCTTTTCACATTTCTCTCTCCAACCGAATCTTGTATCTTTTCATGTCAGCTGAGTTAATGGAGTAGCCATTCGAGAAAATCCTTTCACGAATCTTCGATAATAACCAACTAAGCCCAGAAAGCTACGTACTTCGGTAACTGACTTAGGTTGTTCCCAGCTTTGAATTGCTTCAATCTTTACCAGGTCAACAGATATTCCATGATTTGATATCACGTGCCTAAGGAATGCTACTTCCTCAAGCCAGAACTCGCATTTCTTCAACTTGGAATATAACTTGTTTTCACGAAGCTTTTGGAGTATTAGCCTCAAGTGTTGCTCATGATCTTCACGGCTTTTCTAAAAGCAGTCTTTGGAATTTCATCAGTTTTAACTTTTAAATGATGATATCCGAATCGATCTTTGAAAAGAATTTAGCACCTTGCAACTGGTCAAATAGGTCATCAATACGAGGTAACGGGTACCTATTTTTGATGATGACATGATTCAACTCCCGATAATCAATACAAAGTCGCATACTTCCATCTTTCTTCTTCACGAATAGAATAGGAGCACCCCAAGGAGACATACTAGGATGAATGAAATCGCTGTCTAACAATTCTTGCAGTTGGGTTTGTAACTCCTAAAGTTCAATAGGAGCCATTCGATATGGGGCTTTGGAAATGGGTTTTGTACCGGGTTCAAGATCAATACAAAACTCGATTTCACGCTCTGGGGGTAGGTCAGGAAGTTCTTTAGGGAATACGTCAGGAAATTTATTAACAATAGAAATATCTTTTAAATCTGACGTATTTTTGTTTAAATCTGTGACATGGGCTAATAAAGCTTGACATCCATTTTTTAATAAACGAATGGCTTTATGGCTTGATATGACAGGGATTGACTTTACTAGTTTGATTGCTTGAATTCACATAATAGGTTGGTTAGGAATATGAAAGCTAACAACCTTACGAACATAATCAATTTTAGCACGATGAGTAGTTAACAAATCAATCCCTAAAATCATATCAAATGCAAGTATTTTCAAAGAGAAAAGATCGACAGGTAACATACGGTTACCTATTTGAATCAAACAAGACTTATAAACAGTGGATGTAATGAAGGTTTCTCCCAACGGAGTTTCAACAGATAAATCAAAGTCTAATTTCTCCGGAGTTAAATTTAAACATTAAGCGCAAGTAGGAGAAATAAAAGAATGGGTAGAACCGATATCAAATAAGGTATAGACTTCGCTAGAGTTTATGATTAGCTTACCCGTGATCACCTCGTTCGAATTCCTCGCTTTTTGGGAGGTTACGACAAATGCTTTCCCTTGAACTACCGATTTTGTCTTGTCTGGGACGGCCTTTGATGCCTCCATCCCAGCTGGAATTGACTTTGGTGCACAAAAACATCGAGCTAGGAGACCTTCTCTTCCATAATTGTAACATGCTTTAGACTGCTGCGTACAGTTTGGACTGATGTGTCCCTCCCCTCCGCATTTGTAGCATACGCTCGGTGATTGTTCTCCTTCTTTAACAACGGGTGCTGGTGATGACGTCCTTGCATCATTATTGAATCTCCTCTTCTTGAAATTTCCACTTTTATTGCCTTGGCCATGATTACCACCGAAGTGGTTACCATTTATGGCATGTTGACTTCCTCCACGTTTGTTGTCACCGCTTCGATGACTACTACCACTGGTATTATCATTTTTCTGGCTACTCTCTCTTAGTTGGGTTGACTCATTATCACGCTTTAATAACTGAGCCCTATTTTCAACATCTGAGTACAAACACAGTTTGTAAGAAATTAGGTATTGACGTATCTTGGGTTTCAAACCTCTAAGAAACATCCGCGTCATTATTTCCTCATTATCAACCAAGTGGGGAATAAACCTGGACAACTCAGCAAACTTATCTTCGTACTGTGACACGATCATATTATTTTTCTCTAGCTTGATGAACTCCACCTCTTTATGTGACGAATACTTTCGGGAAAGTACTTATCGTTAAACAGTTCTTGGAAGTTTTCCCAAGACATCTTCAGTGCTACAAGCTGAGTACGCTTTACAGATTCCAACCAGTAATCTGCCTCTCCTCGCTACATGAAGGTGGCAAAGAGAACCTTTTGCTCCTCGGAGCATCCCAAGACATCAAATATTGGTGATCTGCTTTATCCACGCCTCCGGCTTAAGTGCTTTTGGCTCTCCCAAAAACTCCGGTGGTCCCAGTTCCTTGAACTGCTTAGCGGTGACCATCCGTGAGTTGCCAGTGTTTCCACCTGCATTTTGGACATGAGTCTCTCTCGCCTGATGTTGCATGAATTGCAGAAAGCCTCTGAACATTCCGTTATTCATCATTTGGTCGGTGTTTTTGTTTACCTGAAGATTATTGCATTTCTGATGCACATTATCCTGGGTATTGATATGTGGTAACTCAACGGTCTCCTGTGCTCCGTTGCTATTCTCAACATTCTCGGATGTCATATTCAAACACTGCAAAAAAACAAGGGTTAATTGACATTCCACATATTATCCATATATTCTGACCGACCAATTAAATAACAATTACACTTAGGTAGGTCATACTAGCAAAGGAATTATCCATCTCTCCCCTCCTAGTTCTAGTCTCACATCTCAGCCAGGGATCATATCCCTAAGCTTTGATACCAACTGTGACGCCTCCCAAAATAGGTATACATCACCCATTCTGAGTCGCCAAATACATGGTACACAATACAAATACAAACTTCATTTATACAATATGAAAAAGCATATCTGAGAGTTTTTACACGAATATTGTCCAATAGACAGTATTCAAACTCAAAAAGGAGTCCTCATTACATTTATTATCACACTAAATAGTTAGGACTACTAAAACAACCGTCACGAACCGTCAATCCATACCCCGACTAGTCCCGGTTACGTTCTCATTTCCTGAAGAGAACAATGAAAGCAAAGGGGTGAGCTCAACTAGCCCAGTAAGAAATATTATGACTAAGATAATGCATAATAAATTATCGCAAGCCTTCAACAATGTTAAACTGATAAAATACAATAAACATCAAGTTTAACTGCATCGGAATAATCAATCCATTAGAAGAGTCAAGTAGAGCATGATATCTACTATCTTCTATGATTTAAAAGTTTATCATCAATTTTATCGCTAAGACTTAGCTAAATAAATAAACCACATCATCGAATCATCCCTGCACTACAGGCCAATGATATTCATTAGTATCATAACCATGAATTATCCATGCACTAAGGGCCAAGGATATTCGTGTTTTCACTAATGGTCATGATTATACCGAATAATCTCTGGTCATAATCATATCAATCAACAGTCCATCTATGCACTATGGGCCAAAGATGACTTTCATCACAATATAAGCATGAGGATGATGACAATGATATAAGAATTCAATCATATGAGAGCAAGGATAAATTTTAAAGATTTATAATTCAATTTATCCAGAATTCAATAATGTCCAAATTATCAACATGATACTGCTTTGTGGAGTAAAATTCAAGAATAATATTGTATCAACAATAATTTGGACAGAAAAGAAATTAGTTTTTGTTATGAATAGTATCCCGTGAATAGTACTTCGTGAATAGTAACCCGTGAATAGTACTCCGATATGAAAAGATTAAACTTTAACAAGAATGTTCAGAAAAATATCCTTGTGAAACGATACTAGATGAAGCGCAAATTTCAAGGATATTCTACTAATTTCAAGGAGTATAGAAGCAATACTTGTCAACATAAGTGTAGAATTAGGAATATGAAATGAAATAATATTACTTACATACTATAGAGTATGGAAGAAAATATTATTTGAGATAATATTCCTTACGAGTACAAAAGAAATGATATCCCATACAGTATGAAAGAATTTATGAAACTGCAAATGGATTTTCACCCGTCATGTGGTAATCCATGTAGACAGATCATTTCCATAATTTAATAAAGAATGAATACAAAGGGTTATTCACCATGCATGCGATAATTCGCGTAGACAGGTTACTCCCGCGGATTAATAAAGAATGAATACAAAGGGTTATTCACTATGCATGCATAAACAGGTTACTCCCACAGATTAATAAAGAATAGAATGATAACCCTTATGAGTATGAAGAAAATAACATCTTTTACGAATACGAAAAAAATAATACCCCTTACCTTAGTAGGAGATTGGATACTGAAATAGTGAAGTAACAGAATACTCTTCTTCTTTCTCTCTGATTCTCTCTCTATAGAATTCTCTTGTGAGTCGTAGTGAATTGGTGAGAATGAAAGAAGAAATAAGCTTCTATTTATAGCAGATTTCTAGCTTAGCCCTTGCAATTTGAAGAGGAAAGTGGCTTGACAACTGGTGATGTAAAAAGAAAAGTGGTTTGACGCCTGTAATGTGAAACAACAAGTGGTTCGACACCTGTAAAATGAAACGACAAGTGGTTCGACGCCTGTAATATGAAACGACAAGTGGTTTGACGTCTGGTAAATGCAATTACTATTAGCGAAAGTGACTCTTAGATGATGACATATGGGCCCCCATGGAATAAACCAAACTTACCACAAACGTCTCATAATAAACTTCTTATTTATATCAAATATTGAATAAATATTACCACAAATCATTTTATCTTCAATCAACACATTTTTAATCTTCCAATAATTATTCATCATTAATATTATAACTCACAATATTTAACGACCAGATCATTCCTAGGAAAGAGGAGGCTTTCCGATAAGAATTTCTCCCTATTGGCGCGCAATTAGGTGACTAACCCCTTTTCCTCGGCAAAACTTTCTAGACATCGTCAATAATGAAAATAATAATATGAATAATTTTATCGTCTCAACTATTGATTTAATAATATAAAATATTATGCAGATGATACTATGACAATAATTGAATCAATAACGTGAGATACTATACAACAATTACTGTAGCAATAATTGAGTATAACTGAGTGGCTTCTCACGTAAGCATCAATAATCAATATCGTGTGCTACTATACAACCACGCGTATTACTGTACTTTTATCACTGTGTATTTCAACAGTTAACGGTAAAACTTTCGCCGTTATTTTTATAAAAAGATAATTCTGTCGTTTTCTATCTCCGACAATAATTCTGTTGTGGGGTCCACCAATGATTGTGCCATCGTACGAATATTCCCAGACAAAAAGAATATTTCCTGACCAAACGAATATTTTATAACAACTTGTTTACTTTGCAAAATTTATAAATATTACCCACAACTATAACATTATATTAAATCCATACCATAATATTCAAAATGATATTTAGAGAAAAATAATCTTTATTTATGAAAGTTGGGGTCTTACAATAATAGTAAACAAGATAGATATTGAATATAAATTTTAATTGTCTATGAGAGAATATAAGTAAAAATATCATTCAACGTTACTTCTTACTCACTCAGCTATAAATTTTTGAATAAATCGTTCACACACATTCATATTTTAAAAATATTTAAACAAACGGTCTGAATGACTTATTCGGTTAGATTCAAACTTATTCAGAACTATTCAAAAATAAACAAGCAGCCCCGTAGTATTACTTTTATATTATTAAATACTCTCCTCGTTCCATGCTCATTATAAACTTATTGAAGTCAACTTAAGACATTTTTAACCTTAAAATAAATATGTATTTCTATAATTTTAGTTAATATAATGATGAATAATGTAAACTATCTAATAAGTACAAAATTTATTATTTCATAATTTTTAATGAATCATAATATCTATTTTAAAAAAATCAAATTAATTTTCAAAAGTTAACAAAGGATTTTTTTTGCTTCTTTTTAATATTGTAATTCTGAGGGAAAAGGAAGGCTTGTCAAATAGAGTTTTTTTCGTATCAACTGTTTTCTATTTCTTGAAAGGTTTTACCCAAAAAATAATTTATCAGAAATATACCAAAACGATAATAAAGAATTATCTAAAACATTTCTATTTTAAAATCTTTTTGAAACAATACTACAAGGAAAGTTTTTTACCCTTAATATCGACTTTGGATATTGAATGAACCAAATATTGAGGTTGGTTTTAAAATTGCATAAATAATATTTTTTCCGTCCCAAAATATAATATCATTATTAATTTTTTGAAATCAAATTAAAATTATTTTTAAGTTCAAAATTAACATGAATTATATTAGTTTTAGTCTATATAATGATGATTATTGCAAACTATCTAAAAGTATAATTCATTATAAGATTTATTTTATCATAAATTTTAATAAATCATCTCAACTTTGAGTTTGAAATATTTTTGTTTTACTATCAAAAGTTAATAATTATCTTAAAATTTGGAACGAATGGAGTATATCCATGGTTATTAAAATCGCGATCCAAATTGTAAGATCTCAAAGGATCGCGATCCTGTGTGAGTAAAACGATTCGAAACAGAGTAAAATCGCAAATGCTGGTAGAATTGCAACAGCATTGTAGGATCGCAACAGGATCGTGCGATCCTGGCGAATTGAGTTTTTTTGCTTTTTTTCATCCTATTTTGCTTATTTAGACTTATTTTACATAATGCACAATTATTTTAAAGTTTAAATATCTAATGTAGACACTTTAAATTTTCTTTTCCTGTTACTAACCATGCAGGAGGGCAAAAGCGTCTTTTTCACACTCCAGAGATAACCCTGGAGGATCACAACATCAATTTTAACCTCGGAGATAGCCACAGGAGATCCAATTTCCAACCCCGAAGATAACCCCGGGAAAGTCAGTTTCAACCCCGGAGATAGCCCTGGGGGATCAAGATAAAAGCTTGGAGATAGCCCCAGGAGGTTAAGCCAACCTCAGAGATAACCCCGAGGACAGTCAAAGTCAACATCATGTTTACCTCAGAGATAACCCTGAGAAAATACTGCTACAACTGCGCGAAAATCAGAGATAACCCCGGGAGGGGAAAAATGGTCATTTTTCCAACTCAACTTCAACTCACATCAAATCAACTCATTTAAACTCAAATTACTTCAATAGAAGTCCCACAAGAACCATATCTTAACTTTTGAGCGCAAACTATGCAAAACGGCTCAACGGACTACCTGACGGAAACCCTTGAATGCCATTTTAGTCATGGACCCATCTTTGTGACGCCCCCAAAATTAGGTATACATCACCCATTCTGAGTCGCCAGATACATGGTACAAAATTTAAATACAACTTCATTTATACAACTGTTGAGCTGTCGTATAGAATACAACCACAGTTAATTGTGAGTTTTAATACAAATGTATGTAACTCTCATAGTGCCTCGACCACAACCTTACAATGGTACTTTACATAAAAGTATAGTCAAAGACTGTTTTAGAAACTAAAATCTTTGGGAAGTGCTCAAGGAAACCTTCGTACATGGGAGGCCATGCGTCTAGGTTATAATAGATATCATATTACCACAGAATTATCCTTGGTTGACCCAATAGACCCCAAAGAAAAACGAGAAGATTACTATCATCTTCTTTCCAATGGTAAGTCTTCTCTTGACATATAACTATCTCCATTGTCTCCAAGTGAATATAATATTTTAAATCAACTCCAAGATCATAAAGGTAGTGCCCGTAAATATACTCAGTAAGTGGATGCGCATAACCCTGTCTTATGATAACACGAGGTTGTATGTCATTAGACATCTTGTATGATAGTGACAAAACACCCTTCTAAAGTTTGGTTCACCTCACCCTATTTGATTCACTAAATATAACTACTAAATGTTGTATAGAATACAACATACTTTTCTATGCTGTTTAAGGAGAACCTCCACAGCTAGAGACCACTGTTCTATTCCCATGTTATCCCCTTTCGAACCCTAAGAACACTCTTACAGCAACACTCTTATTATTACGAAAGGAATTAAGAAGCGCGAAAGGGGTGAGCACAACTAGCCCCCGAAGAAGGAATATCATAACTAAAGTTAATTAAATTATCAATAGCTTTCATCAATAATAAATCGTAGATTTAGAACATATGGTAGATGATAAAACTTTTCAACCATAGTTAAGTGAACGAAGCAATCCATTAGAAGAGTCAAATAGACCATCTGATCTATTATCTTCTCTATGTTAAAAGTCCACCAATAATGTTTTATTCCTGTAACATCAATCAACAATTCATATCCACAATCATATGAATAACTCATAATCACAATTGTGATTCTAAATTCCTCTTCGTACCCAGGACGAAGATAATTTTCATCACCTATCTTCACCTGAAACATCAAAAATCATGGTTATACCAAATCACAATTCTTGTTCATAATCATACTAAAAAATTCATCTTTGCACTACAGCCAAAGATATTCATTAACAATTCATCTTTGCAATACAAGCCAAAGACATACAACTATATTTTATAAGAGTCAAATAGAGCATGATATCTACTATCTTCTACAAATTAAAAGTGTATAACCAATATTTTATCGTTGAGACTCAGCTTAAATAATCCAGATCATATGAATCATCCCTGCACTACAGGCCAAGGATATTCTTTAGTATCATGACCATGAATTATCCATGCACTACGGGCCAAAGATAATAGTGTTTTCATCACGGTCCTGATCATGCCATAAAACAATTCCTCTTTGCACCCTTGGCCGAAGAGAATTCATAGCCATAATCATACCAAAAACTGTCCATCAATGCACTACGGGCCAATGAGGACTTTTTCATTAGTATAACAACCACAAATTATCCATGTACTACGGGCCAAAGATAATCGTGTTTTTATCAACGGTCCTGATCATGCTATAAAATAATTCATCTTTGCACCCTTGGCCGAAGAGAATCCATAGCCATAATCATACCAAAAACTGTCCATCAATGCACTACGGGCCAATGAGGACTTTTTCCACATTATTTGTAACATTATGGTCATGATTATACCGAATAATCCCTGATCATAATCATACCAAGTCCATCTATGCACTACGGCCAAAGATGACTTTCAACACAATATAAGCATGAGGATGATGACAATGATATAAGAATCAATCAAATTAGATAAATGCTAAATATTAAACATTTATAATACAATTTATCCAGCGTTCAATAATAACCAAATGTTATCAATCACTTAATAATCTCATAATCTAATATCATTAATATTATAACAATATTTTAATCATTTCTTAAACTTATAAACAATATATTTCATTTGTTTACACTTTATCAAATAATGCATTTAATCATTCAAAAATGTCATACTCATAAGATTTCATCATTAATGATCAAATCCCTCATCAAAAATCTGCATATACCCTATATAGGATTCTCAAGCCATAAAATCCTATTTTCCAATTTTATTACTTCACATAACATATTTAATTCATTTTCTCATAACTAGTTCATTTTCATGAAAAATACCAAATCGGTCCCAAAAATATTTTCGCTCGGGATTTAGCGTAATATAGTCCCATCTTGAACATATATTTTCTCAAAATTTTTAAAATTCATTTACTATTTTTCATATGGCTAAAACTTCCGAATATTTAGACATTTATCATAAGTTGTACTTTTGTCCAAAAATTCTAAAATTTACAGGGTATACTCTTGTTATATACATGTACTCCCAATAAAATTTTACCAATTTTGGAGTTAACCACAAGGAGTTTATAAGAGTTTACTTTTAAAATAGTTTTTCCCATAAAATCCATAACTCTTAATCTATACATCCAAAAATCGCCATTTTTGGACACAATTTAGAAAACTCATTAAATTATCATTTCAAATGTTTCCAGAATTTTTGAGGGTCGGAAAAATTATGAATCGCCTCCTGGCGAAACCCCTTTTAATGAAAATACTATTCGTATGAATACGAAGGATCATTCACCATGCATGTGATAATCCACATAGACAAAAGTTATTCCAATGAATAATAAAGAATGGAATAATGAAGGATTCACCATGCATGCGATAGATCGCACCGACAAGTTATTCCAACGAGTAATAATAAATAATGAAACCCAGTCCCCAGAAGAACGCATGCGACGTGATATTAAACGAGAATAATAAAGAACGGAATATTAGAAGAATTTCACTATGTATGTCAGATCTTGATATAAAACAAAGTTATTCCAACATAATAATAAAGAATGGAATAATGGAAAATTTTACCAAGTATAGGGTATCCGTGTATACAAAGTTATTCAACAATGAATAATAAAGAATGGAATAACAGAAGTTCTCTTCACGAATAAGAAAGAAAGAATACCTCTTACAAGTACAACAAATAATATTCCCTACCTTTGAAAGAAGAGTACTGGATATAGAAGTAGTGAAGTAGCAGAACACTTTTCTTCTTTGTCTCTATAGTTTCTCTCTCTAGAGTTTCAGTGAATTCGTAAGAAATAATAAATGAATGAGCTTCTATTTATAGATAAATGGACTGCATAGTAACTAACTCATGAACAATCTAGATTGATTTACTTTAATCTGACGGTCCATATCTAAAGCAAAATCTTTTAAATAAAAATATAATATATTCTATTTATAATCTAATAAAACGAATAACTTTATATAAAAAGATTTTACTATGCAAAACACTTTGCATAATAGAATATAATATATTCTATTTATAGAATATATAACTTTATAAAAGTATTCTATTTTATATAAAAAGCTTTTCTGTTTTATTAAATTAATTATACCAATAAAACAAAACTAAGTGAGTTATCACATAAGCATTAATAATCAATACCGTGCTATTTACCAAAATAGAAAAAAAAATTGAATACTTTTATTTCATAAAATTCGGGGTCTCACAATCACCCTCCTTATGAAATTTCGCCTCGAAATTTACGACGCATTCGATATTGAGAAGAGATGAGAATACCTTGCTTTTTTTTGGATTGTACCTTCCCGATTATATCCTCTGTATCATGATTTTTCATTGCTTTCATCTCTCGTATTTGAGATATCATTCTATAATATATCTTCAAAACAAAGGTTAATTGACATATCATAATTTGTCAACTTATCAAGTAAACAATTTGACTTAGGTAAGTCACACACTAGCGAAGTATATAACTCGTCTCTCCCTCCTAGTTCTAGACGCTTATCTCGCGCCAAATGATTATATCTCAGGCTCGATACCAAATGTGACGCCCCAAAATTAGGTATACATCACCCATTCTCGAAGTCGCCGGATACATGGTATAAAATTTAAATACAACTTCATTTATATACAATCGTTGAACTGTCAGATAGAATACGAACCACGATTAATCGTGAGTTTTAATACAAATGTATGTACCTCTCATGGTGCCTCGACCACAACCTTACAATGGTATTTTACATAAAAGTATAGTCAAAGACTGTTTTAGAAACTAAAATCTTTGGGAAGTGCTCAATGAAACCTTCGTACATGGGAGGCCATGCATCTAGGTTATAATAGATATCATATGGCCATAGAATTATCCTTGGTTGACCCAATAGACCCCAAAGAAAAACGAGAAGATTACTATCATCTTCTTTTCAATGGTAAGTCTTCTCTTGACATATAACTATCTCCACTGTCTCCAAGTGAATATAATATTTTAAATCAACTCCAAGATCATATAGGTAGTGCCCGTAAATATACTCAGCAAGTGGATGCGCACAACCCTGTCTTATGATAACACAAGGTTGTATGTCATTAGACATCTTGTATGATATTGACAAAACACCCTTCCAAAGTTGGGTTCACCTCAACCTATTTGATTCACCAAATATAACTACTAAATGTTGTATAGAATACAACACACTTTTCTATACTATTTAAGGAGAACCTCCATAGCTAGAGACCACTATTCTATTCCCCTGTTATCCCCGTCGAATTCTTAAGAAAACACTCTTACGGCAACACTCTTATTACCCCGAAAGGGTGGGAAGCGAGAAAGGGTGAGCACAACTAGCCCGATGAGGAATATCATGACTAAAGATAATTAAATTATCAATAGCTTTCATCAATAATAAATCGTAGATTTAGAACATATGGTAGATGATAAAACTTTTCAACCATAGTTATAAGGTGAACGAGCAATCCATTAGAAGAGTCAAATAGACCATCAGATCTATTATCTTCTCTATGTTAAAAGTCCACCAATAATGTTTTATTCCTGTAACATCAATCAACAATTCATATCCATAATCTTATGAATAACTCATAATCACAATTGTGATTCTAAATTCTCTTCGCACTGTGACGCGAAGATAATTTTCATCACCTATCTTCACCTGAAACATCAAAAATCATGGTTATACCAAATCACAATTCTTGTTCAAAATCATACTAATAAATTCATCTTTGCACTACAGCCAAAGATATTCATTAACAATTCATCTTTGCACTACAAGCCAAAGACATACAACTATATTTTAGAAGAGTCAAGTAGAGCATGATATCTACTATCTTCTACAAATTAAAAGTGTATAACCAATATTTTATCGCTGAGACTCAGCTTAAATAATCTACATCATATGAATCATCCCTACACTACAGGCCAATGATATTCTTTAGTATCACGACTATGAATTTTCCATGCACTACGGGCCAAAGATAATCGTGTTTTCATCACGGTCCTGATCATGCCATAAAACAATTCATCTTTGCACCCTTGGCCGAAGAGAATCCATAGCCATAATCATACCAAAAACTGTCCATCAATGCACTACGGGCCAATGAGGACTTTTTCATTAGTATCACAACCACAAATTATCCATGGACTACGGGCCAAAGATAATCGTGTTTTTATCAACGGTCCTGATCATGCTATAAAACAATTCATCTTTACACCCTTGACCGAAGAGAATCCATAGCCATAATCATACCAAAAATCGTCCATCATCGCACTACTACGGGCCAATGATGACTTTTTCCACATCATTTGTAACATTACAGTCATGATTATACCGAAAAATCCCTGATCATAATCATACCAAGTCCATCTATGCACTACGGCCAAAGATGACTTTCAACACAATATAAGCATGAGGATGATGACAATGATATAAGAATCAATCAAATGAGATAAATGATAAATATTAAACATTTATAATACAATTTATCCAGCGTTCAATAATAACCAAATGTTATCAATCACTTAATAATCTCATAATCTAATATCATTAATATTATAACAATATTTTAATCATTTCTTAAACTTATAAACAATTTATTTCAATTGTTTACACTTTATCAAATAATGCATTTAATCATTCAAAAATGTCATACTCATAAGATTTCATCATCAATGACCAAATCCCTTATCAAAAATCTGCATATACCCTATATAGGATTCTCAAGCCATAAAATCCTATTTTTCAATTTTATTACTTCACATAACATATTTAATTCATTTTCTCATAACTAGTTCATTTTCATGAAAAATACCAAATCAGTCGCAAAAATATTTCTTTTCTGGGATTTAGCAGAATATAGTCCCATCTTGAACATATATTTTTTTCAGAATTTTTAAAATTCATTTACTATTTTTCATATGGCTAAAACATCCGAATATTTAGATATTTATCATAAATTGTACTTTTGTCCAAAAATTCCAAAATTTACAGAGTATACTCCTGTTATATACATGTACTCCCAATAAAATTTTTATCAATTTTGGAGTTAACCATAAGGAGTTATAAGAGTTTACTTTTAAAATAGTATTTTCCCATAAAATCCATAACTCTTAATCTATACATTCAAAAATCGCCATTTTTGGACACAATTTAGAAAACTCATTAAATTATCCTTTTAAATTTTTCCAGAATTTTTGAGGGTCAGAAAAATTATGAATCTGCCCCTGGCAGAAACCCCTTTTTAATGAAAATACTATTCGTATGAATACGAAGGATCATTCACCATGCATGTGATAATCCACATAGACATGTTATTCCAACAGAATAATAAAGAATGGAATAACAGAAGGATTCACCATGCAATGATACAGATCGCACCAACCAAGTTATTCCAATGTAATAATAAATAATGGAACCAGTCCCGCCAGAACCTAGATGACATGGGATATTAAACGTAATAATAAAGAACGGAATATTAGAAGAATTTCACAATGTATGTGTGACTTCCCATAAACAAAGTTATTCCAACATAATAATAAAGAATGAAATAATAATGTAAAAATTTCACCAAGTATAGGGTATCCAGCAGATACAAAAGTTATTCCAATGTAATAATAAAGAATGGAATAATGAAGTTCTCTTCACGAATAAGAAAGAAAGAATACCCCTTACGAAAGTACAACAAATAATATTCCCTACTTTTGAAAAGAAGAGTCTTTGGATATAGAAGTAGTGAAGTAGCGAGTAACACTTTTCTTCTTTGTCTCTATAGTTTTCTCTACAGAGTTTCAAGTGAATTCGTAAGAAATAATGAATGAATGAGCTTCTATTTATAGAAAAATGGATTGCATAGTAACTAACACATGAACGGTCCAGATTGATTTACTTTAATCTGACGGTCCATATCTAAAGCAAAATCTTTTAAATAAAAATATAATATATTCTATTTATAATCTAATAAAACGAATAACTTTATAAAAGATTTTACTATGCAAACACTATACAAGCACTATGCAAACACTATACAAGCACTATGCAAACACTATGCATAATAAAATATAATATATTCTAATTATTGTCTAATAAAACAGATAACTTTATAAAAGTATTCTATTTTATATAAAAAGATTTTACTATGCAAAACACTATGCACAATAGAATATAATATATTCTATTTATAGAATAACTTTATAAAAGTATTCTATTTTATATAAAAAGATTTTCTGTTTTATTACATTAATAATACCAATAAAACAAAACTGAGTGACTTATCACATAAGCATCAATAATCAATACCGTGCTATTTACCAAAATAGAAAAAAAAATTGAATACTTTTATTTCATAAAATTTGGGGTCTCACAATCTTCCTGGAATCAAAAAGGGCAAATCCTATGTCATTTTGTAGCTCTCGAAAAGATCTTTCCGGAATGGTATGGCACGCTTCCATCGGACTCTCGGATTAAAAGTTATGAATGACCGAGCGAACAACGCGTTATTCGAGTGTACGTACTTTGACCCAGCGGGACCCACATTGTTGGGCATCCTGGGCATCCCAGGCAGCCGCAGGTAGACCTACAGCATCCCCCCCCTCTATATATATGGGGCTTGGGGTGGCCTTATTTGCAAGAGAAATGGCGAGGAAGCCCTGTCCAATTTGCTCTGTATACACCCTAAACTGAGTGCTTTCTCATTTTAAACACTTGTAAGCTCATATATAGCTACTTTTTTACCGGTGGGAGCCGAGTGTTCATCCATTTAAAATTATTGAAGTCTTCTTTGGCAGTCCAATGTAAGCCTTCTTACACACTTTAAATCCCTTCTTTTCATCTTTGCACACACTTTTCTTCACGTTGAGAGTCGTGTTGCGTGTGTTTGCCTAGACTTCGTTCCGTGGTTTTATTTCAGTTTGTGCATATATATATTTTTATATATGGACTAACATTATCGAGTTATGCCTCGATTGAGCCTGAACTTGATGCAGGCGTTTACTGCTTGTGTGTATATATATATATATATATATATATATATATATATATATATATATATATATATATATATATATATATATATATATATATATGATCTTTGTGTTGAACTCTATTCGATGAGCACGAATTTTACATTCTATTGCGTTTCTGAATTTATATATATATATATTTACGTTTAGTCCCTTTGGAGTTTACTTCGTGGGCGCAATGGCCTTTTTTTTTACATCTTTCTTTACTTTTAGTCCCGCCTGGAGTTTACTTCGTGGTGGTTGACCGTCTTTACAACTTTCTTTACTTTTCGTCCCGCCTGGAGTTTACTTCGTGGCGGTTAATTGGTTTTACAGATTTATTTACATTTCTGATCCCCCATGGAGGTGCTTCGTGGTGGTTGATCATGTCTGTATATATATATTTATAGCTTTTATATATATACCTGCTTATTGCTTTATTATCAATTGCGGCATCATGTGAGCCTAGGAATCATGTGATCACAGATTCAGTCTACTGGATCTAGATTCGGTTCCCGTGATGGATATTTTTCAGCTGTAAGCAGCTTGTAAATTTATTCACGGTGTTCGGATTTCCTCAGATGGTTTTCATACCCACGAGGAGTTCGAAACTATTTTGTATATTATTTTCTCGAAGATGCTTTGCATCTCAAAAATAAAAAACAATCAAGCTGAACACTTAATAAAAATGGGAGTGTAAAAGGTCTCAATTACTATTGAGCACAAGGGTTTGAAAAACCTCTTTTATAAAATATCACTGCCATATCTTGTTTAAAACTGAATTTTTATACAAATTCAAACCCTGTATATATAGGTGCGAAAGAGGCCTCTCACTACTTCCAAATAATTGCACATTGATCCACACACACACACACACACACACAAATTCATATAACAGTTTCTTGAAAAGTGGCGGTCACCGTGGTAACATGGATGTCGGGGGGTGCCTAACACCTTTCCTCCGCATAATCAAGTCCCCGGACACTAATGAATCTCAGTTTCACCGACCCGTTTAGCAGTGTAACATCACTGGGTCAATGTGCAAACCTTTTCTCGGTTGTGTTGGTAGAACCATATAAAAAACCAAATGGTCGTCTAACAGTCCAATCGTCGACATATAAATGTCGGACCTTTTTCACTTGTTTTTTCAAACAAATCTCACCTAACATGAGAACACCAAAGAACAAGTAACGAAAAAGGACAAATAAAAATCCTGACATCGACATCTAATTTATAATCTTCTACCCAAATTTCTTAATTTAATTAATACTTTATTATTGTATAGATTTTTAGTCAACTTTATTTCAATTGTCAACTAGGAAAGTAAAGATGATGGAGGAATTAAAGACTAGAGAATGAACAAAGAAATATATGCATGTCTATATGTAAATTGAGAAAGAACCAAAGATCTCTTCTGTTTTTCAAACAAATTCAAGGCTAGCACGCTGACATGACTAACATTGGGTATTCTATGATTATGATGTTGGTTTTCATGATTTAGATACTGTTGGTTTTATAATTTCATCATTTGGTAGAAATGATGAAGAAGCACTCTCCACAACTCTGATCCAGATCCAATAACTAAGTAAATAACTATTAAGAACGAAGCGACAAAACAGTAAAAAAGGAAGGGTAGATATAAAATACATAAAAATGTTTCTGTAATGTATTCAAGTGACTTCAATCTTTTAAGTCATATTCTAATATTAAAATGATTTTATTTTTTATTTTTGGTAGGATATTACGATTCTACAATCCAATCTGTCCGGAATATGCATATGAATGATATTTCTATTTATATATGATTTGATTATGATATATATATGAATGAATATGTAACTATGCTTGTATTAAGAAAAGTTGTAAAGTCCTTTGATAGATAATATGAATATATGTACAAGGACTTAGAATGTATTGATCAAATATGTTAGGTTGATCCTACATAAGCAAAACAGATGTGTAAAGTCCTTGAAAAGAAATGATGTACAAGGACTATAAATATAGAAAGATCAAACTTGTTAGGTTGATCTTATAATGTAATAGATAGGCTTGTCTGATCGTCGAGAACTGCACTAGAAATCATAGTCTGCCGGGAGAGTCAAGGAAAACTCGAGAGCTATCGAGGCAAAATCGTAGTCTGTACGATATTAGATCTCGGAGTTCGTAGACTCCCAGGAGAAACGAGGAAGGATCGTAGTGTGTCGAGAAGAGCTTCCTTAGAGCCGTAGTCTGCTGAGGAAGTCATGTTCAGAATCATAGAGATAGTCTGTCTAAGAGCCGACCGAGCATCTGCTGAAGCCAAGTCAAGAATCGTAGACCACACTCGGAGTCGTAGAGTCTACTTATCATATCAGAGGCAGAGATCGTAGTCGAGCAAGATCAGATGAAGACAACAAGCATAAAGAAAGAAATCGTAGAATGTCAAGATCTGATCTCAGAATCGTAGTGTCTACAGAACCAAAGCTAAATCGTAGAGTGCAGAACTAAGGCTCCAACAGAAGTGCTCACAACGCCAAGGCAGAATCGTACAGTAAACACGATTCTCAACAAATGAGCACTCCCATAATATTCAAAGTATGAAGCCTCTGGTCTGAGCTGCGAAGATACATTCCACCTGAAGGAAACCAGAGAGCACTCAACGAATGGTATACGAGCTAACAGAAGATCTAAGAACCGACCCAATCAACATCTAGATTGAGTTGTAAAGCCATTCAAGTTGAAGTCTTCCACAAGTTGATCAGAAAAAGACTTCAGTAACTGACTAAGGAAAGTCAGCAAGTGCAGTAGCTGTCAAGTAAACAAAAGATAACGATCTTGGAAGTAACTAGGATCGCAGTGTTTGCTAAACACAGAAGGAACTAATGAAGTGTACAAAGAGATACTGGTCAGCTTATGAAGAACAAGGCTAAAGTGATTAAGCATTGGGTCAGTCCATTGATGATAAGTGAACGGGAGATAATAAGGAGAAATCAAACTGGGCATGCCACAAATCTGAAGTGTCTTGCTATTTAGAAGAGGCCAGAATAAGGAGTCAAGCTATCAGTTCCTGAGATTAGTCGAGGCAAACAGAAATGTTGAAGCACTGCACAAGTGTAGGAAGAGATGTTCTACATTGAGGATCCAATGAACACTCTTCAGGATCGTCGTGTTATCTCAACCTGTCGATGAGCAACATTCAAAAAGACACTACGATCAGGTCCAAGAAGATATGCATCAGAATCGTAGAGTTCGGTCATCTGAAGAGTGAAGCATTGGCAATAGTTCAATTTGAATATTGATATTCGAATAATTTACATCTTATTGAGAGCATCGATGCAAAAAGACAACCTCTAATCGAGAAATCAGAAGGAAGAAATAAAGTTGACTACATGTCCAAGACATCGGAGTGACATCTCTGACGGGGTAGGTGGAACAGTAGACTGCAGTGTTAGAAAAGTCAAAAAGGAGCTGTCATGTTACATCTGCAGTCTACCTCAAATAACTCAAGATCTGCAAAGCAATTCAAATAGCTCCCAACGACTACATTACAACGGGAAGGTTGTGAAGGAGTATAAATCAACAAGAGCTTCAAAGATCAAGAGTTGCTGAAGTTGCTAAGTTGCAGAATCATTGATTTGTTGGAATGTTATAGTGTTGACTCTACAAGTTTCACCTGAGCTTAACAGAACAAGTCTCAGTGACAGTGAGACTACGAAGGTGGAAGTGAAGCAGATTTGAAGAAGGACTTAAACAGACTAAATCTCCACTCAACAAAGATGAGAATACCACTGAAGATGGCAGCTAAGTTGAGAAACGAGAAGGACAAGAAGATAACATTCAGAAAAGTGGCAGAGCACAAAGAAGATCCAGAGAGCCACTCTACGAATCATTATGAACCTAAAGCTAAACTAGAACAAATGCAGAACTATGTATGGCAACCAGTCAAGAAGGGTTCAGGGAATGCTAAGTGCCAGAAGAAGTCTACCAAAAGCTCTAACACTTCGCAGATCCAAATGGTGATGGTGCATAGCTGACAACAGATGAAGATGAGCAGAACAGAATGAAGATCAGCTGCACAAAAGAAGATTTAGTCCAGGTTAAAAGCAGAATGTCAAGAGGACTAAGCCAAGCTGCTAAGTACAGAAGATGTTTAAGCCTAAAGACATCTTAGCAGCAAGGCACCAACAACAACAACAACAACAAAAAGTAGCCAGGGCCTGAGGGGTCCTTGTCCGAAGGGACTAAATGAAGTTTCAAGCCTGCTGGGCTTGAAGAGTTCTAGGAACTAGAGAAGTTCCAAGGTCTTTGGCCTTGAAGAGTTCTTAGTGAATCAAGTTCCAAGGTCACGGCCTTGAAGGAATCTTAATGATTGTGGTCTTGCCCCTTCCTTAGTGGAAATCCTACTAGTTGAAAGCAGAAGAGTGGATTAGGAGCTTGAGTCTCTGAACCACTTAAAATCGCTTGTGTCATTTACTTTATGTCATTTACATTATGTACCTAACTGCTATAACTGCTATGTATGTATTAACTCCTTACCACTTAACTAACTCTAAGAACAGTGTATGTATGATTATGAATATATCAATGAAGGGGATCTTTTACTTATTCCGCTGTGCTTGAAAAGATTCTTATATTTGTCATATACTAATTCATTATTAATACAAAATAAACGAGAAAAGTATTTGAAATTAAAAAGAATCTATATATTCAACCCCCTTCTAGATCTATTGTGTGCCTACTGGGAACTAACACAATCCTATAAATTTTTAAAATGATTTTGCTTAGGATCTCTATTTTAACAATCTTGAATATATCATATCATTTCTGTATATATATAAAAATAGTATCAAATTGACATGCATTTTGTAATAAAATCACATTACATTACAATCATTGCTTTATCTATTAATTTTGTAATGCAACATATGATCTAAAATTGAATTCAAATCACTGTAGAGCCTCTTCAACTACTAACATTTGCATAGTTTATATCGGTAGTATTTGGATCTCCAAACGCACCACATTAATTATGGTGTGTTACGTTTAAGGCCCAAACGATACGTTTATGAGTTAGATAATCTGCGTTTAAAATAAATTGATACTAGACGAACAAGATTTTTAAGTGAATTTGAACTTCTAAACCCTAAAAACGCCTAGTAACCGACTATACACCACATTAGGCCTGGCAAAATATGGTTATGGGTTGATTTTGATTTTCAAAATATGGTTATGGTTCCATTTAAGAACTAAAACTATATTAACCATTTTTAATATGGGTTATGTGGGTTGGAACCATATGGTTATGGTTAAAAACTATATTAACCATTTTAAGATGTTTTGACTTTTAAACAAAATTTTTAAAAAATGAAATTAATATATACTATAGATAGAGAGACGGATATAAGAGGTAGAATTTAGGCTCCTCAAGTAATGCTTTCTTCTTTCTCCTCAAGTAGCAGAATACTTTCTTCTTTCTCTCTATAGTTTATCTTTCTAGAGTTTCAGTGAATTCGTAAGAAAATAATGAAAGAATGAGCTTCTATTTATAGAAAAATGGACTGCATAATAACTAACTCGTGAACGGTCCATATTGATTTACTTTAATCTGACGGTCCATATTTAAAGTAAAATCTTTTAAATAAAATAAAATATATTCTATTTATAATCTAATAAAGTGAATAACTTTATAAAAGATTTTACTATACAAATACTATCGCAGCACTTATCAAACACTATGCATAATAAAATATAATATATTCTAATTATTGTCTAATAAAATAGATAACTTTATAAAAGTATTACTGCTTTTATATAAAAAGATTTTAATATGCAAAATACTATGCGCATAAAGATGCAACACTATGCATAATAGAATATAATATATTCTATTTGTAGAATAACTTTATAAAAGTATTACATTTTTTATATAAAAGATTTTACGTATTATTACATTAATAATACCAACAAAATTGAGTGACTTATCATGTAAGCATCAATAAATAATCTTGTGTGCTACTATGAAAACCACGCGTAGACATCGTATTTATTAACACCGGGTATTTCAACAGCTTAACGGTAAAACTTTTCGTAGTTATTTTCATAAAAAGTATTTTTGTCGTTTTCTCAATCCGACAATAATTTTTAATTGTAGGGTCCACCAATGATTGTGCTTGGTGCATTTAATATTTCTGTTAAAAGCGAATATTCCCCACCAATCGAATATTATATAACAACTTACGTACTTTTGCAAAATTTATAAATATTACCCACAACTGTAACATTATATCAATTTCACTCCATAATATTTAAAAATAATATTTATAGAAAATTCATCTTTATTCAAAAAGTTGGGATTTTACAATCTCCCTTCTTATGAAATTTTGCCCTCGAAATTAGGGTGCATTACGGTATATTGAAGAGGTAAGGATACCTTGATTTCATTTGATTCTAACTCCCAAGTTATTTCCTCAACATCGTGGTTTCTCCACAAAACTTTGACTTGAGGTATAACCTTTCGGGCGTAGAATATGTTCTTTCTTATCCAAGATTTGAACAGGAACCTCTTCATACGTCAAATCTTTCGCTATTTGTCCGGTTTTAACTCAATAATGTGGTTCGGGTCTTCCACATATTTACGTAACATGGATATGTGAAAAACGTTATGAACACGAGACATACTTGGCAGTAAAGCGAGTCTATAGGCCACAGTTCCTACTCGATCAAGGATTAAAAATGGGCCGATGAATCGAGGATTGAGCTTTCCTCTCTTTCCAAATCTCGTAACTCTTTTCCATGGAGCAACACGTAACAACACATGATCTCCTATATCGAATTCCACGTCCTTTCGATGAAGATCAACATAACTCTTTTGTCGATCTTGTGAGGTTTTTATACGTTGTCGGATCGTTTGAATCTTTTCCGTAGTCATACGTACCAACTCTGGTCCCAACAGCGTTGCTTCACCCACCTCATCCCAGCATACTGGAGAACAACATTTTCTTCCACACAACGCTTCAAATGGAGCCATGCCAATACTTGTTTGATAACTGTTGTTGTAGGAAAACTCCACCAATGGTAAGAACTTGTCCCAACTTCCTTTGAAATCAAGAACACAGAGTCTTAATAGATCTTCAAGAGTTTGAATAGTCCTCTCCGACTATCCGTCCGTCTGAGGATGATATGCCGAGCTAAATCGTAAATCTGTACCCATAGCTTTCTGCAAACTAACCCAAAATCGTGAAGTGAATCTTGGGTCTCGATCAGAAACTATGGATATTGGCAATCTTACAATCTCGGTTATGTATATACGAGTAAGACGTTCAAGTGTATAAGTTTTTTGTATTGGTAAGAAGTGAGCAGACTTGGTCAATCTATCAACAATGACCCAAATCGCATCTATGCCTTGAGAAACCTTGGGAAGACCAGTAACGAAATCCATGGTAATGTGCTCCCACTTCCATTCTGGAATTTCAAGTGGTCGCAATGGACCTTTTGGTACTTAATGCTCGCGCCTTGACTCGTTGACACGTTAGACACCTTGAGATAAGCAGTATATATATCTCTCTCTTCATATTGCTCCACCAAAATGTATGGCGAATATCATGATTTTATACTTTAAATCGTGGTCGTTAGAAACACAAAGTCCGGAGTTGACTCAAGTATTCCTTCTTCATCGATTCTTGCTTCCCAGATAGCACCTTCTTGCACTTTCTTCCTCATACGCGATCGTACTCCAGTCTCGTAGTTTGAGCGACTTTAACTTTATCAATTAAAAGTCGGTTCTACTCGTATGTTTTCCATCATCATGTGGGTCCCTGAAGTCTTTATCTCTAACTCCATCCTTTGCAAGTCATACAAAATGGGCCTTTGCGTTGACAATATTGCACTCGTATGATCTTCTACTCAGTGCGTCAGCTACCACGTTCGCTTTTCCAGGATGGTATTGGATGGTATGATCATAATCTTTCAACAGTTCAAGCCAACGTCGTTGTCACATGTTGAATTCCTTTTGAATGAAGAAATATTTGAGGCTTTTATGATCCGTAAAGATCTCCACTTTCTCTCCATACAAGTAATGCCTCCAAATTTTAAGTGCGAAGACCACAGCTGCTAACTCTAGGTCATGAGTAGGGTAATTCCTCTCATATTCTTTGAGTTGTCGTGAGGCATAGGCTATGACTTTCCTATGTTGCATGAGAACACATCCTAACCCTTTGCCAGAAGCATCATTGTAGATGACAAATCCCTCCGAACCAGATGGTATTGTCAGAACAGGTTCTGAAATGAGTCTCCTCTTGAGTTCTTGAAAACTCTTCTCATATTCCTCGCTCCAACCGAACTTTGTATCTTTCCAAGTCAGCTGAGTTAGTGGCGTAGTGATTCAAGAAAACCCTTCTACGAATCTTCGATAATAACCATTAAGTAAGCGAGAAAGCTTCGATACTTGATCACCGATTTAAGTTGTTCTAGCTTTGAATAGCTTCAATCTTTCTTTGGGTCAGCGGATATTCCATGACTTGATACCCGTGCCCAAGGAATGCTACTTCCTCAAGCCAAAACTCGCATTTCTTCAACTTGGCATAAAGCTTATATTCACGAAGCTTTTGGAGTATCGACCTCAAGTGTTGCTCATGATCTTCACGGCTTTTGGAATAAATAAGGATGTCATCAATAAAAGCGACCACAAAGTGATCCAAATATTCCTTGAATACTCGGTTCATCATATCCATGAAGGTAGCGAGGAGCATTAAGTCAATCCAAAGGACATGACTAGGAATTCATAATGCCCGTCTTAGGAGTTAAAGCCGTCTTTGGAATGTCATTGGTTCTAATCTTCAATTGGTGATATCCGGAGCGAAGATCAATCTTTGAAAAGAATTTGTCCTTACAAATTGGTCAAACAGGTCATCAATACGTGGCAATGGATACCTATTTTGATGGTGACATGATTCAACTCCAGATAATCAATACAAAGTCGCATACTCCCATCTTTCTTCTTCACGAATAGAGCAGAGCACCCCAAGGAGAAGTACTAGGACGAATAAAGCTAATATCTAACAATTCACAGTAGTTGGGTCTTAACTCCTGAAGTTCAATAGGAGCCATTCGATATGGGGCTTTAGAAATGGGTTTTGTACCGGGTTCAAGATCGATACAAAATTCAATTTCACGCTTCTGGGGTAGGCAGGGAAGTTCTTGGGGAATACGTCAGGAAATTCATTAACAATAGAAATATTATTCAAAATTGACGTATTTTTGTTTAGATCTGTGACATGAGCTAAGAAAGCTTGACATCCGTTTTTCAATAAACGAATAACTTTATGTCTTGAGATGACAGTGATTGATTTTAATGGTTTGGTTGCTTGAATTCGCATAATAGGTCGATTAGGAATATGAAAGCTAACAACCTTACGAAAATAATCAATTTTTGCATGATGAGTATTTAACTAATCAATCCCTAGAATTACATCAAATGCAAGTATTTTTAATGCAATAAGATCGACAGGTAATGTGTGGGTACCAACTTGAACCAAACAAGACTTATAAACCGTGGATGTAATGAAGGTTTCTCCCAACGGGGTTTCAACAGATAAATCAAAATCCAATCTCTCCGGAGTCAAATTTAAACGTTGAACGCAAGTAGGAGAAATCAAAGAGTGGGTAGAAGCGGTATCAAATAAATTATAAACTTCGCTAGAGTTTATGATTAGCTTACCCGTGATGACCTCGTTCGGGTTCCTTGCTTTTTGGGAGGTCATGAAAAATGCTCTCCCTTGCACCACCGACTTTGACTTTTCTGGGACGGCCTTTGGTGCCTCCATCCTAGCTGAACTTGTCTTCGTTGAACGACATAATCGGGCTAGGTGACCTTCTCTTCCACAATTATAACACGCTTTGGATGGCATCGCGCAATTTGGATTGATGTGTCCCTCCCCTCCGCATTTGAAGCATATGATAGATGGTCTTTCTCCTTCCTTAACAACGGGTGCTGGTGCTGACCTCTTTCCATCATTGTTGAATCTCCTCTTCTTGAAATGTCCATTCTTATTGTTTTGTACGATTAACAATCAAGTGGTTACCATTTTTGGCCTATTGATTCCTCTCACGTTTGTTGTCACCGCTTCGATGACTGCTCTCACTGGTATTATCATTTTGCCGGCTGCTCTCTTTTGGTTGCATTAACTCGTTATCGCGCTCCACCAACTGAGCCCTATTTACAACATCTGAATACAAACACAGTTTATGAAAAATAAGATGTTGACGTATCTCCGGCTTCAAACCTCTGAAAAATATTCGCGCCATTCTCTCTTCATTATCCACCAAGTGGGACGCAAACCGGGATAACTCAGCAAATTTAGCCTCGTATTGTGACACGGTCATATTGTTTTGTTCCAATTTGATAAACTCCACCTCCTTCATGTGACAAATACTTTTGGGAAAGTATTTGTCGTTGAACAGTTCTTGGAACATCTCCCAAGACATCTTGAAGACGGCGAGTTGAGTACATTTTTCTTGATTCCCACACATAATCGCCTCTCCGCGCATAACATAAAAGCGTGAAGGAACCTTCGCTCCTCGGAGCATCCCAAGACATCAAATATCTTGGTGATCTGCTTTATCCATGCTTAAAATCATAAGTGGTTTTGGCTCTCCCTTAAACTCCGGTGGTCAGCTCCTTGAATCATTTAGCGGTGATCGTCCAGGAGAGTTTCGGTGTTTCTAAATACATTTTGGAATGAGAGCCGCTCTACTTTGATGTTGCATGAATTGCATAAAGCCTCGAAGCAGTCCATCATTCATCATTTAGTCGGTGTTGTTGTTTGCATGAGGATTGTTGTCTTCACGATGCACATTCTCACGATTATTGATATGAGGAGACTCATCGGTCTCTTGTGCTCCATTGCTATTTTCAAAATTCTCGGATGTCATTTTCAAATCGCCACAAAACAAAGGTTCATTAACATATAACATATTATCCATATACTTTCAATTGGACCAATTGAATACCAAATAAACTTAGGTAGGTCATACTAGCGAAGAATTCCCCGTCTCTCCCTCCTAGTTCTAGTCTCACATCTTAGCTAGGGATCATATCCCTAAGCTTTGATACCAATTGTAGCGCCCCCAAAATTAGGTATACATCACCCATCTTGGGTGCTTGGATACATAGTATGTAATTCAAATACAACTTACTAATGCAAGCGTATGCCGTGTACAATACGACAAAACATATAAGCCGTGAGTTTGAATACAAATATTATCTTCTAGAGATTATACAAACTCAAAAGAGTCCTCATTACAAATATTATCACACTATTTCACGAGAATAGTGAGGACTACTAATGCACCATCTAGGACCATCACTCCGTTTCCGACTTCGTTCGACTATATTCTCATTTCACCAAGAGAATAACGGTGAAAGGAAGGGTGAGCTCAACTAGCCCAAGAAGAAATATTATGACTAAGATAATGCGAGAATAAATTATCATTAGTCTCCAACAATGTTAAAGCGATAAAATATAATAGGCATCAAGTTTAAGCTGCGGTAATGAACAAGCAATCCATTAAAAAAGTCAAGTAGAAAATAAAATCTACTATCTTTTATGATTTAAAAGGTTTTTCATCAACTTTATCATTTGAGACTCAACTTAATAAATATTCCACATCATCGAATCACCCCTGCACTATGGCCAAGGATATTCTTTAGTATCACGACCATAATTATCCATGCACTACGAGCCAAAAATATTTGTGTATTCATTAATGGTCATGTCATGCCAACAACTGTCCATCAATGCACTACGGGTCAATGAGGACTTTTACCACATCATTTATAACATTACGGTCATGTTTACACCGAATAATCCGTGGTCATAATCATACCAAGTCTATCTATGCATTACAGGCCACAGATGACTTTCAAAAATATAAATATGAGGATGATGACAATGATATAAGAATTCAATAAAACAAGTTCAAGAATTAATTTGTCCAAGAACCAATAACGTCCAAATTGTCAACATGATACTACTTTGTAGAGTAAAATTCAAGAATGTTCAGAAGAATATTTCCATGAAAAGATACTGGATGAAGCGCAATTATTAAGGATATTCCACTAATTTCATGGACTATAGAAGTCAAAACTTTAACCAACTGAGTATAATAAAGAATGGAATAACAAAAGAAATCACCATGCATGCGGTACTACGCATGAGCGAGTTATTCAACGAGAATACTAAATAACGGAACCGGTCGGTAAAAATTGCGCAAGACGGGATGTTCAAAGAATAATAAAGAATGGAATAACAACAGAAATCACCATGCATGCGGTACTTCGCATAGACAGGTTATTCCAACAGAATACTAATAAGGATAGAATCAGGTCCGGCGTAAAACACACAGATAGGATATTCCAACAGAATAATAATAAAGACGGAACCAGGTCCGGCGTAAAACGCACAGACAGGATATTCCAACGAATAATAAAAGAGAATCGGTCGGCGTAAAATGCATGTAGAAAGGATATTCCAACAGAATAGTAAAGACGGAATAATAGAAGAATGTCACTAAGTATAGGGTAGCCCGCGTATACAGGTTATTCCAACAGAATAATAAGAATGGAATAACAGAAGTTCTCTTTATAGATAAGAAAGAAATAATACTCCCTACCTTAAGAAGAAAAGTACTGGATATATAAGTAGTGAAGTAGTGAAGTAGCAGAAAACTTTCTTCTTTCTCTCTATAGTTTATCTCTCTAGAGTTTCAGTGAATTCGTAAGAAAATAATGAAGGAATGAGCTTCTATTTATAGAAAAATGGGTGCATTGTAACTAACTCATGAGCGGTCCAGATTGATTTACTTTTAATCATTGTCCATATTTAAAGCAAAATCTTTTAAATAAAATATAATATATTCTATTTATAATCTAATAAAATGAATAACTTTATAAAAGATTTTACTATGCAAACACTATGCAGGCACTATACAAACACTATGCATAATAAAATATAATATATTCTAATTATTATCTAATAAAAGCAGATAACTTTATAAAAGTATTATGTTTTATATAAAAAGATTTTACTATGCAAAACACTATCAGGAACTTTATGCAACACTATGCATAATAGAATATAATATATTCTATTTATAGAATAACTTTATAAAAGTATTACATTTTATATAAAAAGATTTTATGTATTATTACATTAATAATACCAACAAAAGCTGAGTGACTTATCATGTAAGCATCAATAAATAATACAAGTGTACTACTATGTAACCACGCCAGCGTATTACTTTACTTTTAACACCGGGTGTTTCAACGATTAACTTGAGTAAAACTTCCACCGTTATTTTCATAAAGTATTTTTTTGTCGTTTTCTCAATCAGACAATAATTTCGATTAATAGGGTCCACCAATGATTGTCTTGGTTATGCGAATATTCCTGTTAAAGCGAATATTCCCAGACCAATTGAATATTATATAACAACTTGCGTACTTTACAAAATTTATAAATATTACCCACAACTATAACATTATATCAATTTCACTCCATAATATTTAAAAATAATATTTTTAGAAAATTCATCTTTATTCAAAAAGTTGGGGTTTTACATGCGGTACTTAGCATAGACAGGTTATTCCAACAGAATAATAATTAACGGAACCAGGTCATGCGTAAAGCACAGACATGATATTCCAACAGAATAATAAAGATGGAACCAGGTCTGACGTAAAACGCACAGACATGATATTCCAACAGAATAATAAATAACGGAACCAGGTCCGGCGTAAAACGCACAGACAGAATATTCCAAAAGAATAATAAAGAATGGAATATTAGAAGAATTTCACCATGTATGCGTTATTTTGCGTAGGCGGAGTTATTCCAACATAATAATAAAGAATGGAATAACAAAAGAATTTCACCAAGAATAGGGTAGCTGTGTATCTGAGTTATTCAGCAGAATAATAAAGAATGGAATATGAAGTTCTCTTCATAAATAAAAAGAAAGAGTATGCATCTGAGTACAACAAATAATATTCCCTACCTTAGAAAGAAAATCTTTGGATATAAGTAGTGAAGTAGCGAGAACACTTTTCTTCTTTCTCTCTATAGTTTCTCTCTCTAGAGTTTCAGTGAATTCGTAAGAAATAATGAATGAATGAGCTTCTATTTATAGAAAAATGGACTACATAGTAACTAACTCATGAACAGTCCAGATTGATTTACTTTAATCTGACGGTCCATATTTAAAGCAAAATCTTTTAAATAAAATATAATATATTCTATTTATAATCTAATAAAACGAATAACTTTATAAAAGATTTTACTATGCAAATATTATGCAGGCACTATGCAAACACTATGCATAATAAAATATAATATATTCTAATTATTATCTAATAAAACAGATAACTTTATAAAAGTATTACTTTTTATATAAAAGATTTTACTATGTAAAACACTATGGAGACTATTATCATGAGGCACTATATGCAACACTATGCATAATAAAATATAATATGCAGACACTATAAAACACTATGCAACACTTGATGTGGTGTAGATCTGGCAATATAGTTGGTTAACTATCAGGTCGACTTATATTAACTGGAACCAAATGGGTTGGTTAAATATTTTTATTTATTTGAGTTGGTTAAAGTTTGGAACCATATTTTAAAAAAGAAATATAGTTCCAACCCGGTTAACCATTTTTTGACCCATATTTTATTCCAAATCCAAATCAAAAGTTCTTTCCATCCATATTTACATATTCAAAAAGCTCAACCACTCCACCCCACCCCCACCCCACGCCACACACCCACTCCCCACCCCCACCCCACCCCACCCCACACACCCACACACCCACTCCCCACTCCCCACTCCCCCACCCCACCCCACCCCCTACCCTACTCCCACCCCACCCTCTAAAAAAATAATATTATGTGATTATGTATACACCTTTACCCCCACCCCACAAAAAAAAATAATATTATGTGATTATGTATACACCCTTACCTCCACCCTCCCTCCCACCACCCCCCCCCCCCCCCCACCCCACCCCACCCCACCCCACCCCACCAAAAAAATAATATTATGTGATTATGTATACACTCTTACCACCCCACTCCACCCTCCTCACTCCACCCTCCACCCCTACGCCCACCCAAAAAAAATAATTTGTATACACCACCCACCCCCTACCCCCACCCCCACTACTCGGCGGGCTTTTTACACTAGGGAATGCATGCCCCAGCGGGCTTTCTATTCCCGAAATAATAAAAATGCCACTAAGCTATATTTTTCGTGGTTTGACCTTTCGAAGCCGTTTCCTACAACACGAACACAAAAACAAGTAAAATGATACTAAAAATACTTAAAGTTAATAAAGAATTAAGCCTTAACGGTGTCCAATTTATAGGTATAAACCCACTCATCAAGTCTCTCACATAGACATGAGACCCACTCACTATTCATGTGAAACTGTGAGAGTGATTATGTGAAAATATCGATTTTTATATATAAATATCAGTTCCTTACATTAAAAGCCTTTTACGTGACCACGTGAAGTATATAGTGTTAGTTCCCAGTAGGCACAATATAGATCTAGAAGGGGGGTTGAATAGATCCTTTTCATTTCAAATACTTTTCTGGTTTATTTTGTATTGCTCATGAATTAGCATATGAAAAACATAAGAATCTTTTCAAGCACAACAGAATAAGTAAAAGATCTCCTTCATTGATATATTTATAATCAGACATACATTGTTCATAGAGTTAATTCAGTAGTAAGAAGTTAAAACATACATAGCAGTTATAGCTGTGACGACCCCAAATCCAGATACTTGAAACCCGAACTCAGTTCTCCACGATACCATTTCTTTAAGCTGAATAATACTAAATAATAATACATTTGAACTTAATTTACATACATCAAAGTTTACTTCCCCAGGTACGTGACCTTCAAATACATTCCTTACAATACTTGAATAGATACCAATACAACTATAACCATTAACTCATAATACACACTTATTCGATCGCCTTTCCTTTTCCTTTGTTTCGCAGAGCCTTGGTTTCTCATACATAATGAAAACATTTAATTTAAGCAAGGATGAGCATTTAAGTGCCCTTGACCAAGTAATAGCAATATATATAAATTTGAAAGAATATAAGTATTCTCTTTACATAACACTTCTACAATGAATTGAAAGTTGTGAAGTAATCTGTATAGATAAAAAATTAACATAACAACTCTCTTTCAAATTCTTTAAATTTGGCTCTGGCTCTACCCTTGAATAGGGTTTAAAAAACATACTATGAACATTCTTTTCATTTTCGAAAAGGTTTAAGCGGAATTCTATCCTCAAAAAATCATAACTTATGGGCACGGAGGGTGATCGGTTGTTGTACCTGTATTGATCAATACTACATAACTTGAACGAAATTCATCGCTCACTCTATCCGCCTTGCGCAAAAATCTTCCCATATAGGGATGTTCATACATGCCTGGTTCCAAACCCGAAGGTTTTAATCTTGCTCAACAATAATATGTAATTCAACATATATATACGGGTAATTGACAAAGGTGTATCAACATGTGAACAAATGCCATGATTATCCAAGTGGGGACACTTGTATAACCATTTATAGAAATCAATGAACAGAATATATATCTGAGCTAACATGTCGATAATCAAAGAGTACATAATCTGTACAGGGATAGAATAATTCTGAAACTTCTTACTCATGTCCATTGCATAAAGGAAATGCAAAGGTAGGATACTTGCCTGATTCGCTGATTACAAATCTCAACTTAGGTTTTATCTCTTTATCACAACCTATCAATAATCAGATCATTCGTTCGATTAGAACAATATATCTTAACACATAGTACTGTCTATTACGATGAAGGCACATAGTCTAATCACATAATCACAGTGATCATACTTTTAGCTCTATTCTATACTTGAAATATTTTATACATTTTCAAATATCTCATCCATGCTCTTACGATAGCCTTTTCTTTCTTTTTATAAGATTCGACATTTTGTGACATACCTGGCGACTTTATCGGGTAAATACTGAGTCTAAGACTCTTATTCTATACCTCAACATCCGTAAATATCAGACATCTTATTTTTAATCATTTTCGCAATTTCCAGAAATTGAAAAATTTAAAATAATTCAAATTTGTCACTAAAGGGCCTATAGTGATATAACATTACTATAGGTGTTCTTCTTCAAATTCGAACTTCATAATCGGTTCTCAAGTCGACTAGTTTGGTAGAAATTTATAACTTTCAAATATCGGAATCATAATTAAATGATTTAAACATTAAACAATTCCATTATCATTAATAGTTTAATTAATACTAAACTATTAATGAAACCATTCGCTAAAATATAAAAGTTATTTATAATAACTCAAACTATTTTTAAAACATTTATATTACCTAAATAATTACCATTAATATTTAAATATTAATGTAATATTTATCCAAATATTAAAAGTCATTAATTATAACTTAAAATATTTTTAAATCCTTAATATCCTCTTTATATGGTTTTTAAATAAGTAAAACCATTTTAAACTATTTATTTAATATTAATCATTAAATAAACTAAATATCATTAATATTATCTTAATATCATTAATATTTAATTATTAATGAAATTATCATTTAAATATTAAAAGTTATATTTTATAACTTAAAATATTTTTAAATACCTTATTTTCATTTAAAATGATTTTATAATATTAAAATTATTTTTAAACTAAATTATTTAATATAATCATTAAATAACTTTAATATCATTAATAATTATTAATTAATGAAATTCATCACAAAATATTAAAAGTCATCACAAATAACTCATTTACATAATCAATTTCAAGCCAAAATAAACATAGTAAACTAACTAGTTTATTAACAACACTAACTAAACTTCAAAAATTCAAACTTTAACTAACAATTAAAAATAATAACATTACAAAATTAAATAAGAAACATACTAGGAAAAAACGAATTCCACAATTTGAATACGCACTTCCACGCCAAAAATTTAACTAAGGAGATCTTTATAAAAAGTTCTCCCACAATAAAATCTTTCTCAAAAATTGGAGGCCTTATTGTTGGTGAATGAAACAAAGGTCAAGCCCTTCTATTTATAGGTTTAGAAAATGGTGAAGTTCTCAATTTAGTCGATGTGGGACTTGGTTTATACTAATTTTCAATAGCTCACTTTGCGATTTTCTAACGCATTGCTCATAACTCGATTAATCTGATTTTTGGATATGTTATACATGGTATATAAGACTATTTTTAAAAAATACGAATTACCCAATTCGGGTTCATTAGGTAGCCCAAGCGGTCGTCAAAAGTGGGCGTTCATACGCTTTTTCAATCTCGTTTCAGCTTTACCCTCTTTCGCTAAAACAATACCATAACTCTTTCATTTTAAAACATTTTTGAGTGATTCTTGAGCCCACCTTGAAGCTAACTTACTGGGGATACAACTTTTATTCTTTGACCATTTCCAAATTCGAACACATCAGCCAGAAATTCCGTTCAAATGGATCTGCACCGCACTTGTTGAGAAGTTTTGACACTACTACTTTGAAATGTCATAACTCTCTCCTCCGATATCGGATTTAGTCCGTTTCGGAGTCTATGGAACGCTTATTCGGTGTACTATAACATACCAAAAGCCCAGAAGGTTTTAGAAACATTAATTGATTGAAACAGTGTCCCAAATAGCACATCCTGCTGCTGACTTTTAGTTTTGAGAAATTTGACACATTTCCTTCCAATCATAGTAATTCCTCATCCGAGGGTGGAATGAGGTCATTCTAAAGCCTATGGATTCCTAACTCGGTGCAAGACAACATATCAAAAGCCCGGACCTTTTAAAGCACAAAAGTGGACAAGAATGCCCCCATTACGTAATCGCCCAAAAATAGTTTATCATGATCGATTCAACCATGTTTGACCATCTATAACTTCTAATCTATACATGATATGGACTTGATTCTTTTGGCAGATTAAAGACCACATATCGGCTACACATAACAACTTTTGAAGAACAAAACTCATGATCGAGCAAAGAGTTATGGCCTCGACATTTGGTGAAAAAAATAATGTAATTCGGTTTTTCCAACTTGCTTAAATCTTCAATTTCGTGCACTTTGATGTTATGGGTCTTTGATTTATCAACCCATATCATCAATTAACATTCTATTACACAACTTTAAACAATCAATTGCATCAAATAACATCGAATCAAAGGATTTCTAGGTTTAGTGTTCTTATACCCTTTTGCCAAAAATTCTTGATTCTCGCTTCGATTTTTATGGGTGATGGTTGGGCTTTGTTTAAGAGTGTATGGGCAATCTTGTGTACAAGGCAATTAAATATAATATTTAATCACTAGATTTAATTCTTATAATTTACCAATTAACTTCTATCCTTTGGTAAATTAAAACACTTATACAATAATATCATCGAAATTAAACCCGGTAATTAAAATTAGGGTTTCTCAACGTCATCAATTAGGGTTTCTAATTGACCATTAGTGGTTCTTTAATTATACGTGTATGTTACTAACACAATCATTCACGATTTCTAATTTCAACCGGTTAGGGTTATAATAATTAGGGTTTGTCCTAATTATCGACGCATAAATGATAATTGGGGTTTCTTCTAATTACGAGATATTCTTATTCACAAAGTAACTTCATATACACAAATACTACTTTAAATACCCCATAACCGAGGTTTAATAATTAGGGTTTCACAACACGGTAATATGCTTTATGACCTAATTGACCGTCATTGCTTTCGATATTATCTGTCAAGACATACCTAGTACATAATTATGGTAATCAGTAAAATTATTATATAAATAATATAATATTATTATTCTCATCTCTTGATCACAATCCCAATCCGTAGTTTGGATCTCATGTCCGACTTATTCTTTCGTACACAACATCAATAATCAAGTTAAAATAATTAACTTAAATATTACGAACAATTCATATAATAAAATATTTATTATATAAATCTAATTATCACTTCATATATTATTTCCAATCATGTTTTCATGGAAAATAATTAATAAAAACATTTAAACTTACAAAAATTTATTACCATATAATTTGTGGTAATTAATAATTCCAAAATTATTTCTAATTTTTCAAGTAATAAATGTATTCGCATTTATCGTTCACTTTACTTGACACTTAGTCTCATTATTAAATAAAAAAAATTTATACTGCGAAAATTTCTTATTTATTTTATATAGAAAATCTCGAGTTATTACAATAGCGATTCTGATGCACATAATGTAAATGACGTAAAGTAAAAGACATAAGGGGTTTTAAGTGGTTCAGAGACTCAAGCTCTTAATCCACTCTTCTGCTTTCAACTAAGGAAGGGAAACACCCTGAATCACTAAGATTTCTTCAAGGCCAGCAGACTTTGGACTTCAGTTCATTAAGAACTCTTCAAGGCCAGCAGCCTTGGAACTTCTCTAGTTCCCTAAGAACTCTTCAAGAACAGCAGGCTTATAACTTCATTTAGTCCCCCCCGGACAAGGACCCCTCAGGCCCTGGCTTCTTGTTGTTGAGTTGTTTGTTTATTTGTTGGAGTTGGTGCTGAGCTGCTAAGATGTCTTCATGCTCTGAACATCTTCTATACTTAGCAGCTTGGCGTGATCATGCTTGAAGTGCAGTTGAATGTTGCATGATGCTCATCTTCTTCAGTTACTCAACCACTTCTGATGATCCCTTAATGAACTGCCATTAAGATCATTCCTCTTGATACTTGATGGTTGTTGTTGCCTCTTTTATAGTTCTTATAAAAGAGCTCTAACTCATGCAAGTATACACGGGTCAACAAGTAATACAGAGTAAGTAAAGTATCGATCCCACAGAGAAAGTGTTAACTTTAGATTACTATGCATTAATTAACTCACTATATTTATATGCTAAGACTATTGATTTAATTGTTGATTTAAACTAATTATGATTACCAACTAAAAATAGGAGTATAAATGGACTAGATATAATGTGGAAACAATGGGATCCTAACTTCATTCAATATTTCATTCAATCGCCATATGTCATGCAAGAAGTGTTCACATATGACAGAATAATAGCCAAGGGCATAAAAGCAAGTTATTACCATTTTCCAATGCACTATAATAAACTCACATATCATCTACAGATGTTAGAATCTATATGATCACCAATACCATCACAATTACCATATTACTATGCGCAATTGCAATCCTATTGATTTTAAGCACAACCCTTATTCTAGCTCATACGGAAAAACAGTATATTCCTATCTGTTTCACAAAATATGCAATCCCCATATTCGCAAACCCTAATTGCTACTATGAAAGTTACGTAATAAAAGTCTAGTCCCCCTCTCTGACACACGTTAGAATCGTTTTATACCACATTACACATCATTAAGTTAAGAAATAAAAATTAAACAAATTACAACATCAAGATCACATGTGCGCCTTCGTCCTAGTGTTTTCGGCTCGAGGTCATGAGACTCACAAAAGAGGGTTCGAGACCAAACCAGACGTCCTTCATGATTGGCGCTCATGCTCTCACTTGGTCATGAAATGAGTCTCTCACGGTCGCGCGTCCCTTCGCCTCATGGCTTTGACTTTGTAGAAGGTTCCCATGTAAAGCTCAGAGACTCACGCGAGGTATGAGTCCGCTTTTTGAACTATCGCGCTACCGTGTCCCGCAATTCGAAGTCCGGTTTCTCGCTTTGCTTTATTGCCATTTGCTTTAATCCTCATGCTTGCTTGATTTCCATGTCTCATTGTACCCCCATGCCATGCACATCCTCGCCTTTCAACTAGCCTTCACGCATCCGCTCACCGATACCTCGCATTCCACCAAAATGAAGTTGATTCCTGCACTTATTCACCAAAAAGAGTTTTAAGTATATGCAATGCAAAATAACGTGAAATACAACTAAAACAAAATGAAATGTACTCGAGGTGGGCACAATTCGCATGGATTAATATACAATAAGTGAGTAAAAATATCACTTATCAGTTGTACATGATGGGTTTCTAAGATGACTATAAGCTCTTCTGCTAGATACTTAGAAACTTTCTCATGCTTGCCACCATGATGGCGTTGGTGATCTTCTTTCTTGATACTTGATGCCTTCTCATGATGGACTTGCTAAGATGACTTTAGGCTCTTCTCTCTGGTACTTAGAGTTTTCCCATGATGGACATCAAGATGACATTGATGCTCTTCTTTCTCTCGGCAGTTCAGAACACTTTTTTTGTTGTAGAACTCTCACTTCTATATTGTAGAACTATCACTTCTACTTCTTTCTTTTTCTATCTCTAAGTGTTCTTAGTGGATCGTAGAGTGAGGCTTCAGACCTTCATTGGTAACTCACTATTTACGTTGGTTAGATCAGTCCACCAATTCTCCAAACTCAGCAACTCCAGCAACCTTTGATCTTTGAAGCTCTAGAAAATTTATACTCCTTCCCAATCTTCCTGTTGGAAAATAGCCGTTGAAAGCTCTTTGAATTGCTTCACAGATCTCGAGTTGTTTGGTGTAGACTGCAGATGTGACATGACATGACTTTCTGACACTGCAGTCTACTGTTTCACCTACCTTGTCAGAGATGTCATTTTTATGCCTCGGGCAGGTCGAAGACTTTATTTCACCCTTCTGATTTCTTGATCAGAGGCTGTCCTTTTGCATCGATGCTCTCAATAAGCTCTTGTCCAAATATCAACCTTCAGATTGAACCGTTGCAAATGCTTTAATCTTCAGCTGTTCGAACTCTACGATTCTGATGCATGTCTTCTTGGACCTGATCTTAGTGTCTTGTTGACTAGTAGAGACAACACTACGATCTTGAAGAGTGTTGATTGAATCGTCAATGTAAAACACCTCTTCCTTCTCTTGTGTAGTGCTTCAACACTTCTGTTTGCCGCAATAGCTCTAAGATACTGATGGCTTGACTTCTTTGTTCTGGCCCCTTCTGAATAGCAAGACACTTCAGATTTATGGCGTGTCCAGCTCTCTTTCTCCTTGTGATCTCCCGTTCACTTATCATCAATGGACTGACCCAATGCTTAATCACTTTAGCCTTGTTCTTCAGAAGCTAACCAGTATCTCTGTGTGCACTCCATTAGTTCTTTCTTTGTTTGGCAAACACTATGATCTTGGTTACTTCCAAGATCGTTGTCATCTTAGCACTTGATAGCTACTGCACTTGCTGACTTTCCTTAGTTAGTTACTGAAGTCTTCTTCTGATTAACTTGTGGAAGACTTCATCTCGAATGGCTTCACAACTCAATCTGAATGCTGATTGGGTTGGTGCTTAGATCTTCTATTAGCTTGCATGACATTCGTTGAGTGCTCTATGGTTTCCTTTAGGTGGGATATATCTTTGCAGTGCCAACCAGAGGCTACATTCTTTTGGATATTCTGGGAGTGCTCATTTATTGAGAATCGTATTTGCTCTACGATTCTGCCTTGGCATCATGAGCACATTTGTTGAAGTCTCGATTCTACACTCCACGATTCAACTTTTGGTCGTGCAAGACACTACGACTCGAGATCGATCTTGACACTCTACGATTTCGCTTGTGCTTGTTGTCTTCATCCGATCTTGCTTGACCACGATATTCCTCTCGATATGATCAAGAGACTTCTACGACTCGTGTGTAGTCTACGATTCTTGACTTGGGCTTCAAAGAAATCTTGTCGGCCAGAGGCTAGTTGTCTCTCACGATTCAACATGACTTCCTCAAAGCAGACACGACCACGAGGAAGTTCTTTCGACACATTACGATCTTTTCCTCGTCTCCCGGTAGTCTACTTAACTCCGAGATCTACTATCTTCTGTAGATTTCACGATTCCGCCGATAGTTCTCGAGTTACCTCGACTCTCTGGCGCATCACGATATCTAGTGCAAGGTTTCGACGATCAGACAAGCCTATCTATTATATCATTAGATCAACCTAATATGCTTGATCTTTCTATGTTTATAGTCCTTGTACATCATTTCTTTTTAAGAACTTTACAAAGCTATTTTGCTTATGTAGGATCAACCTAACACATTTGATCAATTCATTCTAAGTCCTTGTACATATGTTTCTATTATCTATCAAAGGACTTTACAGCTTTTCTTAATGCAAGCATACTTGCATATTCATTCATATATAAAGGAATATCATTCACATACTTATTCCTGACAATCTCCCCTTATTTGATTATGACAAAAACAATAAGTGCATATGCATGTTATGAATGAATCTTATATACAGTGAGAAACTGTATTTCTAAAATAGATAATCATGAATGTCATTTATAAGAATATGGAATTTAATACACTATGACATTTTACATCCTGGATCCAGAACATACCTAACTAGTTAGAGATGTACCTCTTTGGTTTCATGTATGCTTCCAAGATGTCTGTTGATTAGTTATTCATCTGTTTGATGTCTTTGCCCCTGCCCCACTGGGATGTGGACTTCATTTCTTCTTCTTCCGGCTCCCCCGGCCTTTTTAGAAATCTGAGGTCATCATTCTTTGGCTCCCCCCTTAGATGATGACCCAAACTTCTTCTTATGTTGTTGTCTTCTTCTTTCTTTCCTTCCGCTCTCCTTGCTCTTTCTAGAGTGCCTCTTACTCTGCCTCTTTTTATGCCTCTTTTTCTCCCCCTTTTTGTCATTAATCACTTAAGAGAGCTGCTCCATGTTGTACATTAGTTGTTCCATCAGGTAGGAGGAGTTGACAACTTCAAACTTGAGTTCTTATTAGCTTAGCTCAAGTTGCACTGAGAAAGACTGATTCATGTTGTCAATCTTGTCAGAGAGGACTTGGAGTTGTTTTTCGTTGGCCTTCTGTTCGCGTAGAGCTTCTGCCTTCTGATCACTCATGACCTTTAAATAGATGTGATCTCTCTCTTTGATTTTGAGAGATACATCAGCCATCGTTGCTTGAATTCTGTTCTGAACTATATTATCTCTTGCTGTTGTTAACATCATCTTTGACTCTTCATTGGTTAGAGATAACTTCTTGACTAGCTCATCAGAGTTTTTCATTAGCTCCTTCTCCATAGGAATTTGGTCATCTGTTTGGACAGCCTTTTGTTGAGCATCAGATTGGACTCTACGATTTGCATCCTTGGACAGATTTTCAAAAGTGTTAAGAATCTGAAAGATTGTTGAGTACCAATCGCTATTTGAGGATGAAGGAATGTCGGTCAATAGTGCTTGAGCAGATGGAAACTTCTCATTTTGGACTTGGATACCATCAGTAGTAGAGTGAACAGACTCTACAATTATCTCCTTAGTCATGATCCTTCTTCCTTCAGAGTCCACTCTACGATCATAAGGGATATAATGGTTTCCAACATGTCTGTAGACTTTGTAGTGAGGCTGGTCTGATCATCATTGTTGCAAAACTCTTCACCTTTGGGAAGTTTTGTGCCACCAGCTCCATGCTTGGAAACTGAGAGTAGCACCAACTGAAGTAACTTCCATCTCTTTCAGTATGTGCCTTTAGCCAAGACATCCATTAGAAGAACCATCTCATCTGCAGATCATCAGGATTCTATAGGATAGTCGTGCAGTCTAGCTCCATGGTGTTCCAATTTTTGAACACATCATGTGCAGTCATCCTTACAACCTTGAGCTTTCATTTCCATATCTTACCCATCTTTCTGTTGGAAGTTCTTCTGGTTCATCAAAAACTTCTACCACTATTCTTCTACTGATTCTTGCAGGAGAGATGGATGGATAGTCTGCTAGTTCCTCTGATTCTTGATTTGCAGAATTAGAATCTTCCATCATTTCTTCTCTTTCAGAGCCTGAAACATTCTGATTATTTCCATCAATGAATCCTTCTTACTGCATTTCATTTTCAGAACCTTCTTCAGCAAGATCTTCCTCTGATTCATCTTCTTCATCACTGGTCCCATCTTCAGCACTTTTTTTCGGTGATACAGACTCATCATCACTTAATTCAATGACAGCATTGGAGTGATCATTTTTCTTCTTGGAAGCAAATTGAGCAAGTAATCTGTAGCTCTTCCTTCTTCTTGGAGGTTCAGCTATATGAGAGTTAGACTCTTCTTCCTCTTCAGACTCTGAGGCCTTTGGATCAAATGAACTTCTATGAGGTTCATCCTTGTCAGGGGTAGGCCCTTCTTCTTTGGACTCATCACCTTTTGAGCCATCATGGGGGCTTTCAGGATTGGGAGGGGCATGTTCTTCTTCTTCAGAAATAACATCATTTGACCCATCATCTGGACTTGTTGGAGCATTTGCATTTAGAGAGGCAGTTGGTTCATCTTGTAGCTTTTCTTCATCATTTGAGTGAATGCTCTGAGAGTTAGCCACATGGCTTGTGAATTCTTCTTCATCAGCAGATGCTGCATTTTCTTCCATTAATCTAGTTTCACCTTCATTGCTGGATTTGGTCTGTGGGGACTCAACCTTGATTAACTCTACGTCCTGTTCTTCGTTAGATGGGCTTTCTTGGGAAACTGAGGTTGGTTTGTTTACCACCTTAGCTTTCTTTCTGGATGGCCCTTGAAGTAATCTGTTACTTCTCCTCTTTGTGGTTTCTGCAGTTGAGACCTTTTCATCCTTGTCTTCTGTGAAGAGACTTCTTGGCAAGGACTCAGCTTTCTTCACACCCTTGGATATCTTCCTTGCTGGTGTGGTTGCTGCTGGTGCAGAGTCACCAGACTCAGAGCTTTCCACCTCTTTTACCTTCCTCTTCTTCGCAGAGTTCTTTCTGTTGCTTCCTGTTGTTGTCAACCTTCTGTTCTCCTTTGGGTTTTTCTTCCAATTCACAAACAATTGTGGAGACATTACTTTGTGAACGTTCAGAGGTTCTCCCTCATCATTTTTGATTTTGCCTCCCAGCTTCTTCTTCATCACAATACTTAGTAGTCTTCCATGAAACACTTTTGTAAGTGGTTTTTCTGTAGACTCCTTCAATTCAACCTTTTCCACCCATTTAGAGATCTGATCAAATAGGATAACTCCAAAGTTGATTCATTTTTTTAGAACTATAGCAGATATGATTTTCAACTGTTGATCAAGCACCATGTCGTGTGCAGTGTTCTTGTATAGCATATATTTGCCCACTATTTCAGCAAGGAACTTGAATTCCTCATGGAACAACTTTTTCTTCATATCCTTTAGACTGGGGTTTCTTTGGTACCCCATAATCTCCTTTGTTTGCTTAGTGTTGATCTCATCAAGGTTTCTCAGCCCTAGGTCAGGGAAACCTAAGAATTGATTGATATCAGATGATTTCAGCTTAAGAGACTGACCTTTAACCTTGGTTGAAAGGGTTCCAGCATTAATGGATGCATTTGAGTAGAATTCCTTGATCAGTTCATTATATACTCGAGTGCTAGTCTCAAGACATTCTGAGAATCTAGCTTTCTTCACAAGTTCGAGAATGTCTCTGAACTTCTTTTTGGATTTTTCAAACGACTTGGTTCCGAGCTGAATGCCAGTGATTACTCGCCAATCTTCCATTTGAATAGTTCGAGGAATATGGGTATTTGATTCAGAGGAGTTTATGAGAGATGGCTAATTTGATTTGGGCAAGGCTCTGGAGGGTTAATTGATTTTGGCTTTTGAGAAGGTTCTAGGGTTTGAAAAATGGGAGGGAGAGAGGTTCGATAGCTTTTGATATCTGTTTGCTAATTTGAATTTTCCTTTATGGCAGTTCCTTCTAGCTCTGCGTAAACAGTGACGTGTCAACCAACCATTGGTTGCACGATTCCCGGTAATGAGCTGTAACTCCCCCATTAACTCTTCAGTTTAATGTCTCTTTTCAAAACAAATAGCCGTCAGTGACGTGGATTGACCGTTGACTATTTTGGTTTGTAGAGTAACATTATATGGCAGTTATGGACTCTACGTTTTCCTTTGTTGACTCAATGATCATCTTTTGAGGGACGCTACAGTGAATGGTTTTGACATCTCAATGCTGCATAGCTTGATCACTGATGTACTTTATAAAGGCTTGGGCATTTGTCCAGTTCTTCCGAGCTCCTCATTAGCTAGGGTATCCTCTGGTAGGACTACAATCGTCGAGTCTGCTTCTACGATCGCTGAGGTTGCACTACGATCGTGGAGTTCTCTTCAACCTCGACTCTACGAACGTTGGCTGACTTGGTCCTTGAGATGAACTTTACTTAGCATTCCTTCTGGGTCAAGGTAGCTCAGGAAGGGCCAACCTCTTAGAGTGAACTAAGGGTTAGGTTTGTCCCTGAGGCGCTTTCTAGATGAAATACTTTAGAAGTGGTTTGCACTGATATCTCATTTGACCTTTTTCTGCTGGGGAGGACCTCTACTAACTTCAGGCAATTGCATTTGCTGTAATCGTGGTGTCCTCCTATTCTTACACTACGATCAGATGTTTGATCGTAGGCACTCCACGATTTTGGGTTGGGTGGCTGAAAGGTTATCAGTAGTACGTTTTGAGACGTTCCTACTGACTATGGTTCTTTATTTGGTTCATCAGCCACAAAGTTTTGGGACTCTGCAGCTGGTACACTACTTCATAGTATAACTCAATGATGTTGTTTCTTAACAGATCAGTGATTCCCCGTGTTCATACTATCTTCTCAGTGAGGTGTGATTTCTCTTTCTTCATGTGCGTTAGGAGACATCCTTGCCTATTTTTTTCTGACTGAAATCACCACTGACAGACAAATCTGTTTTCATCGTAGACATGGATATCTCCAGGACTGATCATTCTATGATCATTTGTCAGCACTATGAACGTAGTCTTCTTTGTCAGCATGTGCTCGTTAAGTTCTACTCCCGAAATGAGTTCCTCATGTTTGATGCTTAATGATCCTTTGTGATGAGCTTCCTTGAGGATTCTTCTCATATGTCATGCTTTGCATGATTGAGCATCTAAGACTCCTTTTTCATCTTTGGTTGAATGGCATACTCTCATATAAAGATCAGTAGCCATGTGAGCTTTATTCAGATCAGCTCAGTAGGTCTTCAAGGACAGGCTTTGACATATAGGAGTTTTATCAGAATCATTTCTGAATAGTCTTAAGCCTTCTGCTGGTTGAATCTTCTTCGATCAAGTCTTCGCTTCAAAGATTCCTTAGTGTGGTCAGATAGACCAAGTACCTGCAGGTTAGATACATTTCTATTTTTGGTACCCACAATTAAATGGGTCCTGTAAGGTCAGTTTTCTAAACCCCTGTTCCTCATATATTTGGATAATCATCACATTTATCACCAACAGTCATATTCATGCATGCAACTAGTTTTAGATAATACATTTTGAGATGCATGATGGTGAGTGTGTGTAAGATTCGTCATTTTAATAACACACTCTTTTTCTTTGATGGTTTCATCATTTGCTGGGTTTTGTTCACAAGGTTTAAGTGTTCACAGAGTGAGAATCAACTCTATGATTTATATGTATCTAGTTGATTCATTGAGGTGATCAATTTCTATAAATCATCAAGATACTCTTGTAGAACTGATCATACTCTGTTTGTTATCAAACACTTAGAACATAGGTTTGTACAAACATACTAACCCATCAACAAAGATTACTCCATATGAAATTGATTTAACCTGTGATGTTCTTATGACCTATTTCAGATTTCTTTCAAGATGTCATCTTCATCCTAAAATTTGGATGGAGAGAAAGTTTGTAAGCATTCGAGTATCCATCCTCAGTGTACTTTCTCTCTTCACCTTTTTTGGTAGATTATGATTTCTTGAAAGAGTACTGTTATAGCTCATAAGGAGGTGGAACATGATGTACACAATTGTCTTAGTAAGGAACCGTACCTTTCTGATGTCAGTTTCTTAACAGTCATTTAACTTAGACATATTGAGGTTAGGCATTGATGTGCATAGTTTCTCGTTTGCTTCTGACAGCTTGTTGCTCCTCTTTCCCTTCAATCAATCAGCCGTGATCTTGAGGATGCATGCTAGGAAAATCTCAGCATCTTTAGTTCTTTGACATCCTTGAGTTCGCAAGGTTTACATCCAGCTACTGGTTGGTCAGATACATGTTTGAGAAGTTCTTCTCTGAATAATAATTTCTTAGCATGTATGTCCTTTTCATCTTTTCAGGCTGGTGGATGTTTGACTCTTTTCTGTTGATATCTCTTGAGCTTTCTAGCCTGGTCTTCAGACTGCAAGATTGACCGCGAGCAAGGATTGGTCTTGTTGATATGACAATCAAGAACATGGAGCAATCTGAGAAGCTTCAGATGTATATACACATTTACCTGTACACAATATTTCCAACGTGTGAGCTCATCTGCATATCACAAGTGACTTACTACTAAACTAAGTTTAGAACAATGTTTGTGCCTAGGATCAGACTCAAAGTGATTAGCTTTTGAATATAGCATGAGAACCTGCTTTGATACCAATTGTTAGTTCCCAGTAAGCATAATATAGATCTAGAAGGGGGGGGGGTTGAATAGATCCTTTTCATTTTAAATACTTTTTTGGTTTATTTTGTATTGCTTATGAATTAGCATATGACAAACATAAGAATCTTTTCAAGCACAACAAAATAAGTAAAAGATCCCCTTCATTGATATATTCATAATCAGACATACATTGTTTATAGAGTTAATTCAGTAGTAAGCAGTTAAAACATACATAGCAGTTATAGCAATTAAGGTACATAATGTAAATGACATAAATAAAAGACACAAGGGGTTTTAAGTGGTTCAGAGACTCAAGCTCCTAATACATTCTTCTGCTTTCAACTAGCAGGATTTCCACTAAAGAAGGGCAACACCCTGAATCACTAAGATTCCTTGAAGGCCAGCAACCTTGGGACTTCAGTTCACTAAGAACTCTTCAAGGCCAACAGCCTCGAAATTTCTCTACTTCCCTAAGAACTCTTAAAGCCCAGCAGACTTGGAACTTCATTTAGTCCCTCTAGACAAGGACCCCTCAGGCCCTGGCTTCTTGTTGTTGAGTTGTTTGTTTGTTTGTTGGAGTTGGTGTTGAGCTGCTAAGATGTCTTTATGCTCTAAACATCTTCTGTACTTAGCAGCTTGGCGTGATCATCCTTGAAGTGCAGTTGAATGTTGCATGATGCTTAGCTTCTTCAGTTACTCAACCTCTTCTGATGATCCCTTGATGAACTGCCATGAAGATCATTCCCCTTGATACTTGATGGCTTCACATAATGGGTTTCTAAGATGACTGTAAGCTCTTTTGCTAGGTACATAGAAACTTTCTCATGCTTGCCACCATGATGGCGTTGGTGATCTTCTTTCTTGATACTTGATGCCTTCTCATGATGGACTTGCTCAGATGACTTTAGGCTCTTCTCTCTAGTACTTAGAGTCTTCCCATGATAGACATCAAGATGACATAGATGTTCTTCTTTCTCTCGGCAGTTCAGAACACTTTTCTTGTAGTAGAACTCTCACTTCTACATTGTAGAACTCTCACTTCTACTTCTTTCTTTTTCTGTCTCTAAGTGTTCTTGGTGGATCGTAGAGTGAGCCTTCAGACCTTCATTGGTAACTCACTATTTAAGTTGGTTAGATCAGTCCACCAATTCTCCAAACTCAGCAACTCCAGCAACCTTTGATCTTTGAAGCTCTAGCAGATTTATACTCCTTCCCAATCTTCCCATTGGAAAATTACGACGATTCAGCTTCGGCTGTGTAGACACTACGACTCCGAGATTAGATCTTGACACTTTACGATTTCTGCCTTGTGCTTGTTATCTTCATTTGATCTTGGTCGACTACGATCTCTGCCTCTGATATGATCAGTAGACTCTACGACTCTGAGTGTAGTCTACGATTCTTGACATGGGCTTCTTGCAGATCTTCTTGGTCGCTACCGTAGTAAGTCGCCTCTCACGATTCTAAACATGACTTCCTCAGCAGACTACGACCCTGAGGAAGTTCTTCTCGACACACTACGATCCTTCCTCGTCTCTTTTGGTAGTCTACGAACTCTGAGATCTACTATCTTGCAGACTATGATTCTGCCACGATAGTTCTCAAGTTACATTGACTCTCCTAGTAGACTACGATATCTGGTGCAGTACTCGACGATCAGACAAGCCTATCTATTACATCATTAGATCAACCCAATGATTGATCTTTCTATGTTTATAGTCCTTGTACATCATTTCTTTTTAAGGACTTTACAAAGCTGTTTTGCTTATGTAGGATCAACCTAACACATTTGATCAATTTATTCTAAGTCCTTGTACATATGTTTCTATTATCTATCAAAGGACTTTACAACTTTTCTTAATGCAAGCATACTTGCATATTCATTCATATATATATATATATATATATATATATATATATATATATATATATATATATCATAATTAAATTAGATGTAAATAGGAATATCATTCACATGCTTATTCCTGACATATAGATACACTAATAAGTTCAAAAATGTGTAGTGAAGACTTAATAGTGACCTGGTGGGGCACGCAGACCACAAGTGTGTCCCAAAAAGATGAGGTGACTTATATGTAAGGTCCTGATTTTGCCACATAGGAAGAAATTTTAACACTTAGATCTTAACCATCCACCGAGTTACGTGATGTCTAGTATTTTGGGAGGAAGTGGTTAACATAAAGTTAATTTGGGTCAATTAACCATTATAGTGTCGACATGTAGGCCGGGAGGTTATCACGCTCTCTCTCTCTTTGCGTGTCAACAGTGTATTGGTCAATTGACCAACTTACCATGAAATTAACTTCATGGTAATCGGATCCATTTTGGGACCATCAATAAAAGAACAATAATGCTTTTAGAGCTCCTTCGAAAAAGTTGCGTCATCAGTCACGTCAATTACATCATTAACTAATACTAATACTACTACAAAAATGAAAATAATATTCTCTCTCTCTCTCTTTCTCTTTCTTTCACACACACATATATAGGGGAGTGATCTATAACAATCGTTTGCTATTGACACTATTCTAGCAAATAAATTTCTCCCCGTTCAATCGAAGATTGAAGGGTCAAGAAGAATTAAGACATGAGCCAGACCGCTAGTAGGAGTAGCGACCAATCAAATTCCTACTCGCGGCCAGAGAAGTGGCTGGAAATGACTATATTGCCCTCGAATTTATGTCAAAATTTAACCTGATCGCTACTCCTACTACTGGTCAAGCTAAACGACGCTGTTTTATTTCTGTTAAATTTTATCTTGGCCGCTACTCCTATTTTCGGTCAGGTAAAACGACCAAGTTAACAATTCTTGTATGCTTAAGATCTATAAAAATTTTAAGCTTCTAATCTTAAATCCATTTTTGTGTGCATAGGATTTATAAAAAATTTCAGTTTCTTCAAACTTAGAGAACAATTAACCAACATAAGGGACCATTGAAAGTCCAATAATAATCTAGAAGGAGGAGTTGAATAGATTATTACCGTTTAAAAAATTATCTTAGGCCTTTTTGATTTATTAGCAAATTAATTTATATTGTTAGAAATTAATATGCAAGATAAGAAGAATTCATTCACACAATGCATAGAGATTTATCTGGTTCATAATATACAGCTCGGGTATATTACTGCGTCCAGTCTCAAGCTCCTCTCCAAGACTTGAGATCTTATTACTCCCAGTAATAAATGCTCTTTCAATAGGCAGAGAAGCCTTTATAAAATTTTAAAGATTAACCTACAACTATCCACGACTAACTATCTCAGACAACAAACTCCCAGCTCCTTCCTCAAGCTTATTTTTACCTTCCTTTTGAGTTCAGAACTATTCTATGATCTGGTCTTGAAACAAAAATCTTTTCCTTACTGTCGTTGTCGGGAAAATTTGTGTCATTTTCTGTTCTTGCCCTTTTTTGTTCTCATTTGGTTGAGTTTTGTTTGAAAAGGTGAGTTTGAAAAGGTTTGACATGTGAATGTAGATGATTTAAAAATTAGAGTCGACAGTTGGTAGATTTGAAATGGTTGTACCAACTCAACCGATTTTGAAAAGGATTACATAAAGGCCTAATGGGCTGTTTAACAGGCCTTGGAAACCAAGATTCATTGAGTTCGGGGGCTTGATTAAGCAGGGGAATGTGTTAGGCACCCCCCGACTTCTGTGAAAATACGGTTACCGCAACTTTTCAATTTGTTTAATTATCTGCACATGTGTGTGTGTGTGTGTTTATTGGGCCTATGTGGAATTATCTGGAAGTAGTGTTATGCCTCGTTTGCACCTATATACAAAGGGTTTGACTAGTCTAAAAGATTAGTTTTAGCAAGATATAGTAGTGAGGTTTTGGAAAACAGGTTTTCAAACCCTTATGCTCAATATTAATTGAGGCCTTTGATACTTCTATTTTATTCCGTATTCGACTGGATTGGTTTTATTTTTGAGATACGAAGTATTTTTGAGAAAATAAGATACAAAGTAGCGCCGAACTCCTTATGGGTATGAGAGCCATCCAAGGATGTCCATGAAAGTATTATGCATACAAGCCAATCATGTATGATGATAAAGCATATACTTTGTAAACAATCTTATTTATTTATTAATAAAAGTATTAATTTACTAAAGGAATTTGATTATCTACATGGCGCTGTTTTAATAATATGTGATAAACCCATAGTTTTAAGCAATGTTTTTAGAATCATGATGAGATCCAAATTTTTAGATAGCTTAAAAACTAAAATATTCCTACTCAATGGATTACTAAAAAGGGGATTAGTGAATCCAGATAAATTGGTACATACGTTGCTTGCTCATTGGATGAGGATGATTGATCTCATGATCATTTATATGGAGACACTAAAGCAAGTATGTAGGTGCTTATTGGAGAATAAGTTCATTGAACGTGACTCGCTAAGGAATACCTAATGGAGTTTTACTTGTCTGTCAATAGGAATTCCTGAAGTGATAGTAGTACAAGTGATCCTTGGACTTGAGATCATCATAGTATCTTATATATAATGATTTATACTTTGGCTTATTCTTTAAGACCCTTAGGGTATATCAAAGGGTATGTTTGGGTATACTGAGTTATATATGGACATAATGATAACCCAAGAGTCCTTGGCCAAGGTGGAATGAAATTAGAAAGTAGTTTCTAATTTGCATTTATTCAGAGTTGTACATTTAGAAATCGAAATACATATAATTAAATAAAATAAGACTTAACAGTAATTCCAGGTCTTATATTTAATTGAGACATTGTATGGTGGACAAATTCAATTATACGGTAACTATTTACTCAACGGTTCTTTTATGATTAATATTGAAATCTATATTATCTGGAAAGTCGTTGATTATTAAGGAGGCTTATCCTTATTGTAGAAAAAATATTATTTATCTAAATAGATTATTAGTTTAATTTATTTATTTAAATAAGATTAAAATTGTTCTAATTGATTTATTCACAATCGGTTTAATATGGAGAACCTAAAGTGTCACCCCATAAAAGGAAGAAAAATTATTTAAGAAGTTAATGTCATAATCGTAATAATATGTTAAATGTATTTAATTTAAACTATGGTGATAGAATAAATTAAATAGCTTAATATATATTATTTAATATTTTGGGAATATTAAATATTAATTAATAAAAGTAGTCTTATTAATATTATTACAATTATTATTATTTTATTTTCTAAAGGAGTTTGAAAAATTAATTTAATATAAGTACTCTCATTTATTCCTAATAAGATTATGAGGCAAATTAATCAAAAGTGTTTAATTAATTATCTCTAATAAGATTATGGAGCCTAATTAATTAAAGGATTTTGATTAATTAAATATAACTCTATTTCTAATTAGATTAGAAGGGTTGACTAATATCAATATAAGAGGAGTCTTATGCCAGATATGACAAGACATGTAATTCCAACTGTTGGAGAATACTCCTTTTTTCTATAGATATAGGAAAAACTAGGGTTTAGCCAAAAATACCATTCTTCTTGATTTTTGTTCTTCCTTGGTGGATCACCTCTAGAGGCCAAACGCTTGGGTGACCAACGTTGATCAAATGAAGGAATATATAACGAATAAATTTATTGAGTTTTGATTCTAAGGGACAAAATCCTTTTAAGGAGAGAAGAATGTAACGACCGATAATTTTGTAATTTATATTATCAATTTTAAATATTTATTGGATTAAATAAATACTTAAATTGATTTATTTAATGAGATTAATAAATTTTATGGAATTATTGTGCATTAATTTAGTTAGAGTGTGTTATAATAATTAAATTAATGAATAATAATTTTATGGATTGAAGATTTAATTTAATGAAATAATTAAATTAAATGAATTATTTAATATTTTTACAAAAATTTAATTTAAATAAATTAAATTAGATAAGTAATAATTTAACAATTATAATTTTAATTAAATTTAATATGGTTGTGTAGTGGTGATGTTCTAGTTTAATTTAACAATTAAATTAGATAAGTAATAATTTGTTAACATAAATATAATTATAATGAAAATTATAATTTTAATTGTAAGCTAAGTGTAAAAATTTGACTTAATTAAATGAACTAAATAATGGTGTGACGAGGAAACTATAATATAAGGAAAATATAAAAATAAATAAGAAAGCCTAATCTAAGGTGCATCCAAACATGGCCTTGTAGCATTTGACACATTATAACTGTTAAGCCTATCGGGTTTTTTAACTGATGAGTGCGTGGTTATATGTGTATCAATTTAAGTTTTGCGTATTATTTTTCTAAGAGGCTTATAAGAATAGGGAAATACAGAGAAAGAGAGAGTTGGAAGGGAGAAGAATAAAGAGAGGAGAGAATTCTCTGTAAATTGTCAAGAGAAGGAAGTAGAAATCAAAACCTCTCTACACACTTTGGCTAGGTTTAATCAGGAATCAAGGGTAAGCAATCTCCTTCTAAAGTTCTAGTTTCTGTTTCTTTAAGAAAAAATAGTTCTTTGTAAATGGGATTTTGGTGGATGAATAATTAAAATTGGTTAGATGTGTTAATTAGTTTATGTAATCCATTGGTTATCATCTAGAAACTAATTTCAGTAAGAAAATTTATGAAAATCATGTTTGGTGTTTTTGAGTTTTCTTGGGAAAAAGGGGAAAATTTGGTTACTGATTTGTTAGAATGGTTGTTATGTATTTTATAGATAGTTTATAATCTTTTATATGTGGTTTACACATGATGTTGAAGTAATCAAAATTCGTGTAAATATATTGAAGAAGAGAAATTTGAGTTTTTGGTTGTAATATCTGTATTATAGCTGTTTTAGAGTTAAATTTAATTATAAATTCATACTGTAAATTGTAGATTGATGATCTTTTAGGGTAGAACTCTATGATACGAAAATAGTGTAATTTGAACAAATCAAAATGGTTGAAAATCAAAGTCGTGGTTACTGATTTCGCTAAATATGACAAAATATGAAAGTTGGTATGAATTTGGAATTTGAGTCCGAAATTGGTTGTTAAATTGGTTTGTGATGTTAGAATTGCTTTATAAATATTTTGTCTTGAGTTTATAAAGCTTATAAACATTTGGGTTTGGTTAATTTGGTATCATAAATTTACACTTGTATATAATTATGCATGTTAAAACGAAGAAAACAAACTTCAAATGAACAGATTCAGTGTTATAACGAACCTGTAGTGTTAATTTTCATGTTTTGTGTTCAAATCTTTCAAAAACATGAAGAACAATAAATTACATATTTTGATTCTGCAAATTATATGTTTTAACATGTTAAAATCATGCAAGAAGGATTAAGTAGTAGTTATGTGTATAAAATAATGTCTAGGTATGTCTAATTTCATGTATGAATTAAGAAATTGGTAGAAATTGGCATGTTACGCAATTTTTCATGAATCGCAAAGTTCGAGTCTGATTCATCAGCAATGGCCATTCACGGCCACTGAGCATAAGAATCAAGCGCCAGCAGCAATGGAGCCAGCTGTGACCATGACAGCCAAAGGACACACAACGCTGTCGCATACCAAGAATGCCGAAAGTAAAGCGTAATGGTGGTAGCCGCCACTCTCTGATTTGTCCAAGAATGAGCATGTTAGTGGTTTTATTTTAGGGTTTGTGATAGTAACCTAATCTAATGTACATAAAAATATGTTAGACATATAATGAGATGTTAAAATATATTCTTAACATGCCAATAACGCATTTAAGTATGGATTGAATTATTGAACGCATAGTTAACTTATTGTTCGTGAAGTGTAAATTAAGTGACAATAAGTGTGATAATTTGACTAAGTATAGTCATAACCAAAGTTTAGACAAAAGAATGAACTTTTGATGACTAGTTATGTTATAATTGACTGGTATTATGAATGAAAATGATATGTATGATTAATTCCAAGAACGTGTATAATTAACGTGTAATCTACGCACGAGGCAAGTTTCCTAACCCTACTTGTTATCATTATTCAAGTTTATAATTTACGTCGAGTAAATTCTCATTATTGTTAACTATGTTCAATTTGTTATATTAAAGATTATTTATCTTTTCAAAGTATGATTCTGTTATACAATACTTGTTCTATTGTATACCTCTTGAGATTGTTATTCAATTTAAATATCATTTATTGTTGAACCTTGTTAGACTAGTGAACCCTTATTGATTCGACTAGTCCATAGTTGATGAACGTTCTAAATTTCAGAATCCTTATTGATTTATCCAAACCAAACTTCCTTTGGTGAGGACTTTAATGTCAAACTGAGATGAACAACCCTATATAGGGATTACTTATGCATTAGCGTTAAGATTTGTGCACGGTATGGTACTAAGGGCTGATCCCCCTAAGTACGAGTAGAAGAGTCCATAGTCTTATGACTGTTAAAGGTTTCAAGTATAACCCTTGATAACCTAGGACATAGTTCAAGGTCTTATGACCCTAAGAAATCTTTTGATTCTTGTTATTCATTCTTGATTCAAAAGTTGAGTTTTATTTCAGAAGTATTTGATTCACTCGTATGTTATTATATATTGTTATTTCATTTTTATACTTGTGGACAATCATGCTCACTCTTGCATAATAATAACATTGCAGTTAAGAACGAAAAGTCCAACAAGCCTTCTACTAGCAAAGGCAAGGGCAAGATTAACAAGTGATGAAGACTTGTTGTTTTATGTGATAATGTATTTTTATTTAGACTTATGTTAACGATGTGTAAGATGATTAATTGTTTATGTTTCCGCAGGTAAGATTTAAGGTTAGTATGACCTGGGATTTAAGTAATTATTCAGATGATGTAATTCCTTCAGGAGAGGATTTATTTTATCTATTTATGCTTTCATTTATTATGGGTAGATAGACATATGATGTTTGAATAGTGAACACCAAATCATGTGGGAATTTGAGTACCCGAATTTGGGGGTGTCACATACTACGTATCTATGATCTTAATTTACATAAACAACTCATAGGATTACTGGAATTAATGGTCAAAATCTGTTGACCGAACTTGACCAAGTTTTTCTCAATTGCCTGAATGTGAAGAACCTGAAGAAATTTAAGAACGACTTCAAATTGTACTTTGACCAGACTAAATAGAGACCTTAGATTTAAGATTTGTTCAAGTTTGTGTTATATATATGTACTCTAACATATATGTTAAATGTTACAACAAACACAACACACATCCAATACACAGAATCGAAAATATTGAGACCACAAAACCGTTGACTACGGCATTTGATTAACGCTTGCAGGTTGCCCGAAACTCAAAACGACTCGATGGTGTTAAACTTATAAAATATAACAAACATCAAGTTTAACTCTGATGAACAAGCAATCCATTAGAAGAGTCAAGTAGAGAATAAAATCTACTATCTTCTATGATTTAAAAGGTTTTTCATGACTTTTATCATTTGAGACTCGACTTAATAAATAATTCACATCATCGAATCACCCTTACGCACTACTGGCCAAGGATATTCTTTAGTATCACGACCACAATTATCCATGCACTATGGGCCAAGAATATTTGTGTATTCATTAATGGTCATGATCATGCCAATAACTGTCCATCAATGCACTACGGGCCAATGAGGACTTTTACCACATCATTTGTAACATTACTACCATGATTACACCAAATAATCCCTGGTCATAATCATACCAAGTCCATCTATGCACTACAGGCCACATATGACTTTCAAAAATATAAATATGAGGATGATGACAATGATATAAGAATTCAATAAAAACAAGTTCAAGAATTAATTTGTCCAAGAACCAATAACGTCCAAATTGTCAACATGATACTGCTTTGTAGAGTAAAATTCAAGAATGCTCAGAAGAATATTTTCATGAAAAGATACTGGATGAAGCGCAATTATCAAGGATATTCCACTAATTTCATGGAGTATAGAAGTCAAAACTTTAACCAACTGAGTATAATAAAGAATGGAATAACAAAAGAAATCACCATGCATGCGGTGCCGCATGATGCAGGTTATTCCAACAGAATACTAAATAACGGAAACGTGTCGGTGAAATTGCGCCAAGCGGGATGTTCCAACACAATAATAAAGACAGAACCGTGTGCAGGCGTAAGCATGCAGATGGGATATTCCAATGTAATAATAATAAAGATGGAACCAGTCCCCAGAAGCGCATGCACGTGATATTCCAACAGAGTAATAATAAATATGGAACGAAGTCCGACGTAAACGCACGCATAATGTGATAGTCCAATGTAATAATAATAAAGGCGGAACCAGTCCGACGTAAACGTTATTGCATTTCGGGATATTCCAATGAATAATAATAAAGATGGAATATTAGAAGCATGTCACCAAGTCTAGGGTAGCTCAGCAGATACTGAGTTATTCCAACAGAATAACAAAGAATGGAATAACATAAGTTCTCTTCATGAATACAAAACATTAAGAAGAAGAGTACTGGATATATATGTAGTGAAGTAGCGAATACTTTCTTCTTTCTCTATAGTTTATCTCTAGAGTTTCAAAGTGAATTCATAAGAAAATAATGAAGGAATGAGCTTTATTTATAGAAAAATGGACCTGCATAGTAACTAACTCATGAAGCGGTCAGATTGATTTACTTTAATCTGACGGTCCATATTTAAAAGCAAAATCGTTTAAATAAAATATAATATATTCTATTTATAATCTAATAAAATGAATAACTTTATAAAAGATTTTACTATGCAAACACTATACGCAGCACTATGCAAATACTATGCATAATAAAATGTAATATATTCTAATTATTGTCTAATAAAAGCATGATAACTTTATAAAAGTATTCATTTTATATAAAAAGATTTTACTATGTAAAACACTATGCGTGAGACATTATGCAATACTATGCATAATAGAATATAATATATTCTATTTATAGAATAACTTTATAAAAGTATTTTGTTTTATATAAAAAGATTTTCTATATTATTACATTAATAATACCAACAAAACCGAGTGACTTATCACGTAAGCATCAATAATTAATACAAGTGCTACTATGCAACCACGCCAGATTCTTCGTACTTTTAACACCGGTGTTTCAACGATTAATTGAGTAAAACTTCCGCCGTTATTTTCATAAAAGTATTTTTGTCGTTTTCTCAATCCGACAATAATTCCGTTATAGGGTCCACCAATGATTGTGCCGTTGCACGAATATTCCTGTTAAAGCGAATATTCCCCAACCAATCGAATATTATATAACAACTTACGTACTTTGCAAAATTTATAAATATTACCCACAACTATAACATTATATCAATTTCACTCCATAATATTCAAAAATAATATTTATAGAAAATTCATCTTTATTCAAAAGTTGGGGTTTTACAATCTCCTCTTCTTATGAAATTTCTCCTTGAAATTAGGTACGTACTGGTATGTCAAGAGGTAAGGATACCTTGATTTCATTTCAGATTCTAACTCCCAAGTCATTTCCTCAACATCGTGGTTTCTCCACAAAACTTTGACTTGAGGTATAACCTTGGTGCGTAGAATATGTTCCTTCTTATCCAAGATTTGAACATGAACCTCTTCATACGTCAAATCTTCCGCTATTTCGTCCGGTTCTAACTCAATAATGTGGTTCGGGTCTTCCACATATTTACGTAGCATGGATATGTGAAAAATGTTATGAACACGAGACATACTTGGCGGTAAAGTGAGTCTATAGGCCACAGTTCCTACTCGATCGAGGAAAAATGGGCCAATGAATCGAGGATTGAGCTTTCCACTCTTTCCAAATCTGGTAACTCCTTTCCATGGAGCAACACGTAACAACACATGATCTCCTATATCGAATTCCACATCCTTTCAATGAAGATCAGAATAACTCTTTTGTCGATCTTGTGAGGTTTTTATACGTTGCCGGATCGTTTGAATCTTTTCTGTAGTCATACGTACCAACTCTGGTCCCAACAACGTTGCTTTTCCTACCTCATCCCAAAGATATCGAGAAGCGACACTTTCTTCCATACAACGCTTCGAATGGAGCCATGCCAATACTTGCTTGATAACTGTTGTTGTAGGAAAACTCCACCAATGGTAAGAACTTGTCCTAACTTCCCTTGAAATCAAGGACACAGAGTCTTAATAGATCTTCAAGAGTTTGAATAGTCCTCTCCGATAGTCCGTCCGTCTGAGGATGATATACCGAAAGCTAAATCAGAATTGTGCCCATAGCTTTTCTGCAAACTAACCCAAAATTGTGAAGTGAATCTTGGGTCTCGATCGAAACTATGGATACCGGCATACCATGCGATCTTACAATCTCGTTTATGTACATCTGAGCAAGAGCGTTCAAGTGTATAAGTTTCTCAGATCAGAAGAAATGAGCAAACTTGGTCAATCTATCAACAATGACCCAAATCGCATCTATACCTTGAGAAACCTTAGGAAGAACGATACTTGAAAATCCATGGTAATGTGCCCCACTTCCATTATGGAATTTCAAGTGGTTGCAATGGACCTTTTGGTACTTGATGCTCACTTGACTCGTTGACACGTTAGACACCTTGAGATAAACAAATGCTATCTCTCTCTTCATATTGCCCCACCAAAATGTTTGTCGAAGATCATGATACATTTTGGTACTCCCAGGATGGATTGCAAACGGTGTGTTGTGCGCCTCCATCATGATTTTATACTTTAAATCAGGGTCGTTAGGAACTTAAAGTCTGGAGTTGACTCAAAATATTCCTTCTTCATCGATTCTTGCTTCCGGCATAGCACCTTCTTTCACTTTCTTCCTCATACGCATCAGCTCTAGGTCTGTAGCTTGAGCAGCTTTAACTTTATCAATTAAAGTCGGTTCTACTCGTATATTCGCCATCATCACATGGGTCCCTGGAGTCTTTAACTCTATCTCCATCCTTTGCAAGTCACACAAAATGGGACTTTGTGTTGACAATATCGTACTCGTACTTGCATATGATCTTCTACTCAATGCGTCAGCTACCACGTTCGATTTTCCAGGATGGTATTAGATGGTATGATCATAATCTTTCAACAGTTCAAGACAACGTCGTTGTCGCATGTTGAGTTCCTTTTGAGTGAAGAAATATTTGAGGCTTTTATGATCCGTAAAGATCTCCACCTTCTCCCCATACAAGTAATGCCTCCAAATTTTAAGTGCGAAGACAACAGCTGCTAACTCTAGGTCATGAGTAGGATAATTCCTCTCATATTCTTTGAGTTGTCGTGAGGCATAGGCTATGACTTTCCCATGTTGCATGAGAACACATCCTAACCCTTTATCTGAAGCATCATTGTAGATGACAAATCCCTCCGAACCAAATGGTATTGTCAAAACAGGTGCTGAAATGAGTCTCCTCTTGAGTTCTTGAAAACTCTTCTCACATTCCTCTCTCCAACCGAACTTTGTATCTTTCTGAGTCAGCTGGGTTAGTGGAGTAGCGATTCGAGAAAACCCTTCTACGAATCTCCGATAATAACTAGCTAAGCCAAGAAAGCTACGTACTTTGGTCACTGATTTAGGTTGCTCCCAGCTTTGAATAGCTTCAATCTTTGTTGGGTCAACAGATATTCCATGACTTGATACCACGTGCCCAAGGAATTCTACTTCCTCAAGCCAGAACTCGCATTTCTTCAACTTGGCATAAAGCTTGTATTCACGAAGCTTTTGGAGTATCAGCCTCAAGTGTTGCTCATGATCTTCATGGCTTTTGGAATAAATAAGGATGTCATCAATAAAGACGACCACAAAGTGATCCAAATATTCCTTGAATACTCGGTTCATCATATCCATGAAGGCAGCAGGAGCATTAGTCAATCCAAAGGACATGACTAGGAATTCATAATGCCCGTACCGAGTTCTGAAAGCCATCTTTGGAGTGTCATCGGTTTTAATCTTCAATTGGTGATATCTGGAACGAAAATCAATCTTTGAAAAGAATTTGGCTCCTTGCAACTGGTCAAACAGGTCATCAATACGTGGCAATGGGTACCTATTTTTGATGGTGACATGATTCAACTCCTGATAATCAATACAAAGTCGCATACTCCCATCTTTCTACTTCACGAATAGAACAGGAGCAGCCCAAGGAGAAGTACTAGGATGAATAAAGCCAATGTCTAACAATTCCTACAGTTGAGTCTTTAACTCCTGAAGTTCAATAGGAGCCATTCGATATGGGGCTTTGGAAATGGGTTTTGAACCGGGTTCAAAGTCGATACAAAATTCAATTTCACGCTCTGGGGGTAGGCCAGGAAGTTCTTCAGGGAATACGTCAGGAAATTCATTAACAATAGAAATATCATTCAAAACTGACGTATTTTTGTTTAGATCTATGACGTGGGCTAAGAAAGCTTGACATCCGTTTTTTAATAAATGAATAGCTTTATGGCTTGAGATGACCGTGATTGATTTTAATGGTTTGGTCGCTTGAATTGACATAATAGGTTGATTAGGAATATGAAAGTTAACAACCTTACGAAAACAATCAATTTTAGCAGGATGAGTAGTTAACCAATCAATCCCTAGAATCACATCAAATGCAAGTATTTTTAATGAAATAAGATCAACAGGTAATGTGAGGGTACCAATTTGAACCAAACAAGACTTATAAATAGTGGATGTAATGAAGGTTTCTCCCAATAGAGTTTCTACAGATAAGTCAAAGTCTAATTTCTCTGGAGTTAAATTTAATCGTTGAGCGCAAGTATGAGAAATAAAAGAATGGGTAGAACCGGTATCAAATAAGGTATAGACTTCGCTAGAGTTTATGATAAGCTTACCCGTGATGACCTCATTCGGGTTCCTTGGTTTCTGGGAGGTAACAACAAACGCTCTCCCTTGTACTACCGGCTTTGACTTTTCTGGGACGGCCTTTGGTGCCTCCATCCTGGCTGAACTTGTCTTTGGTGAACGACAAAATCGGGCTAAGTGACCTTCTCTTCCACAATTATAACATGCTTTGAACAAGCACTCGCAGGTTTTGACCGATGTGTCCCTCCCCTCCGCATTTGAAGCATATGATAGGTGGTCATTCTCCTTCCTTAACAACAGGTGCTGATGCTGACGTCCTTCCATCATTGTTGAATCTCCTTTTCTTGAAATATCTATTTTTACTGTCTTGGCCATGATTACCACCGAAGTGGTTACCATTTTTGGCATGTTGATTCCCTCCACGTTTGTTGTCACCGTTTCGATGACTGATACCACTGGTATTTTCATGCTGCCGGCTGCTTTCTCTTGGTTGCGTTGACTCGTTACCGCGCTCCAATAACTTAGCCCTATTTACAATATCTGAGTACAAACACAGTTTATGAGAAATAGGATATTGATGTATCTCCGGTTTTAAACCTCTTAAAAATATTCGCGTCATTCACTCCTCATTATCGACCAAATGGGATGCAAACCGGGATAACTCTGCAAATTTAGCCTCGTATTGCGACACGGTCATATTGTTTTGTTCCAATTTGATAAACTCCACTTCTTTCATGCGATGAATACTCTCGTAAAAGTACTTGTCGTTGAATAGCTCTTAGAACTTCTCCCAAGACATCTTGAGTGCGTTAGGCTGGGTACGTTTTACAGATTCCCACCAGTAATATGCCTCTTCACGCAACATGAAGGTGGCGAAGGGAACCTTTTGCTCCTCAGAGCATCCCAAGACATCAAATATCTTGGTGATCTGCTTTATCCATGCTTCCGCCTTAAGTGGTTTTGGCTCTCCAATAAACTCCGGTGGTCCCAGCTCCTTGAACAATTTAGCGGTGACCGTCCGAGAGTTTCCAGTGTTTACACCTACATTTTGGACAGGAGCCGCTCTCACCTGATGTTGCATGAATTACATAAAGCCTCTGAACAATCCCATCATTCATCATTTGGTCAGTGTTGTTGTTTGTATGAGGATTGTCGCCTTCCTGATGCACATTCTCCTGATTATTGATATGTGGACACTCAACGGTCTCTTGTGCTCCATTGCTATTCTCAATATTCTCGGATGTCATTTTTAGATACTGCCACAAAACAAAGGTTAATTAACATAATAACATATTATCCCTATACTTTGACCGACCAATTAAATACCAAATAAACTTAGGTAGGTCATACTAGCAAAGGAATTCCCCGTCTCTCCCTTCCTAGTTCTAGTCTCACATTTTAGCCAGGGATCATATCCCTAAGCTCTGATACCAACTGTGACGCCCCCAAAATAAGTATACATCACCTATTCTGAGTCGCCAAATACATGGTACAGAATACAAATACAATCTTTAATATACAATAAGAGAGCTGTGAGTTTTAATACAAATACTATCTTCTAGACAATATCCACTCTCAGAATAAGTCCTCATTACATTTATTATCACACTATTTAACAAAATAGTGAGGACTACTAGCTAATACTATCATCCAGACCATCACTCCGTTCCCCGACTCGTCCCAGCTACGTTCTCATTTCACGAAGAGAGAACTGTGAAGAAAGAAAGGGTGAGCTCAACTAGCCCAAGAAGAAATATTATGACTAAGATAATGCGAATAAATTATCATTAGCCTTCAACAAAGTGTTAAACCGATAAAATATAACAAACATCAAGTTTAAGCTGGCAGCTTATGAATAAGCAATCCATTAAGAGTCAAGTAGAGAATAAAATCTACTATCTTCTATGATTTAAAAGGTTTTTCATAAATTTTATCATCGAGACTCGACTTTAATAAATAATTCACATCATCGAATCACCCCTGCACTACGGCCAAGGATATTCTTTAGTATCACGACCACAATTATCCATGCACTATGGGCCAAGAATATTTGTGTATTCATTAATGGTCATGATCATGCCAATAACTGTCCATCAATGCACTACGGGCCAATGAGGACTTTTACCACATCATTTGTAACATTACGGTCATGATTACACCAAATAATCCCTGGTCATAATCATACCAAGTCCATCTATGCACTACAGGCCACATATGACTTTCAAAAAATATAAATATGAGGATGATGACAATGATATAAGAATTCAATAAAAACAAGTTCAAGAATTAATTTGTCCAAGAACCAATAACGTCCAAATTGTCAACATGATACTGCTTTGTAGAGTAAAATTCAAGAATGCTCAGAAGAATATTTTCATGAAAAGATATTGGATGAAGCGTAATTATCAAGGATATTCCACTAATTTCATGGAGTATAGAAGTCAAAACTTTAACCAACTGAGTATAATAAAGAATGGAATAACAAAAGAAATCATCATGCATGCTAAGACTTGCGATGTATAAAAGTTATTCAACAGAATACTAAATAACGGAACGAGTCAAAGAAATTTGCAAGCCATGGATGTTCCAACACAATAATAAAGACGAGAACCATGCACGGCAGAAGCGACGCAGATGGGATATTCCAACAGAATAATAATAAAGATGGAATATTAGAAGAATGTCACCAAGTCTAGGGTAGCCCGCGTATACAGGTTATTCCAACAGAATAACAAAGAATGGAATAACATAAGTTCTCTTCATGAATACAAAACATTAAGAAGAAGAGTACTGGATATATATGTAGTGAAGTAGCAGAATACTTTCTTCTTTCTCTCTATTGTTTATCTCTCTAGAGTTTCAGTGAATTCGTAAGAAAATAATGAAGGAATGAGCTTCTATTTATAGAAAAATGGACTGCATAGTAACTAACTCATGAACGGTCCAGATTGATTTACTTTAATCTAACGGTCCATATTTAAACAAAATCTTTTAAATAAAATATAATATATTTTATTTATAATCTAATAAAACGAATAACTTTATAAAAGATTTTACTATTAAAATACTATGCAGGCACTATGCAAACACTATGCATAATAAAATATAATATATTCTAATTATTGTCTAATAAAACAGATAACTTTATAAAAGTATTCCGTTTTATATAAAAAGATTTTACTATGCAAAACACTATGCGGACATTATGCAACACTATGCATAATGAATATAATATATTCTATTTATAGAATAACTTTATAAAAGTATTTTGTTTTATATAAAAAGATTTTCTGTATTATTACATTAATAATACCAACAAAACTGAGTGACTTATCACGTAAGCATCAATAATTAATACCGTGTGCTACTATTCAACCACACGTATTACTATATTTTTAACACCGGTGTTTCAACAAGATTAACTGTAAAACTTCCGCCGTTATTCTCATAAAGTATTTTTGTCATTTTCTCAATCCGACAATAATTCCGTTGTAGGGTCCACCAATGATTGTCTTGGTTATACGAATATTCCCCTGTTAAAACAAATATTCCCCACCAATCGAATATTATATAACAACTTTGCGTACTTTTACAAAATTTATAAATATTACCCACAACTATAACATTATATCAATTTCACTCCATAATATTCAAAAATAATATTTATAGAAAATTCATCTTTATTCAAAAAGTCGGGATTTTACATTAAAAATACTTTAAAACTTCTAAAAATTATTATAATGGATATATAAATTGTCTAAAATTATAATAAAATTTATAAATAAAATTTAGTTCATATATCAACTTAATTAGTATTCGGTAAAGATATTTAACACTGAAAACCTTATCGAATCTAACCCGATCTTATATAAAATGCTATATTTGAGTATTGTTACCAATACTAACATGTTAGATTTATATATATGAACATCGTAGGTATTTATTAAACGAATTGAGTATCATAACTTGACTGATCTATGCTCATGCAAGTTCTTCTTAACCTTAACTTACAAATGCAAAATTTCTCAACCATGTTTATTCATTGAACAAGATTTTTATCTTGATATGCTGTTGATATAATATACTACACCTACAATTGAATTTCCTTTTGTTGAAAGGTTATTGCTATAGCTTCAACATAACTAAGAATTGAATTGTTTATTCATATTAATTGTTAAGCTTAAATTGCTGTGTCAAACCAAATTGTTTGGTAAGACATCCTATTCTGAAGTTGGGTATCCCATATGGGATCTTTTGGTCGATAATATATTGACACTAATTTGGGTGCATTTGAGCACTAATAGGATGAGATGCATACTCCTAAGATGTTGAATGGGCTGATCCCCTATCTCATATCTAAACAAAATTTCTAAGTCTGTGTGACTGCCAGAAATATAAATCCATAGTGAAATGGTAACAACTATCAGTCAAATTTTGAATTGTTGTATTTTTTTCAAATCATATATTGTTATAAATACACAACTTGCTGAGCATGTCATAGCTCACCCTTGTAAATTATTCCATTTTGCAGTTTTAGATGGTAACCCTGGAACATCTAGAGTAGATAAAGGGAAGCTTCCCTGCTTAGATTAGATTATATTCTTGTCTAGTTGAATACTTTGTAATAAGAAATTTGTTATGAGAATCATGTAATCAAACCTTAATATTTATATATACATATAACATCTTTTATTTCCGCAACCGTGTTTTCTTACATATATAGATGTAAATTTAGAATTCTTTGAATCTAGTTGAGATCCTTGGGAACTATTTATCTGAGTGAAGATATTAGTAATATGGATTGTTCATGTTATTACTGATATTTTGGATTTCGGATAAATAATTACAATCAATATGATAGTATAAATTCGATTGGCATAGACTATACATCTGGGTGAGGATATTAGTACTATGGACTGTTCATGTTATTACTGATATTCTGGATTTTTGATAGATAGATTCTATCCACAGACATAGTTCATACATCCAACTGAGGGTATCCAAACACAGTAATAGTTCTCCTAAGAATTATCATCTGTTATGGGATACTGTGAATTTTGAATTTATGAGAATTATATCTAATAGTTCCTTAATGTAATGTAAGCTTATAATCAGATACCATGGGTGTATAGATTTAAATGCATTATATTGATTCTTAGTAAGCACCATATCGGATACCATGGGTGTATAGATATGGGGGCATTACAGTTTTGGTATTAAAGCCTCAAGGCTATAGATATAAGGAAGAGAAATCTTAGTATATAGTCTTCGAGTCTGTAAAATTTTTAAAGTACACATAAAATATAACATAAAAATATTATGTTGTGTAAATTTCTATACCAGTATTAAAGGAGTTTTCTTTTATAGATGGCCAACTCCAATGCTGAAGAAATGGTGATAGTAAACAATCCACCACAAATTGAGTCATTTATAGCTAGTGATGCAGAGGATGAAGAGTTGCTTTATGATCAACAACTGCTCGATGTTGAGGAAGAAGAAGATCCAGTAGCAGGACAATTAATGAGAATTGATGAACATGATGAGGCAATGGCATCACTAATGCAGACAACATAATATGAGAAAAATAAAATGAAGTTTAGGGTTGATATAGTTGAAGGAATGCTACAACATGAGAGGGGACATAGTCACCGACTAAAAGTACAACTGCACTATGCACAAAATGGCAGGAAGGAAATTCAATCAAGACTTCTTAAAACATCTCTGGGTGTTCGAGATACTTTTAATGATTTGCAGCGCCGAATAGTTCGATATCCGGTAAAAGAAAAGAAAACTACTTATCTCATCGATCAATCTGTGGTTTGTCACATGATTCAAGATTCCTTTGATGTTATCAATGAATTCTAGAGAGTGGTATAGGTAGTTGAAAGCTTAATATTAATATGAATAAATAAACATTCAAAGTTTGTATTGTAACCAGTTTTTGTAAAATAGTAGTATGTTTAACTACTAAGTTGTTGTATACGACTGTTGTGATATATAAAATAAACAATATGTTTATCGTATCCAAATTCTTATGTGAATTTTATTGTTGTTTTATATAGAATCATGCCACCAACCAGAAGACCCCAAAGAGAAATGGATAGTGATAATAATTCTACCCAGCAGTTAGTAGACCTTATGCTAGGAGCTATGAATAGAACTATACACCAAAACACATCTTTCAAAGATTTTAAATTAGTTGGACCTCCTAAATTTAAAGGTACATCAGAACCTGTAGAGGCACAAATTTGGATTTTTGAAATAGAGAAATTTTTCCTAGTAACCAATGTCAATAATAATCAAAAGACAACTTTTGCAACCTTTTTCTTGAAAGGTAAGGTTAATTACTGGTGGGAATCAACTAAGGGTCGGGTAGAAACTGAAATTGTTCCTTGGGATAGATTCAAAGAATTGTTCTTTGAAAACTATTTTTCCCAATCCTTGAAAGATCGAATGGAAATAAAATTTTTAGATTTGAAACAAGGAGACCTGACTATAACTCAATATACAACCAAATTCAATGAACTGTCCAGGTTTGCTCCTCATCAAGTAACCACAGAACTTAGAAAGACTCGTAGGTTTCAGGAGGGTTTAAAACCTCAGATTCGGAGTAATTTGTCAGTACTCCAAATAAAGACTTTCTCTGAAATACTGGAGAAAGCTACTATAGCTGAAAGTGAGAATGAAAGTCTTGCTAAGTTTCACCAGGACAAGAAGAGTCAAAGTGATAAAGGGAAACTTAGGACAGAACCTAGTTCAGGTGGGTTTAATAACAAGCGAAAATGGGATAATACTTTTTCTAACAACCCGAGGAAAAAGATAGGCAATGCTAATAATAACTTTAGTAATAATATCATTAAACCTTGTCCTACTTGTGGAAAGAAACATAAAGGGTTATGCTTCCTTAGCAAAAGTTATAATTGTGGACAATCAAGACATATTTCACCACAATGTCCTCTCCCAAATAAAAATAAATGTTTTAATTGTGGTTCGTTGGACCATTTTTCAAAGAATCGTCCCAAACCTAAGAACCAAGGAGGAAAAGGGAATAGAGTACTAGAGAATAATCAGTCAACAGTAGCTGCAGTTGGGGTTCCGAATGGACCTACTGCGAGAACATTTAATATGTCGGTGAAGGATGTTGTTGCTTCACAGGACGTGGTGACAGGTATCATCTCTATCAACACTTTAAATGCATATATATTATTTGATTCTGGAGCTACTTGTTCTTTCGTGTCTAAAAGTTTTTCTAAAAACTTGAATATACCTTGTGAGAATTTAAGCAAACCATTTTGTGTAGAAATTTCTAACAAAGATAGGATTCCGGTTGAAACCGTATATAAAAACTGTAATGTGGTAATAAAAGGACATAATTTTATGATAGATCTTATACCAATTCAGTTGGGAGAATTTGACGTAATTTTAGGAATGGATTGGTTAGTTAATCATAACGCGATGATTGATTGTCATCAAAAATGTATAAACCTTCTGACTACATCGAAGTCAAAGGTAGTGCTCAACGGTAGTTGTTCACCTAAGCAATCTCGATGTTTGACTATAGTTCTGGCAGAAAGATTACTTAGAAAAGGTTGTTTAGGTTATTTGGACTATATAGTTGATACTCGACAGGAAGGAGTAAAACTAGATCAAATACATATAGTTAAAGATTTTCCCGATGTATTTCCAGATGACTTACCAGGTTTACCTCCAGATAGGGAAATTGAGTTAAATCATTGATCTTCAGATCATGAATCACGACACAGCTTTCTAAGGCACCATATAGAATGGCACCTATCTAACTGAAAGAGTTACTCATACAATTACAGGAACTCTTAGATAAAAAGTACATACAACCTAGTGTTTCACCCTGGGGAGCACCAGTATTATTTGTAAAGAAGAAGGATGGAACTATGAGACTATGTATAGACTATAGAGAGCTAAATAAATTAACTATTAAGAATAAATATCCTTTACCAAGGATTGATTATTTGTTTGACCAATTAAAGGGGGCCGAATAGTTTTCAAAAATTGACCTCAGAACATGTTATCATCAATTAAAGGTAAGAAAGGAAGATGTGCCAAAAATAGCGTTTAGGACACGCTACGGACATTATGAGTTTCTTGTAATGTCTTTTGGATTGACAAATGCACCAGCAGCATTTATGGATTTAATGAATCGAGTGTTTAAACCATGCTTGGACAAATTTGTTGTAGCGTTTATCGACGATATTCTAGTATACTCAAAAACACGGGAAGAGCCTACTGAACACTTGAGAGTCGTTTTGGTGATATTACGAAAGGAACAACTTTATGCGAAGTTTTTCAAGTGTGAATTCTGGTTAAAGAGAGTTCAATTTTTAGGTCATGTGATTGACAAGAATGGAATATCTGTAGATCCAACTAAGATCGAAACGGTTGTGAATTGGGAACAACCAACAACTCCAACAGAAGTACGAAGTTTTCTCGGTTTAGCGGGTTATTATCGACGGTTTATAAAAGATTTTTCAAAAATAGCAACCCCATTAACCAATTTAACTCGAAAGACGGTAAAATACGTCTGGACAGATAAATGTGAAGAGAGCTTCCAAGAGTTGAAGAAGCGACTGAGCATGGCTCTAGTGTTGTCCTTACCGGATGAGACATGAGGCCTTTTAGTATTTAGTGATGCATCACACAAAGGTTTAGGGTGTGTGTTGATGCAACATGGGAAAGTGATTGCTTATGCATCACGACAACTCAAAGATTATGAGAAGAGATATCCTACTCATGACCTAGAGTTACCCGCAGTAGTTTTTGCTCTAAAAATTTGGAGACATTACTTGTACGGGGAGAAGTACGAGATATATACAGATCATCAAAGTCTGAAATATATTTTTACACAAAAGGAATTAAATTTAAGGCAACGAAGATGGTTAGAACTGATAAAGGATTTTGACTATGAAATATTATATCATCCCGGAAAAGCCAATGTGGTGGCTGATGCGTTAAGTAGAAAGAATTAGGAAAGATTGAATGTATTAACCACCAATGATAAGTTAATAAAAGATTTTGAAAAATTAGAAATTGAAGTGAAATATCCAACTACCTCTACCCAAAAATTTTATATTTTAGAGGGAGTTTCATCTCTACTTAATAGAATCAAAGAGATGCAAGAAAAGGATGAAGAATGTCTAAAGTATAAGTCTAATATAACTCATAACAAGTATAACAAATTCAGAATAGATAAGGATGGAATAATAAGATATGAAAATAGAATCTGGGTTCCGTTAAACCAACCTTTAAAAGACGAAATCTTAAACGAAGCTCATAATTCTAAATTTGCCATACATCCTGGCAGTACTAAAATGTACAAGGATTTAAGTCGTCACTTTTGGTGGTCAAGTATGAAAAGAGAAATAGCAGAATGGGTAAGCAAGTGTCTCACGTGTCAAAGGGTTAAGGCTGAGCATCAAAAGCCAAGTGGTTTAGTTCAACCCTTACTAATTCCTGAGTGGAAGTGGGAACATATAACCATGGACTTTGTTGTTGGTCTTCTAGCTACACAAAAGGGCCATAATGCCATTTGAGTAATAGTTGACTATTTAACTAAATCAACTCACTTTTTACCTATTAAAATTACTCATAACTTAGATCACCTTGCTAAGCTATACATTAATGAAATTATCTCTAGACATGGTGTGCCTATTTCTATAGTATCATATCAAGACCCACGTTTTACTTCAAATTTTTAGAAAAGCCTTCAGAAACATTTAGGAACACAATTAAGATTAAGTACAGCTTATCATCTTCAGACAGATGGACAGAGTGAAAAAACCATACAAATATTACATGATATGTTGAGAACATGTATAATTGACTTCAAAGGAAGTTGGGAAGATCAGTTAACTTTAGTCAAATTTGTCATTAACAATAGTTATCATGCTAGCATAGGTATGCCACCCTATGAGGCCTTATATGGAAGAAAATGTAGGACACCTTTATGTTGGGATGAAGTCGGGGAAAACAAATGCTAGGACCAAAAATAATTCAACAAACTACTGAAACCATCAGAATTATACGTCAACGATTACAAGCATCTTAAGATCGACAAAGAAAATACGCTGATCCACATCATCAACAACAAAACTTTAATGTAGGAAGCCACGTATTCTTAAAGGTATCTCCTTGGAAAGGAAAAATACGTTTTGGCAAGAAAGGAAAACTAAGTCCGAGATTCATTGGACCTTTTGAAATTTTGAGAAGGATTGGTGAAGTTGCTTATGAAATAGCACTACCTCCTGAGTTTAATCATATCAATAATGTGTTTCATGTGTCCGTGTTACGACCATACAAGCCTGATTATAAACACGTTATAAATTATGAGTCAATTCAAATAAAAGAAGATCTTTCTTATGTAGAAGAACCTGTACAGATCGTCGACTGTAAAGAGCAAGTCCTGAGAAATAAAGTGATAGCATTGATTAATGTGATCTACATGGGAGCTCGAAGATGAAATGCAAGATAATTATCCTCAATTATTTACTTAACTTGTACTTTAATTTCGAGGACGAAATTCTTATTAGTGGGGGTGAATATAAAAACCCAAAACACTAATAAAATTTCTGTTATGTAAAATCCCGTTATATTAATAAAATTTCTCTATTCTGAATGTATTATGTGTTAATATATACTCGGTTTAACAAATTCGATTTCGTTCAAAAAACGTCATGCGTAAAAATTTTCTTTCAAAAATGGACTTTTCGGTATATTGGTTTTGACAAGTTGGTTTGTCGTGCTTACACTAACAAAATGCTTTGTCATGCTTATTAGGATTAGTCAGAAATCTAGGTTAGCAACTGTAAGACCCCAACTTTTATGAATAAAGATGAATTTTCTATAAATATCATTTTTGAATATTATGGAATGAATTTGATATAATGTTATAGTTGTGGGTAATATTTATAAATTATTCAAAGTATGCAAGTTGTTATATAATATTCGATTGGTCGGGGAATATTCATTTTAACAGGGGAATATTTACAATAAGCAAGCACAATCATTGGTGGACCCCACAACGGAATTATTGTCGGATTGAGAAAACGATAAAAATACTTTATGAAAATAACGACGAAATTTTTACCGTTAACTGTTGAAACACCCAGTGTTTAAAAGTACAGTAATACGTGTGATTGCATAGTAGAGTTAATACCTGTATTGATTATTGATGCTTACGTGAGAAGTCACTCGGTTTTGTTCAATTATTGCTACGATAATTCTTTGCGTAGTATTTCACGTTATTTGATTCAATTATTGTCAATATTTTATATATTATTAAATCAATAATTGAGATGACAAAATTATTAATATTATTATTTGCAATATTAACGATGTAGAAGTTACATCGATGAGAGGTTTGGTCACCTAATCATGCGGCCAATAGGAAGAAATCCTTATTGGAAAGCCCCTCTTTCCAGGAAGCGACACGATCGATTAATATTGTGAATTATAATAATGATTATAAATTTTATTTTATTAGTATAATTAATGTAATAAAAGCAGAAAAGCTTTTTATATAAAACAAAATACTTTTATAAAGTTATACATTTTATTAGACTATAAATAGAATATATTATATTCTATTATGCATAGTGTTTTGCATAGTAAAATCTTTTTATATAAAATAGAATACTTTTATAAAGTTATTTGTTTTATTAGACTATAAATAGAATATATTATATTTTATTATGCATAGTGTTGTATAGTGCTTGCATAGTGTTTGCATAGTAAAAACATTTTTTATTAAAACATAATACTTTTTATAAAGTTTTGTTTTATTTGATTATAAATAGAATATATTATATTTTATTGCATAGTGCAGCATAGTATCCTTTCCATTCTTCTATAAATAGGATGCTTAGTTAGAATTAAAAATGACACCAGAAGTTCAGAGAATTTTCCTTCTATAATCTTGAGCGTATTTCTTTAGAGTTTAAGAAAGCTTTGAGCATATAAATTAGTGCAAGTTTTCTTCAAGAATATCATCGCCCTACCAATCGGAATACTCTTTTACGGTAAGGGATATTATTTGTTGTACTCGTAAGGGGTATTATTTCTTTCGTCTTCATGATGAGAACTTCGGTTATTCCATTCTTTATCATTATGTTGGAATAACCTGTCTATGCGAAGTACCGCATCCATGGTGAATTCTTCTGTTATTCTATTCTTTATTATTCTGTTGGAACATCTTGTCTGTGCGTTTACGCATGACTGTTTCGATTCTTTATTATTATTCATTGGAACATCCCATGCATGCGCTTTTACGCATGACGACAGTTACGTTCTTTATTATTACATTGGAACATCACATGCATGCGGATTACGCATGACCTGGTTCCATTCTTTATTATTCTGTTGGAATAACCTGTCTGTGCGGTCTATCGCATGCATGGTGATTTCTTTTGTTATTCCATTCTTTATTATTCTATTAGAATAACCTGTCTATGTGGATTATCACATGCATGGTGAATGATCCTTTGTATTCATTCCTTATTAAATTGTGGAAATGATCTGTCTAAGTGGATTACCGCATGGCGGACAAAAATCCATTTGCGGTTTCATATATTCTATTATACTAAGTTGGTTAAAGTTTTGGCTTCTATACTCCATGAAATTAGTGGAATATCCTTGATATTTGCGCTTCATCCAGTATCTTTTCATGGAAATATTCTTCTGAGCATTCTTGAATTTTACTCCACAAAGTATATCATGTTGACAATTTGGACGTTATTGAGTTCAGGATAAATTAACTTATAAATCTTTAAAATTTATTCTTGAACTTGTTTTATTGAATTGTCATTATCCTCATGTTTATAATATGTTGAAAGTCATCTATGGCCTGTAGTGCATAGATGGACTTGGTATGATTATGACCAGGGATTATTCGCTATAATCATGACCGTAATATTACAAATGATGTGGTAAAAATTCTCATTGGCCGTAGTGCATTGATGGACAGTTGTTGGCATGATCATGACCATTAATGAATACACAAATATCCTTGGCCCGTAGTGCATGGATAATTTATGGTCATGATACTAATGAATATCCTTGGCCGTAGTGCAGGGATGATCTGGATTATTTATTAAGCTGAGTCTCAACGATAAAAGAAATGAAAAACCTTTTAAATCATAGAAGATAGCAGATTTTATTCTCTACTTGACTCTTCTAATGGATTGCTTGTTCCACTGCAGTTAAACTTGATGTTTGTTATATTTTATCAGTTTAACACTATTGAAGGCTAATGATAATTTATTATGCATTATCTTAGTCAAAATATTTCTTACTGGGCTAGTTGAGCACACCCTTTTGCTTTCATTGTTCTCTTCAGGAAATGAGAACGTAGCTGGGACTAGTCGGGAAACGGAGTGACGGTCCAGATGATAGCATTAGTAGTCCTCACTATTCTGTTAAATAGTGTGACAATAAATATAATGAGAACTTCATTGACTGTGGATATTGTCTAGATGACAATATTCTTATTAAAACTCTCAGTTATGTCTTGTCGTATTCTACACGACAGTTGTATTATTAAGTTGTATTTGAATTTTGTACCATGTATTTGGCAACTCAAGATGGGTGATGTATACCTATTTTGGGGGCGTCACAGTTGGTATCAAAGCTTAGGGATATGATCCCTGGCTAAGATGTGAGACAAGAACTAGGAGGGGAGAGACGGGGAATTCCTTCGCTAGTATGACCTACCTAAGTTCTTTGGTATTTAATTGGTCGGTCAGAGTATAGGGATAATATGTGAGATGATCACTAACCCTTGTTCTGTGGAAGTATCTGAAAATGACTTCCGAGAATGTTGAGAATAGCAATGGAGCACAGGAGACCGTTGAGTCTCCACATATCAATAATCAGGATAATGTGCATCTAGAAGGCTACAATCCTCATGCAAACAACAACACTGACCAAATGATGAATGATGGAATGTTCAGAGGCTTTATGCAATTCATGCAACATCAGGCGAGAGCGGCTCCTGTCCAAAATATAGGTGGAAACACTGGAAACTCTCGAATGGTCACCGCTAAACAGTTCAAGGAGCTGGGACCACCGGAGTTTATTGGAGAGCTAAAACCACTTAACGCGGAAACGTGGATAAAGCAGATCACCAAGATATTTGATGTCTTGGGATGCTCCGAGGAGCAAAAGGTTCCCTTTGCCACCTTTATATTGCGAGGAGAGGCAGATTACTAGTGGGAATCTGTAAAGCTTACTCAACCTGCCGCACTGAAGATGTCTTGGGAGAAGTTCCAAGAACTATTCAACGACAAGTACTTTCTCGAAAGTATTCGTCACATGAAAGAGGTAGAGTTCATCAAGTTGGAGCAGAACAATATGATCGTGTCGCAGTACGAAGCTAAGTTTGTCGAGTTGTCTCGGTTTGCGTCTCACTTGGTTGATAATGAGGAAAGAATGACGCGGATGTTTCTAAGAGGTTTGAAACCCGAGATACGTCAATATCTAATTTCTCATAAACTGTGTTTGTATTCAGATGTTATAAATAGGGCTCAGTTATTGGAGCGCGATAACGAGTCAACTCAACTAAGAGAATTAGCAGCCGACAAAATGATAATACCAGTGGTAGCAGTCATCGAAGCGGTGACAACAAACGTGGAGGGAATCAACATGCCAGAAATGGTAACCACTTCGGTGGTAATCATGACCAAGACAATAAGAATGGACATTTCAAGAAGAGGAAATTCAACAATGATGAAAAGACGTCAGCATCAGGAAGGAGAACGACCACCTATCATATGCTTCAAATGCGGAGGGGAGGGACATATCAGTCCAAACTGCGCGATGCCATCCAAAGCGTGTTATAATTGTGGAAGAGAAGGTCACCTAGCCTGATTTTGTCGTGCACCGAAGACAAGTCTAGTTGGAACGGTGACACAAAATACCATCCCAGACAAGTCAAAACTAGTAATTCAAGGGAGAGCTTTTGTTGTGACCTCCCAGAAAGTAAGGAACCCAAACGAGGTCATCACGGGTAAGCTTATCATAAACTCTAGTGAAGTCTATACCTTATTTGATACCGGTTCTACCCATTCTTTTATTTCTCCTACTTCCGCTCAACGATTAAATTTGACTCCGGAGAAATTAGACTTTGACTTATCTGTGGAAACTCCGTTGGGAGAAACCTTCATTACATCCACTGTTTGTAAGTCTTGTTTGGTTCACATCGGTACCCTCACATTACCTGTCGATCTTATTTCATTAAAAATACTTGCATTTGATGTGATTCTAGGGATTGATTGGTTAACTACTCATCATGCAAAAATTGATTGTTTTTATAAGGTTGTTAGCTTTCATATTCCTAACCAACCTATTATGCGAATTCAAGCAACAAAACCATTAAAATCAATCACTGTCACCTCAAGCCATAAAGCTATTCGTTTATTGAAAAATGGATGTCAAGCTTTCTTAGCTCATGTCACAGATTTAAACAAAAATACGTCAGATTTGAATGATATTTCTATTCTTAATAAATTTCCTGACGTATTCCCTGAAGAACTTCCTGTCCTACCCCCAGAGCGTGAAATTGAATTTTGTATCGACCTAGAACCCGGTACAAAACCCATTTCCAAAGCCCCATATCGAATGGCTCGTGGAAGGGTTTTCTCGAATCGCTACTCCATTAACTCAGCTGACTCGGAAAGATATAAAATTCGGTTGGAGCGTGGAATGTGAGAAGAGTTTTCAAGAACTCAAGAGAAGACTCATTTCAAAGACTGCATTACGATAATACCATCTGGCTCGGAGGGATTTGTCATCTACAGTGATGCATCGGGCAAAGGGTTAAGATGTGTTCTCATGCAACATGGGAAAGTCATAGCCTATGTCTCTCGACAACTCAAAGAATATGAGAAGAATTATCCTACTCATGATCTAGAGTTGGCAGCTGTTATCTTCGCACTTAAAATTTGGAGGCATTACTTGTATGGAGATAAAGTGGAGATCTTTACGGATCATAAAAGCCTCAAATATTTCTTCACTAAAAAGGAACTCAACATGCGACAACGACGTTGGCTTGAACTGTTGAAAGATTATGATCATACCATCCAATACCATCCTGAAAAAGCGAACGTGGTAGCTAAGGCATTGAGTATAAGATCATATGCGGGTACGAGTGCGATATTGTCAACGCAAATTCCCATTTTGTGTGACTTGCAAAGGATGGAGATAGAGTTAAAGACTCCGGGGACCCATATGATGATGGCGAATATACGAGTAGAACCGACTTTAATCGATAAAGTTAAAGTCGCTGCTCAAGCTACTGCACTGAACCGATGCGTATAAAGAAGAAAGTGCAAAGAAGGTGCTATCTTAGGAAGCAATAATCGATGAAGAAGGAATACTTGAGTCAACTCCGGACTTTTGTGTTCTAACGACCACGATTTAAAGTATAAAATCATGATGGAGGCGCACAACACACCGTTTGCAATCCATCTAGGAGTACCAAAATGTATCGTGATATTAAATCATACATTTTGGTGGAGCAATATGAAGAGAGAGAGATAGCTATTTGTTTATCTCAAGGTGTCTAACTTGTCAACGAGTTAAGGCGAGCATCAAGTACCAAAAGGTCCATTGCAACCACTTGAAATTCCGAATAGAAGTGGGAGCACATTAACATGGATTTCTTACTTGGGGTCTTCCTAAGGTTTCTTAAGGCATAGATGCGATTTGGGTCATTGTTGATAGATTGATCAAGTCCGCTCATTTCTTTACCGATCGAGAAACTTATACACTTGAACGTCTTGCTCGTATATGTACATAAACGAGATTGTAAGAGGCGCATGGTATGCCAAGTATCCATAGTTTACGATCGAGACCCAAGATTCACTTCATGATTTTGGGTTAGTTTTTGAAAGCTATGGGCATGATTCGATTTAGCTCTGATATCATCCTCGAGACGGACGAGCAAATGGAGAGGACTATTCAAACTCTTGAAGATTTATTAAGACTCGTGTCCTCGACTTCAAGGGAAGTTGGGACAAGTTCTTACAATTGGTGGAGTTTTCTGTAATAATCCGATTTTTAATTATAATATTTAAATATTTATTGAATTATCTAAATATTTAATGGATGTGTTTATCATTTGAATAAATATTTGTTTAATTGATTTGATTTGATTGGGTTAATTATTTATTTAATAAATAATTAATGAGCTAAGAAAAGTAATTATTTTAAAATAGTAATCTAATTTAATTTATTAATTAAATTAGAGAGTTTATATTGATTAAATGAATTATTATATTGATATTTCATTTTGATGGGTAATTATTTGTATTGAATTTTGTAATTTAATGATTTAATTGATAAATTGTTATTGGTATTAATCAGATTAAGTATGAAAACTTAATTAATTAGAAGTGTGACAAATAACTTTATTATAAGTGGTTATTAAAATAAATTAAAGTAGTTTTAATTTATTTTGCCAAACAAGGCTTAAATATATTAAGTCTTTAATTTTAAAGCGTTTTGCCAAACGGAGCCTTATGGCTTTTGGATTTTTAAATTTGAATTATTAATAATATAAATTAAATAAAATATAAATAATATATATATTAATTTGGTAACTGCTAATTTAATAAGGTCATTAGTAGCGTCAGTTTTTAGACGTTTTAAATTAGTACGTGTTAGAGTTTATGCCCTAGAGGCCAATTATTTGATATAATTGCTTAACGTTTTGATATTATATTTGATTGAATAAATATATGATTTTATTATGGTTTTATTTACTGCGTAATATAATTGTTAACATAATAAAATTCCTTAGAATAGTGATACAAATTATATAGTTTCAAGTATGTGACTTGAACATGAGATTATATATTACCATTAGTATCAGTGTTCTTAAATGTCCCTAGTTGAGTATCATTGTTGATGGGACAACAATGATGCATTGAGACTAAGTATGTGGATTGATGATGACCAAATCTCATTGGTCATAAATATATGAGATATTAAGTCAATGCATAGGTACATGTTAGAGAACGATGTACTGGACAGACTCACCATGAGAATTCTATATGAAGCATTATGCGAAGTGTCATTAGCAATTCTCATAGTGACAATGATGTAATGGTCCTCCGACCTGAAATCGCTATATTATTACACGAGAATTTATGTACTTTGATATCATCAAATGTCACCTTTAATAGGGTGGACTATAAAGGTGATTATTGGGTTCATCATTAATCGTGTGAGAAATATGAGTGATCTAGATGGAATTTAACCATCCTATATATTATGGGTGATATCCATAGGCCTCTTGATTGAGTAGGACTATGAAATGCATGGCCATGCTCAAATAGTGATTTGTTTCATATAGTCTACTCATTGATCAAGAAAACTCAGATTAAATTATGAAGAGTATGACACATTCCATGACTCGAGTTTAATCTAGGATATTAAGGTTAAAAGGATTAAATTGCATTGAAACATTGGTCACAAAAGGTTGCATCGAATCATCGATCTTATTATTACTTGGGCAAAGATGATGCATTACTAGATGCCAACGCTTTATTTATAATTTTATAATATGATTTTAAAATTATTGCCAACGTAATAATAACCTATAGGTCACACATGTAACGTTATTTAAAGGGAATTAATTTAAATTTTAAGGATTTAAATATATTAATATGATTAATAGTATTTAAATCATTTAATTTAAATTAAAAGGATAATTGTATATATGTATATTAATTAAGTAAGACTTAATTAAGAGATATATATATAAATTTGAATTTTATAAAATTAGGTTTTGATTTTGATTAATTCATTTTAACTACTATATATATGATATATAGCAGCTACTTAGGGTAAGATATCATAATTGAAAAACCCTAGCCGCTCTTAGAGAGAGACTAGAGAGAAAAAAGTTTCAAAATCCATTCCTTTTGGTGGCTAGTACCGCAAGTCCTTCTTATTGCAAAATCGTTCGACGGTTCGTGAGGCGTTCGTGTGGATACCGTAGAGGCGCAATCGGTTTGTATTACGTTGGAGATTCGAGGCGCAGTCGGTTTCAGATTCTCGTTTTTGTTTATATCTGGTATAATCTCTAAACCTCTGAATTAATTGATTTTTCGCATGGATCTTGTTTTAGGGTTTCGAAAATTGCTTTAAAATTTTAATTTCCGCTGTGCGTTTCTGTGCCGAAGCCCAACAGTGGTATCAGAGCTACTTGCGAAAGATTAATTCAGATTACGTGTTTTAATTGTATTCGATATATATGATATATGATGATGCATGTTTACCGATATAAAATTGAATATATGATATTCCGTTGTATGTGTATTACGGTAATATATATGATAATCGTTAATCGTATCTTTAATCGGTGGAATAACAATATAACTATTCTAATCGGATTAGAAGCATGAAGAATCGTTTTAATATGATTAATAAAGCTGAAATATATGATAAATTATGGGGTATTGTTATTCGCGTTTTAATATGATTAAATCAAACGAAAATATATGATTTGTTATTATGGGTGTTTTGGTGGATTAAAATGTATGATTCTCAAATCTATTTGAGAGATTCGTATGGAAAAAAAATCTGCAATACAGAATGTAGTTCGAAATTTTTTTTTTTCGGGCGCCGCCGACCCCCTTCATTGACCGGTCGTGAGACCACCATTGGCCGATTGGTCGGTCGAGACCCCTCTTCATTGGACCGGTCAATGAGACCACCATTGACCGATCACCAGACCACCTTGGAGAGACCCCCCTTGGAACCCCCGGTCGTGAAAAGCACGATGGTCGTGTCCCCTATATTTTATATATAGTTTTCTTTAATTATATATAAATTGTTATGTGCTTATTGTGATATGCATGGTACGATTATGGCCTTTTGACCCATAGGTTAGTGGTTTTGGTTTTGAAATACGGCTTGCATGTCGTGCCTTTCTATAAATTCTAATGTAATATTCTCTTCTCATCTAAATCCCCTCGAATGTAACTCGAGGTTTCTTTATGTCATGTAATAATCATAATTTATGAAGATGTCAAGATGGAGAACACAATGGAAAGATGATGATGGAGAGGAGGCGATGCTAGAGGAAGATCCAAGGAAGTTATTTATTTTAAGACCTTTTACCACCTTAGATTGACCTTCAATCTTTCATTAGCTTGAAAAGATTGACGAGTGGATTGGGCCATAATCGTGACACATTTAATTTTGCACTTTATTTATGCTTGTATGTGATATGATATGATTAATAATGTGCATGCTTAAGAAGATTAAAATTGGTGAGATCTAAATTAATAAAATCCTCATTAAATTATTAAGTCTAAATCGGATGCCTTTCAATGAATAACACTCATCAAGACCTTGATCAATAGATGTAGGTTTGCCAAAGCAAAGTACCCTATTTATCTAGGTAAGATGCGATAGGATAAATGTGATATCCAAACTATTAAAATCATTGGGCCCGACTTAACTAAGTTATCTCAATAGGATTGTGGACTTAGAGGCATAGAGCTTGGTTGGTACCATTAGATGGACTAGAAACAAATGTTGTTTACCAAACTATCCGGGGAGTTGTATATGATATAATTGACAAAGGGTTGTCTACCTAAATAATTATGTTTTGAGAGAATAGCCAAAGCTAACTTAAGGCATAATGAAATATGGATCTTCGCTCACTAGAAAGATTTAATAGAAAATGCTTTCCGAATTAATGGTGAGGGCTATTAATTTGAATAAAATAGTGGGAGGTATATTTTGAATGTACTATTATCAATTATATAATATCAACTCGTAATTTGACTTAATTTTTGTTCACTTATAAATTGTAGATATCAAATGGCAAACAACAACAACACAAATAGTCTTTCATTACGATCAGTCCTTGAAAAGGACAAGCTAAGTGGAATTAATTTCCTTGACTGGCATAGGAACTTGAGGATTGTCCTCAAACAAGAGCGTAAGCTATATGTCCTTGATGGGCCCATTCCTGCAGCACCAGCTGTCACTGCACCACGTGTGAAGCATAATGCTTACAAGAAGCATCAAGATGATGCTCTGGATGTGAGTTATGTCATGCTAGCAACCATGAACGCTGAGCTTCAGAAGCAACATGAGTTGATGGATGCTTATGAGATGATCGAGCATCTCAAGAAATTGTTCAAGGGCATGCTCGACAGAGAGGTATGATACAAGCAAGGCGTTGTATCAACGCAAAATGGGTGAACGTGATCCGGTTGGTCCACATGTCTTTGAAAATGATTGGGTATATTGAGTACCTTGATAGGTTGGGTTTTCCAATCACCCAGGAAGCCCAAACCGACCTTGTTTTGCAATCTTTGAACAATGACTACTCTCAATTTGTTATGAACTATCTTATGAATGAAATTGAGAAACCCCTTCATCGAGTTGTTGAGCATGTTAAGAACCGCCGAGAACAACATGAAAAGGCAGGACCCGCTCCCATAATGATGGTGCAAAAGGGGAATGCTAAGGGAAATGGAAAGGCAAGAAGAAGATATGATCTAAATCTTTTGCCAAACCCAATTCCAAAACCAAGCAGAGCTTTAAAACCTAAAGGTGGGGTGGCTAAGGAAGGTGAATGTCACTACGTGGAAAACCCGACAACCGAAAAAGGAACTGTCATGCTTATCGGAAGAAGTGAAGAAAAGAAAAGGAAGTACGACTTGATTCGGTATATATGTTATAGAAGTCAACTTGTCTACTTCTACATCATGGGTATTGGATAATTGGATGTGGTTCTCATATTTGTGTTAATGTGCGGGGACTCAGAAGGAGTAGAACTTTAGCAAAAGGAGAGGTTGACCTCACGAGTTGGAAATAGAGCAAAAGTTCGTGACCGCCATAGGAACTTATCATTTATCTTTGCCCACCGGGCTAGTTTTAGAATTAGAAGATTGTTATTTTTGCAGCTGCTATAAGCAAAAAACATTATTTCGCATTTCTTGTTTAGACAAGAAAGGTTTTTCATTTATAATAAAGAACAATCGTTGTTTGTTTTACTTAAATGATATTTGTTATGGTGTTGCACAATTGTTTTAACGGTCTCTATATTCTTGATTTAGAAATGCCTATCTATAACATAAATACAAAATGATTTAAATCAAATGATTCAAATCGAGCATATCTCCTGCATTGTTGCTTAGGCCATATAAATAAGAAACGCATATCCAAACTCCATAAAGATGGGTTCTTGGATTCATTTGATTTTGAATCATATGAGAAATGCGAGTCTTGTTTATTAGGCAAGATGATTAAAGCCCTTTTTTGGACACGGTGAGCAGGCTATGATGTATTGAGACTTATACATAGTGATGTATGTGGACCCATGAGTTCGTTAGCAAGAGGTAGGTTTTATTACTTCATTACATTTACTGATGACTTTAGTAGATATGGATATGTGTATCTTATGAGACACAAATCCGAATCCTTTGAAAAGTTCAAGGAATTCAAGAATGAAGTTCAAAACCAATTTGGCAAAAGCATAAAAGCCCTTCGATCCGATCGAGGAGGTGAATATTAAGCCAAGACTTTGATGACCTTCTAAAGGAGTGTGGTATTATATCATGACTCACTCCACCTGGAACACCGCAATGGAATGGTGTATCTGAGAGGAGGAATCGAACCTTGTTGGACATGGTACGATCAATGATGAGTCATGCAGATCTTCCAATAAGCTTTTGGGGTCATGCCCTAGAGACAGTTGCATTCACACTTAACCGTGTTCCTACAAAGACGGTTTCGAAGACACCATATGAAATGTGGTGGGAAGCGCCCTAGTATGTCGTTCATGAAGATTTGGGGTTGCGAGGCGTTCAGAAACGTCCGAATTCGACAAGCTCGGACCCAAATCGACAAATGTAATTTTGTGGGATACCCAAAGGAAAAAAAGGGAATTATTTCTACAAACCTTCCGAGAACAAAGTGGTTGTTGCTCGAATCGGTATTTTTCTAGAAAGAGAATTTGTCTCTAAAGGAAGCGATTGGGAGGAAAGTAGAACTCAAGAAATTCGAGAACCACAAAATATCATTGAACTCGAGTTGGAACATGAGCATGAACCACAAGAAATTGTGGAAAGTGAACTGCTCAAATTACACAAGTCATTCAGTAGATCTGGTAGGACACGCCAAGAGCCCGAGAGATATTATGGATATCTTGTGACTCAAAAAGCGGCGATGTGATGCTCATAGATCAAGATGAGCCTGCTTCTACCAAGAAGCTATGAATGGACCAGATTTCGAGAAATGGCTTGAAGCCATGAAATGAGATGGACTCCATGTATACTAACCAATTATGGACTCTGGTTGATCCACCCAAGGGTAAAACCAATCGGTGCAAGTGGGTTTTCAAGAAGAAAACCGAGCATGGATGGTAATGTATAAACCTATAAAGGCCGATTTGGTAGCAAAAGGTTTCAAACAAATTCAAGGTGTTGACTATGATGAAACCTTCTCTCTAGTGGCAATGGTTAAATCCATCGAGGATCTTACTTGCTATTATACTTTTTATGATTACTGAAATCTGGCGGATGGATGTCAAAGCGCTTTCCTTAGCGGAAATCTCCTTGAGGATGTGTATATGACACAACACGAGGGTTTTGCCACCCAAAGGATTTGGAAAGGTATGTAACTGCTATGACGATCCATTTATGGATTGAAGCAAGCCTCTCTGAGTTGGAATCTTCGATTTGATGAAGCGATCCAAAGAATTTGGCTTTATTAAAAATGAAGATGAACCTTGTGTATATAAGAAGGTTAGTGGGAGTCACATTGTATTCCTAGTATTATATGTTGATGACATATTAATTATTGGGAATGACATTCTTTCCTTACAGTTTGTAAAAACATGGTTAGGAAAATGTTTCTCCATGAAAGATTTGGGCGATGATCTTTACATTTTAGTTATCAAGATCTATAGAGATAGATCAAGAAAAATGCTCTACCTAAGTCAAAGTACATATATTGATAAAGTGTTGAAACGGTTCAAAGATGCAAGAGGCGTAAAAGAGGAAACTTACACATGACTCATGGTGTAAAGATCTCTAAGGCCCAATGTCCTAAATCACAAGATGATGAGGAGCGTATGAGAAAGATCCCTTATGCTTCTAACAATTGGATCTATCATATATGCAATGATATGTACTCGTCCGGATGTCTCGTATGCTTTTGAGCATGACGAGCAAGATACCAATCGAATCCGGTGAAGGTCATCGGACGTGATCAAGAATATCCTCAAGCACCGAAAAGGACTAAGGATTCATTCTTGGTATATGGAGGTGAAGACGAACTAGCGCAAAGAAGGGTTACACAGATGTTAGTTTCGACCGACAATGATGACTATAAGTCTCGGTCGAGTTTTGTGTTTTGCCTTAATGGTGGTGTGTTAGAATGGAAAAGTTCAAAGCAAGAGAGCGATGGCGATTCTACAACAGAGGTTGAGTATATTGTCGTTTCTAGTGCGCGGCCAAGGAGGTCAGTATGGATTAAAAAGTTCATCATTGAACTTGGTGTTGTTCCAACCATTGTTGATCCGGTTCTATTCTATCTTGTGATAATAATGGAGCCATTGCACGAGCTAAGGAACCCAGATCTCACCAACGATCCAAGCATATACTTAGGCGGTACCATCTCATCAAGTGAAATCATTGATAGAGGAGATGTACATATAGGAAGAGTGCCAACAGATGATAATGTTGCGAGATCCACTAACCAAGGCTTTGTCGCAGCCAGAAGCCACGACGGCCACACTAGTTCCATGGGTATTAGATACATGAGTGATTGGCTCTAGTGCAAGTGGGAGATCTGTTAGAGTTTATGCCCTAGAGGCCAATTATTTGATATAATTGCTTAACGCGTTTTGATATTATATTTGATTGAATAAATATATGATTTTATTATGGTTTTATTTACTACGTAATATAATTGTTAACATAATAATTCCTTAGAATAGTGATACAAATTATATAGTTTCAAGTATGTGACTTGAACATGAGATTATATATTACCATTAGTATCGTTGTTCTTAAATGTCCCTAGTCGAGTATCATTGTTGATGGGACAACAATGATGCATTGAGACTAAGTATGTGGATCGATTGATGACCAAATCTCATTGGTCATAAATATATGAGATATTAAGTCAATGCATAGGTACATGTTAGAGAACGATGTCTTTGGACGGACCCACCATGAGAATTCTATATGAAGCATTATGCGAAGTGTCATTAGCAATTCTCATAGTGACAATGATGTAATGGTCCTCCCGACGAAATCGCTTATATTACTACTACGAGAATTTATGTACTTTGATATCATCAAATGTCACCTTTAATAGGGTGGACTATAAAGGTGATTATTGGGTTCATCATTAATCGTGTGAGAAATATGAGTGATCTAGATGGAATTTAACCATCCTATATATTATGGGTGATATCCATAGGCCTCTTGATTGAAAGTAGAGGACTATGAAATGCATGGCCATGCTCAAATAGTGATTTGTTTTATATAGTCTACTCATTGATCAAGAAAACTCAGATTAAATTATGAAGAGTATGACACATTCCATGACTCGAGTTTAATCTAGGATATTAAGGTTAAAATGATTAAATTGCATTGAAACATTGGTCACAAAAGGTTGCATCGAATCATCGATCTTATTATTACTTGGGTAGCAGTGATGCATTACTAGATGCCGCTCACTGTTTATAATTTTATAATATGATTTTAAAATTATTGCCAACGTAATAATAACCTATAGTGGTCACACACATAAACGTTATTTAAAAGGGAATTAATTTAAATTTTAAGGATTTAAATATATTAATATGATTAATAGTATTTAAATCATTTAATTTAAATTAAAAGGATAATTGTATATATGTATATTAATTAAGTAAGACTTAATTAAGAGATATATATATATAAATTCGGATTTTATAAAATTAGGTTTTGATTTTGATTAATTCATTTTAACTACTATATATATGATATATAGCAGCTACTTAGGGTAAGATATCATAATTGAAAACCCTAGCCGCTCTTAGAGAGAGACTAGAGAAAAGCAGTTTCAAAATCCATTCCTTTTGGTGGCTAGTACTGCAAGTCCTTCTTATGCGTAATCGCTCAAGGTTCGTGAGGCGTTCGTGTGGATAACGTGAGAGGCTTAATCGGTTTGTATTGCGTTGGAGATTCGAGGCGCAATCGGCTTTTGATTCTCGCTTTTGTTTATATCTCGTATAATCTCTAAACCTCTGAATTAATTGATTTTCGCATGGATCCTGTTTTAGGGTTTCGAAAATTGCTTTAAAATTTTAATTTCCGCTGTGCGTTTCTGTGCCGAAGCCCAACAGTACGTTGGTTTTGTTTTTTGTTACGTATAATGCAATTGGCTTAAGCCTAAGAAAGAAAAGATTGTCAGAGGTTTGAGAGAGAGTCTGAGAAAGAAAAGCAAGAGAAAGTTCTGAGTTCTTCAAGATATTCTCAGTGATTAAAAAGGATTGTTTGAGCAAATTAAAGGTATGTTACATAATCTTAACATATATGATTTATAGTATAATTCCTTAGTCTCTGTGTTCTTAAGGTTTACTGTGTTTTATAGTATAGTCTCTGTAATTCATATTTTTATAATGGATGATGGAATCATGTGCATATGTGGTTGTAGTAGGACAACTATCATATATAAGTAGTTGTAATGCTAGAAGTTTGTGTTTAGACAAAGAATTGTACGTTAATTTTGTTAAAAGAAAGGAAAGCTGCTTTTTCAGGTGTATGTTCTTATATACATGACTATTAACAAATCAAAATATTCATTAGTTTGGTTGTTAAGAAAATCAAAATCAGTAAATTGTTGGTAGCTAATTGGGAAATTAAAACTGTGAACATGTTAATTCTGTTGTTAAGAACAGAGAATCGTAGTTAAAGTAAACGAATTGGTGGTTATTAGAATTTACAGTGTTCACTGTGTTTAACAAATGTCAAACATGGAGTTTTAATTTTAAAACATTGTTTTTACGAATTTAGTCTTTCTATATTTGTTGTTCGGTAGTTTTAAGTTAATATATGTATGTTGTGAGACCCCGAATTTTATGAAATAAAAGTATTCAATTTTTCTATTTTGGTAAATAGTTAAATTGATAAAAGTTTAAAGTTAAGGGTAATATGTGAAATTTTTATTTTGTAAAGTACGCAAGTTATTATATAATATTCGTTGTGTCGGGGAATATTCGATACGACGGTACAATCATTGGTAGACCCCACAACGAAATTATTGTCGGATTGAAAAAATGACAAAAATATTTTATTAAAAATAACTGGCGGAAGTTTTACCATTAATCTTGTTGAACTACCTTGTAGTAAAGTAAATGCGATGTCTGGCATTGGTTGCATAGTAATATTACGGTATTGATTATTGATGCTTATGTGATAAGTCACTTAGTTTTTTTATTGGTATTATTAATGTAATAAAAGCGTAAATCTTTTATATAAAAATGAATACTTTAATAAAGTTATTCTATAAATAGAATATATTATATTCTATTATGCATAGTGTCGTATAGTGTCTCTGCATAGTGTTTTGCATAGTAAAATCTTTTTTATAAAAATGTAATACTTTTATAAAGTTATCCATTTTATTAGACAATAATTAGAATATATTATATTTTATTATGCATAGTGTTTGCATAGTGCCTGCATAGTATTTACATAGTAAAATCTTTTATAAAGTTATTCGTTTTATTAGATAATAAATAGAATATATTATATTTTATTTAAAAGATTTTTCTTTAAATATGGACCTTCAGATTAAAGTAAATCAATCTGGACCGTTCATGAGTTAGTTACTATGCAGTCCATTTTTCTATAAATAGAAGCTCATTCCTTCATTATTTCTTACGAATTCACTGAAACTCTAGAAAGAGAAATTATAGAGAAGCTATAGAAAAGTATTCTGCTCCTTCCCTACTCTTATATTCAGTTTCTTTTACGGTAGGGGATATAATTATCGTACTTGTAAAGGATATTGTTATTATTTATTATTCTGTTGGAATAACCTGTATACGCGGACTACCCTATACTTGGTGAAATTCTTCTGTTATTCTATTCTTTATTATTATGTTGGAATAACCTGTTTATGTGAAGTACCGCATACATGGTGAAATTCTTCTAATATTCCGCTCTTTATTATCCTGTCGGAATATCCTGTCTGTGCGTTTATGTCGGACCTAGTTCGATTATTTATTATTCTGTCGAAATATCCTGTCTGTGAGTTTACGCCGGACCTAGTTCCATTATTTATTATTCTGTTGGGAATAACCTGTCGGTGCAGTCTATCGCACGCATGGTGAATCCTTCTGTTATTCCATTCTTTATTATTCTATTGGAATAACCTGTCTATGTGGATTACCACATGCATGGTGAATGATCCTTCGTATTCATGCGAATAGTATTTTCATTAAAAAGGGGTTTCTGCCAAGGGCAGATTCGTAATTTTTTTCTGACCCTCAAAAATTTTGGAAAAAAATTTAAAATGATAATTTAATGAGTTTTCTAAATTGTGTCCAAAAATGGTGATTTTTGGATGTATAGATTAAGAGTTATGGATTTTATGGGAAAAGACTATTTTAAAAATAAACTCTTATAACTCCTTGTGGTTATCTCCAAAATTGGTGACATTTTTATTAGGAGTACATGTATATAACAGGAGTATACCCTTTAAATTTCGAAATTTTTGGATAAAGTACAATTTATGATAAATGTCTAAATATTCGGCAGTTTTAGCCATATGAAAAATAGTAAATGAATTTTAAAAATTCTGAGAAAACTATATGTTCAAGATGGGACTATATTCTGCTAAATCCCAAAAAAGAAATATTTTTGGGACTGATTTGGTATTTTTCATGAAAATGAACTAGTTATGAGTAAATGAATTAAATATGTTATGTGAAGTAATAAAATTGGAAAATAGGATTTTATGGCTTGAGAATCCTATATAGGATATATGCAGATTTTTGATGAGGGATTTGATCATTGATTATGAAATCTTATGGGTATGACATTTTTGAATGATTAAATGCATTATTTGATAAAGTGTAAACAATTGAATTAAATTATTTATAAGTTTAAGAAATGATTAAAATATTGTTATAATATTAATGATATTAGATTGTGAGATTATTAAGTGATTGATAACATTTGGTTATTATTGAACGCTGGATAAATTGTATTATAAATGTTTAATATTTATCATTTATCTCATTTGATTGATTCTTATATCATTGTCATCATCCTCATGCTTATATTGTATTGAAAGTCATCTTTGGCTGTAGTGCATAGATGGACTTGGTATGATTATGACCAGGGATTATTCGGTATAATCATGACCGTAATGTTACAAATGATGTGGAAAAAGTCCTCATGGGCCCGTAGTGCATTGATGAAAAGTTTTTGGTTTGATTATGGCTATGGATTCTCTTCGGCCAAGGGTGCAAAGAGGAATTGTTTTATAGCATGATCAGGACCGTTGATAAAAACACGATTATCTTTGGCCTGTAGTGCATGGATAATTTGTGGTTGTGATACTAATGAAAAAGTCCTCATTGGCCCGTAGTGCATTGATGGACAGTTTTTGGTATGATTATGGCTATGGATTCTCTTCGGCCAAGGGTGCAAAGATGAATTGTTTTATGGCATGATCAGGACCGTTAATGAAAACACGATTATCTTTGGCCCGTAGTGCATGGATAATTCGTGGTCGTGATACTAAAGAATATCCTTGGCCTATAGTGCAGGGATGATTCGATGATGTGGATTATTTATTGAGCTGAGTCTCAGCAATAAAATATTAATTCATGGATGTGATAATAATGAATATCTTTGGCCGTAGTGCAAAGATGATTTAATGATTACGAGCATGAATTGTGATTTGGTATAACCATGATTTTTGATGTTTCAAGTGAAGATATGTGATGAAAATTATCTTCGTCCTGGGTGCGAAAAGGAATTCAGAATCACAATTATGATTATGAGTTATTCATACGATTGTGGACATGAATTGTTTATTGATGTTACAGGGATAAAACACTATTAGTGGACTTTTAACATGGAGAAGATATTAGACCTTATGGTCTATTTGACTCTTCTAATGGATTGCTCGTTCCACTGCAACTATGGTTGAAAAGTTTTATCATCTACCATATGTTCCAAATCTCTGATTTATTATTGATGAAAGCTATTGATAATTTAATTATCTTTAGTCATGATATTCTTTACTGGGCTAGTTGTGCTCACCCTTTCTGCTTCACAATTCCTTTCAGGTAATAAGAGTGTTGCCGTAAAAGTGTTACCGGGTCAAGCGAGGATAGCAGGGGAATAGAACAGTGGTCTCTAGCTGTGGAGGTTCTCCTTAAACAGTATAGAAGAAAAGTGTGTTGTATTCTATACAACATTTAGTAGTTAGGTGAATCAAATAGGGTGAGGTGAACCCAACTTTGAAAGGGTGTTTTGTCACTATCATACAAGATGTCTAATGACATACAACCTCGTGTTATCATAAGACAGGGTTGTGCACATCCACTTGCTGAGTATATTTACGGGCACTACCTATATGATCTTGGAGTTGATTTAAAATATAATATTCACTTGGAGACAATGGAGATAGTTATATGTCAAGAGAAGACTCACCATTGGAAAGAAGATGATAGTAATCTTCTCGTTTTTCTTTGGGGTCTATTGGGTCAACCAAGGATAATTTTGTGGCCATATGATATCTATTATAACCTAGACGCATGGCCTTCCATGTACGAAGGTTTCCTTGAGCACTTCCCAAAGATTTTAGTTTCTAAAACAGTCTTTGACAATACTTTTATGTAAAATACCATTGTAAGGTTATGGTCGAGGCACCATGAGAGTTACATACATTTGTATTAAAACTCACAGTTAACTGTGGTCGTATTCTATATGACAGCTCAATAGTTGTATTTGAATTTTTGTACCATGTATCTGGCGACTCAGAATGGGTGATGTATACCTAATTTTGGGGGCGTCACATTTTGTATCAGAGCTTAGGGATATGGTCGCTGGCGGAGATAAGAGTCTAGAACTAGGAGGGGAGAGACGAGTTATATACTTCGCTAGTGTGTGACTTACCTAAGCTGAAATTGTTTACTTGATAAGTTGACAAATTGTGATGTCAATTAACCTTTTGTTTTGAAGCTATATTCTAGAATGATATCTGAAATACAGGAGATGAGAAATGGGAAAATCATGAGAGCAAGGAAATTACCGGGAAGGTACAATCTGAAAAAAAAAAAAGAAAGGTATTCTCATCTCTTCGAATATCAGGTACGTACGTAAATTTCGAGGGCGAAATTTCATAAGGAGGGGTGATTGTGAGACCCCGAATTTTATGAAATAAAAGTATTCAATTTTTCTATTTTGGTAAATAGTTAAATTGATAAAAGTTTAAAGTTAAGGGTAATATGTGAAATTTTTATTTTGCAAAGTACGCAAGTTGTTATATAATATTCGTTGTGTCGGGAAATATTTGATACGACGGTACAGAAGTCTGAGTTGGACATATTTGGCCTCCTGTAGTAAAATGGCCATAACTTTCTCATACGAACTCCGATTGAGGTAATTCAAGATGATCTGGAACGAGGACGAATAGACCTACAACGTTCGTTCTTTAAGTTGTTCAATTTGAGGTCTGTAACAGTAGTCAAAATGGTCATCTTTAGGACTATTGTGTTTTCAGGGGCAATCAGAGGGTGTCAGGCATTCACATATGCATGTGTAGTGTTCCTGACGATAAAAGCTGTTATTCTAAGTTATAAAACTTGAATATTAGTAAATATAATGATGCTTAACATTTATAAATGATGTATTAGATAAGTTGTATAAGCATACTAAGCATATACAAGAGAGGCAAATCGGGCGTGTGACGATTGAACGTCAAAACGTCGTGCCAAGTGTTAATGAACTTAAAAAGTGTTTCAATTCAATTGAAATGAATATTATAAGATATGGAATGGATTTAATATAAAACCAATAAGTAGTCCTAGCAAGACTTAAGCACTTGAATGAACTTTGAGTTTGACTAAGAAGAAATATAGTGAGTCATAAGTCGAAAAGTTAACACAATCTAATTGAACATTGTGTGCTAATTAATAGGAACGATTATGAGATGTGGAGTAGAGTTTACATTACAATTACTATGTGTTGTTATGTGACTAATAGTTGATGTGTATGATTATATAATTGTGTAGGGCACGTGAAGTGCGTATAATCGTAAGTCGTTAAACCTGTTATTGGTAAACAACGATCAAGGCAAGTCTTTCGGTTCCTATTTGTTACGTGGACTTGATAAACTGTTTTGAATTGCATGATATGTTATACATGTTGAAATCATGAAATGTTAAAGTCAATATATGACTGCATTATTTTGGCTAAGTAATGATGATTGAGTAAGGAACTCAATCTTTATATTTGCTATGTGAATTAAAAGCATGTATGCCATGTTACTTTAATGAGATGTATATCGATCATGTTATTATGTGTTATGTGATGCATGAAAATGGTTAGACTTTACTGGGCTGTCGAGCTCACTCTTGCAAATAACCACTTTTGCAGGTCAAGATTTTAAGGTAAAGATATGTTCTAAGTGAGTTATAGAGATCTATATTCACGAAGATTACTTATGTTTTATGAGAAATATATTTCACATTTTGAACGTAACATGTTGAATTGTAAGTTGAGATATCCAATGTATATGGATATTTAGTTATGATGTAAGACTTTGTATAGTCATTTTGTTGTAACGATTCATGATATAAGATTGAATCAAAGAGATGTAATGTAAAGGTTGCGATTCAGGGCAAGAAAGAAGGAAATGTATAAACGTTTTAAATATTCCGTAATTTTATTAAGTTTAACATTGAATAAGGATGTAAAATTTGAGATTTAATGTATAGTTAACGACCGAAGTTGAGATTTAAATTGTATGGATTTTTGGGGTCGTTACATTTCCTACAACAACAGTTATCAAGCAAGTATTGGCATAGCTCCATTCGAAGCGTTGTATGGAAGAAAGTGTCGTTCTCTAGTATGCTGGGATGAGGTGGGTGAAGCAATGTTGTTGGGACCAGAGTTGGTACGTATGACTATGGAAAAGATTTAAACAATCCGACAACGTATAAAAACCTCACAAGATCGACAAAAGAGTTATGCTGATCTTCATCGAAAGGACGTAGAATTCGATATTGGAGATCATGTGTTGTTACGTGTTGCTCCATGGAAAGGAGTTACGAGATTTGGAAAGAGAGAAAAGCTCAATCCTCGATTCATTGGCCCATTTTTAATCCTCGATCGTGTAGAAACTGTGGCCTATAGACTCGATTTACCGCCAAGTATGTCTCGTGTTCATAACTTTGTTCACATATTTATGTTATGTAAATATGTGAAAGACCCACACCACATTATTGAGTTAGAACCGGACAAAATAGCGGAAGATTTAACGTATAAAGGGGTTCCTGTTAAAATCTTGGATAAGAAGGAACATGTTCTACGCTCCAAGGTTATACCTCAAGTCAAAGTTTTGTGGAGGAACCACGATGTTGAAGAAATGACCTGGGAATTAGAATCTGAAATGAAATCAAGGTATCCTTACCTCTTCAACATACCGTGTAACGCACTTCTAATTTCGAGGGCAAAATTTCATAAGAAGGGAGGTTGTAAGACCCCAACTTTTATGAATAAAGATGAATTTTCTATAAATATCATTTTTGAATATTATGGAATGAATTTGATATAATGTTATAGTTATGGGTAATATTTATAAATTTTACAAAGTACGCAAGTTGTTATATAATATTCGATTGGTCGGGGAATATTCGTTTTAAGAGGAAATATTCATGCAGCGACACAATCATTGGTGGACCCCACAACGGAATTATTGTCGGATTGAGAAAACGACAAAAATACTTTATGAAAATAACGGCGGAAGTTTTACCATTAACTATTGAAATACCCGGTGTTAAAAGTACAAGAATGTCTGGCGTGGTTGCATAAGACGTAGGACACAAGATTGATTATTGATGCTTACGTGAGAAGTCACTCGCTTTTGTTCAATTATTGCTACATGAAGAATTGCTTCATAGTATCTCACGTTAGTTGATTCAATTATTGTAAATATTTTATATATTATTAAATCAATAATTGAGATGACAAAGTTATTAATATTATTATTTGCAATATTAAAGATGTCTAGAAGTTACACAAGGAGAGGTTTGGTCACCTAATTGTGCGCCAATAATAGGAGAAATCCTTATTGGAAAGCCCCCTCTTTCTTGGGAACGACCTGATCGATTAATATTGTGAATTATAATTATGATGATAAATTTTGTTTTATTAGTATAATTAATGTAATAAAACAGAAAACCTTTTTATATAAAAAAAATACTTTTATAAAGTTATCTGTCTTATTAGACTATAAATAGAATATATTATATTCTATTATGCATAGTGTTTTGCATAGTAAAATCTTTTTATATAAAATAGAATACTTTTATAAAGTTATTTGTTTTATTAGACTATAAATAGAATATATTATATTTTATTATGCATAGTGTTGCATAGTGTTTGCATAGTAAAAACTTTTTATATAAAACATAATACTTTTTATAAAGTTTTGTTTTATTTGATTATAAATAGAATATATTATATTTTATTGCATAGTGCAACATAGTATCCTTTCTATTCTTCTATAAATAGGATGCTTAGTTAGAATTGAAAATCACACCAGAAGTTCAGAGAATTCTCCTTCTATAATCTTGAGCGTATTTCTTTAGAGTTTAAGAAAGTTTTGAGCATATAAATTAGTGCAAGTTTTCTTCAAAAATATCCTCGCCCTACCAGTCGGAATACTCTTCTTTTACGGTAAGGGATATTATTTGTTGTACTCGTAAGGGGTATTATTTCTTTCGTCTTCATGATGAGAACTTCGGTTATTCCATTCTTTATCATTATGTTGGAATAACCTGTCTATGCGAAGTACCGCATCCATGGTTAATTGTTCTGTTATTCTATTCTTTATTATTCTGTTGGAACATCATGTCTGTGCGTTTACGCATGACCTGGTTCCGTTCTTTATTATTCTGTTGGAACATCCTGTCTGTGCGGTTTATGCATGACCTGGTTCCGTTCTTTATTATTCTGTTGGAATATCCTGTCTGTGCGGACTACGCATGACCTAGTTCCATTCTTTATTATTCTATTGGAATAACCTGTCTGTGCGATCTATCGCATGCATGTTTATTTCTTCTGTTATTCCATTCTTTATTATTCTGTTGGAATAACCTGTCTATGTGGATTATCACATGCATGGTGAATGATCCTTTGTATTCATTCCTTATTAAATTGTGGAAATGATCTGTCTAAGTGGATTACCGCATGGCGGACGAAAATCCATTTGCGGTTTCATATATTCTATTATACTCAGTTGGTTAAAGTTTTGGCTTCTATACTCCATGAAATTAATGGAATATCCTTGATATTCAAGCGCTTCATCCAAAGATCTTTTCATGGAAATATTTTTGAGCATTCTTGAATTTTACTCCACAAAGCAAAGATCATGTTGACAATTTGGACGTTATTGAGTTCAGGATAAATTAACTTATAAATCTTTAAAATTTATTCTTGAACTTGTTTTATTGAAATGTCATCATCCTCATGTTTATAATATGTTGAAAGTCATCTGTGGCCTGTAGTGCATAGATGGACTTGGTATGATTATAACCAGGGATTATTCGGTATAATCATAACCGTAATGTTACAAATGATGTGGTAAAAATCCTCATTGGTCATAGTGCATTGATGGAAAGTTGTTGCCATGATCATGACCATTGATGAATACACGAATATCCTTGGCCCGTAGTGCATGGATAATTTGTGGTCGTGATACTAATGAATATCCTTGGCCGTAGTGTAGGGATGATGTGGATTATTTATTAAGCTGAGTCTCAACGATAAAAGAAATGAAAAACCTTTTAAATCAAAGAAGATAGTAGATTTTATTCTCTACTTGACTCTTTTAATGGATTGTTTGTTTCGCAATAGTTAAACTTGATGTTTGTTATATTTTATCAGTTTAACATTGTTGAAGGCTAATGATAATTTATTCTGCATTATCTTAGTCATAATATTTCTTACTGGGCTAGTTGAGCTTACCCTTTTTCTTTCATTGTTCTCTTCAGGAAATGAGAACGTAGCTGGGACTAGTCGGGAAACGGAGTGACAGTCCAGATGATAGCATTCGTAGTCCTCATTATTCTGTTAAATAGTGTGACAATAAATGTAATGAGGACTCCATTGAGTGTGGATATTGTCTAGATGACAATATTCTTATTAAAACTCTCAGTTATGTCTTGTCGTATTCTACACGACAGTTGTATTATTAAGTTGTATTTGAATTTTGTACCATGTATTTGGCGACTCAAGATGGGTGATGTATACCTATTTTGGGGGCGTCACAGCAACCCTAGATTAACAAACCCTAACCCTAATTTACCAAAACTGTTGACTTATGTCACACTCAATGTTTTGATGATGACCCTATTATTGCACTAATCAGGCTATATAACATTTCAGGGAAAGATATGACATCTCAGGAACATCAAGGAGGAAATTACAAAGCCAAGATAACCTTGAAGAAAGAAAAGAAAATTTGAGTCCTAGGAATATATGTAAGATCTTAGCATCAATTACTTTCCAAAATAAGGCTCTAGGACATGTGCATTACAAATATACTTGTGCACATATGCTACATACTAGTTCACGAGCTCATGACATGCATGGCCAAAAAACTGTCATCATAACCAAATATGGTAGCTTTGGGAAAATGGTTGGGTGTGTAAAATTGTGCAAAATGTCGCAACCCAAATCACGGTAATAACTAGTATAGTATATCACGCATCATAAATCATGCTTCATAAATCAAGGAATTTAATTCTAGGCAATTAACTAAGGTAACTAGTTGATTGAATAAATTACCATAAGTTATGCCTTTACGAGTAAAACAAATATGGGATAACAGGAATCATGCACCATAATCTTGTCTCATGATCTGCGAAATCTAATTGGTTGATTCAAACGACCCAATATATGGTAAGAAATATGGAAACCTGCTAGCAAATGTTTATGGTAATACAAGTGTTGACTTCCGGCATTTTAGTAATTGGCATGGTAAAAAGCCATAACAGGTACTATCCCATGTGATGAAAATCAACTAGCCCAAAATTACTGATAACATCATATCTCAGCAAATAGAATACCGGTGACGAAAAATGAACTGAGTATATCATGATTGACGTGGAACTGCAAGATTTATGCAATGTGTCTTAAACGCACATATTACAGAAGTAAATCTTAGCAACGGTAATATTCTTGAGTAGTCTATATAAACTGAGTTCATTAACAAATAAAGATAAGAAAAACGCATACTGATATCATAAAGCATACAAGTTACATAATTGTTTTTCTTCCTGGTTATTGTTGATTGTGCTAAGAAGGTGCTTCAGCGAAGGTGGTCTTATAGAGAATTTTCTGGTAACATTTTTCTTGCATATCATTTCATACTAGAGCCTTGCATTAGTAAGTGATATATTGTTTGATCATTAGACCCCTACTGTGTATCTTATATTTTCTTAAAGAAATCAATATTCTCTAAATTGTAATCCGGTTTGGGTTACTGCATCATTACAATCAAGTTTGAAGAAAGCATAGGTGCACGAGGAACAAAGATGTTCAAATTAGCGGAACTTGTATTGTAATTAGAAAAGTTTAATAAAAGTGAGTCTCCAATACTAGTTGGTATTGGACGTGGATAAGGCTACTATTCTAGAGGTTAGTAGTTGAACCACGTAAAAATTCTGGTGTTTATGTGATTGCATTTTTTGTCATATTATTCTGCTAACTATCCAACAACCTGCATTCTATATCCATTCATATCACTTAACTATTCAGTAAATTTGTTTATCATAATCAACTTTAGAAAAAGTTAAGTTTCGGAATTATAATTTTTGAAAATTGATACATTAACTCAATATCCTGGTTTCATTTTTAAAGTACAAAGATATAGAATCCAGCTTGCTGCATTGAATATCCAAAGGAATTCTTAGCTAAATAAAAGTTAGACATAGTTTGTGCCTACACTTATTCAACCCCCCCTTCTAAGTGTACCTACTTAAATTTCAATTGGTATCAAAGCTTGGCTCTACTTATCTTGGTCTTAAAGGTGACTTATAGGGAAAGATTCTAACATGGCACAACTTGGAAATGCTCATCACAAAGGTCAATCAACAAACCGACTTCTACTACTCTTTGGAACAGAAAACTACAACTTATGGAAATTTTGGATGAGGATATATCTTAAGCGAGACCCATGGGAATGGTGGGTGGTAGAGAATGGACCAGTAATCCTAAGGAAAGATGATGGCACTCCAAAAACTCTACTCGAGATGGACTCAACCGAAACATACATGGTTTCATATGACTCAAAAGCAATGAACACTCTTCTCAGCGGCATGGTGCAATCCGAAATAGATAAAGTTTCTTCATGCAACACATCAAAGGAGATATGGGATACCCTAGTTGTAAGTCACGAAGGAACTTCCAAAGTACGAGAAGTTAAGCTAAGTATGCTCATGCTTGCCTACGAAATGTTCAAACTGGAAAGAGACGAAACAATCAAAATGGCTCAAGCATGATTTTTGGTACTTATAAATTCTTTGAAGTTGCTCGACAAGTCAATTCCACAAAGTGAAATCAATCGTAAGTTACTTCGGGCTATGCCCAAAAGGTTTGCATCTAAAATTACTACTCTTCAAGATATGATGAACTAGAAGAATATGAACATCAATTAAAAAGATATGATGACGAGGAAGAAGTTCCTCGAAAGAAAGTGCTAGCTCTAAATGCAGGAATTGAAGAAGAACTTGAAAACAACTCGGATGATGAAATAGCTATGATCTCAAGGAGACTCAAGGGACTACTTCAGAGAAAGAATAAAAGAAGGAATACATTCAATTCAAACCAGTTCAAAGCTAAGCAAACCGAAGAAACATGTTTTGAATGCGGACGACCAGGCCACTTCAAGAAGGAATGCTTCCAACTCAAAAAAAAAGGGAAACAAGGCAATAAAGAGTTCAAAAAGAATAAAGCCTTCTTAACATGGAGTGACGATGAAGAATCATGTGGAGATAAATGCGAATGATGAACTGCTCAAATATGCTTCATGGGACTTGAAGGTGAATCTAGTAAGGTATCTCTTTTACGATATTTGTATTTTGAAACAAGAAAATAAAAACTAAAAAGAGAAAAATATGTATTTAAAAGATCTAGTAAAACACACTAATGGGTGAAGTTGAGTCACAAATAGATGAAAAGAAAGAAATAGAAAAAGTAACACATACAAATGAACAAAAAAGTATTAGTCATGAAAAATGATTACTTAGATAATTACAATAAAATACTTTTCAACAAAGTAAAATAATTAAATAATGAAGATGAAAAATTAACAAATGACATAAAAATGAGAGATGTATGCATTGATGCTTTTAGTGATGAATCTATTAATAAAACAACCCCAACTAATGAACTTCAAAAGGAAATAGAATCCCTAAAACTGTCTCTAGCTAAATTTGTTCATGGCGAAGAAAATTTAAATGTCATGTTAGGGAAACAAAGACCAAGTTATTATAAACAAGGAATTGGTTATAATTCGGTGCATAGAAAGGAAGTTGAAATGCTTAAATCTAAATCATCATTCAAATTAAATTACTGTACACCGTTCACTACTTGTAAAAATTGTGGTACTAAAGGTCATCTAGAGATAAATTGTTCAAAGAAGAAAAATCACTATCAAAGTAAAACAATGTGGATAAAGAAAATGGTTTTGATTTCGACTAACACAAATGAACCAAAAAAGATATGGGTACCAAAAAGATAAATTGCATTTTTCTTAGACAGGTATGTTTCAAGGCAAAAGTGTCACCTCAAAAGTGGATCCTTGACAGTGGATGTTCACGCCATATGACAGGTGACAAATCTAAGTTCGTGGAACTAAATGTCAAAAAGAAACATGGAACTGTCACGTTCGGTGATAACCGATCATGTGAAATAATCGGGAAAGGTAAAATCAGTAATGGTAAGGTTAACATTAATAATGTTCATCTTGTTAACGGTCTAGAATTCAATCTTATCAGTGTTAGTCAATTAATGGATAATGGACATCAAGTAAATTTTGAAAAAGATAAATGTACAATTTCACATGGTACTAACAATGTTACTTTAGTTGCCCAAAGAGAAAGAAATATATATACTCTTGATTTTGAGCAACAGGAGGAAGAATTATGTCTTGCAACTATTCAAGTTGAAGCAAATCTATGGCATCGAAGGATGGGACATGTTCATATGGACCTAATCAAAAAATTGTCATCCAAGAACCTAGTGAGAGGATTACCCAAAATGAACTTCGAGAAAAAAGGTATATGCGAGCCTTGTCAACTTGGAAAACAAGTAAGAACATCATTCACAGCCAAGAACATGGTATCAACTTCTTATCCCTTACAATTACTCCATCTCGATTTATTTAGACCTGAAAGGCATGCTAGTCTAAATGGTAAATTTTACGTATTTGTGATAGTCGATGATTTTTCGAGATATACATGGTTACTATTTCTTAGAACAAAAGATGAGGCATTTAAAGAATTTGAAAAACTAGTTAGAAATTTGGAGACAAAATATAGTCTTAATCTTATAAAAATCAGAAGTGATCATGGTACTGAATTTCAAAATGATTTTATTATATTTTGCAATCAAAAAGGAATTACTCATGAATTCTCAGCACCTAGAACTCCCCAACAAAATGGAGTGGTAGAAAGAAAAAATCGTACATTATAAGAAACAGCTAGAACTCTAATTCAAGAAAGTAAACTTCCAAAGAAATTTTGGGATGAAGCTGTAAACACATCATGTTATGTACTAAATAGAGTGTTAATTCGTCCAATTATTTTGAAAACACCATATGAATTATTAAATAATCGACTTCCTAATATAAGCTATTTCAAAGTATTTGGGTCTAAATGTTTTATTCTTGACACTAGTGGGAACTTGGGTAAGTTTGATGCTAGATCATATGAGGGAATATTCATTGGCTACTCACAAAATAGTAGAGCATATCGCATTTATAATGTGCAAAAGATGTGTATCGAAGAATCTATACACATCAAATTTAATGAATCTAACCATGATATTCCAAAAGAAAGAGAAGAAGATGCAGGAAATTTAGAGACTGCTGCAAATCCAGCTTACCACATAAAGCTAAACAGCAAGACCATGGAAACAATCCAGCAAGATGGATTAGAAGAACATCAGGATCAAGACTCTATCAATTTGAAATGTGAACATAAATGGAAATTAACAACAAGAAGATAATTTAGAAACTATCAAGAAGTAATACATGATATTCAACTTCCAAAATCAGTAAGATACATCAAAAACCATCCTCCTGAGAACATCATTGGAAACATAAATGACAAAGTTATTACAAGAAGAAAAGCACAAAATATGTGTGCTTTCTCAGCATTTCTATCCCAGATTGAACCAAAGAATGCCAAAGAAGCCATACTTGATGAAAATTGGCTACTAGCAATGCAAGAAGAGCTACAACAATTTGAAAGATGTCAAGTGTGGGAATTAATGCCTCCTTTCGAAAGATGTATCCATTATTGGAACTAAATGGGTATTCAAAAACAAACTTGACGAGTTCGAAACAATTACCATAAACAAAGCTAGATTAGTAGCTCAAGGGTACAATCTGCAAGAAGGAATAGACTATAAAGAAACATTTGCCCCGGTAGCTCGTTTAGAATCCATTCGAATATTATTGGCATTTGCTTGTTTCAGAAAATTCAAACTACACCAAATGGACGTCAAAAGCGCCTTCCTCAACGGTTGCATAAACGAAGAAGTATACGTAAAACTGTCTCCTGGATTTGAGCATGACAAGTTACCACATAATGTATACAAACTAAAGAAGGCACTATATGGGCTCAAACAAGCTCCAAGAGCTTGGTATGAGAGATTAAGTAAATACCTCCTATCAAATGTCTTTAGACGAGGTAAAATTGACTCTACACTATTTATTAAACGCCAAAATAAAGATATCATTATTGTGAAAATATATGTAGACGATATAATATTTGGTGCTACTAATAATTCTCTTTTTGAGTGGTTCTCCAAATGCATGCACAAGGAGTTTGACATGAGCTTAATGGGAGAACTCAATTATTTTCTGGGCCTTCAAATCAAACAAAATCAGGAAGGCATCTTCATTCATCAAACCAAGTATACAAAAGAACTACTCAACAGATTCGGTTTTGACAACGCAAATTCAAAAACCACACCAATGAGTACATCCATAAAACTCACAGTAGATGAAAAAGGTATGGATGTAGAAGTAACAAAATATAGAGGTATGATCGGATCATTACTTTATCTAACTGCGTCTAGACCTGATATAATGTACAGTGTTTGTATATGTGCTCGTTTTCAAGCCAAACCCAAAGAATCACACTTACAAGCTGTTAAATGAATATTTAAATATTTGAGTGGTACTACAAATTTAGGATTATTTTACCCAAAATGTGACAATTTTGATCTAATGGGTTACTCAGATGCTGACTATGCAGGTTGTCAAATAGATAGAAAAAGTACAAGCGGTGTGTGTACATTTTTGGGACAAAGTCTTGTCTCATGGCATAGTAAGAAGCAAACTTCAGTTGCCCTATCTACCACTGAGGGTGAATATTTAGTAGCAGGTAGTTGTTGCTCCCAAATTTTGTGGATGCGTCAAACACTGTGTGATTTTGATATTATGTGTGAAAATGTGCCTATATACTGTGATAATACAAGCAGAATTAACATCTCTAAAAATCTAGTTTTACACTCTCGCACGAAACAAATAGAAGTTAGACATCATTTTCTTAGAGACAATGTGTCCAAAGGACTAATTACATTAATTTTTATCCCCACTAAGCACCAATTAGAAGATATATTTACAAAACCTATGGGGGAAGAACGTTTCTATACTCTAAAAAGAGAACTCGGGATGAGACTGATATAGATACGATCTGCATGCTTTAAGGAAACTCGACAAACACGGCGTATCTTATTACCATAATTACGCCCATTAAATGTGCTCAAGAGCTCCCTTCCCAAACACGGCGCCACGCCTTTCCATATCTCGGTTCCACACAACCTTGAAAAGACAGAAGTCACTTTACTCTTCCAACCCTCTTATCTGTCTTCTCAATATTCAATCGTCTCTGAGATCCTACATCTCTCTCAAACACCGTCCGTGAAGATGAAAACTCGGCGGTCTAGACAAATCCACTACGAATCTGACGATGAGGTATCGCTACCCTCTCCACCTCCTCATCCTCATGTTACTCGACGACTGAAAAGGAAGTAACCTTCGGTCACAACCATCTCCAGCGACTCCTCCCCTGCCGAATCTGAAGCAAGCTTACCCTCTCCTCCACCGATTGGGACATCGACAGTCATTAAACGGCTAACAGTCAAGGAATCCTCAGCCAGTTCTCCTCCAATGATGGTAAACCCTGTATCTGTTTCCTTGCATGATGTTCCTGATGATTTTTTTAGGGGTCACAACTTCGAGCTTCGTTTCAAGTCCTCTATATGTCACAAATCTTTTGTTTATGAAAAATCAGTTGACATATTTTACTACCAAAACTCGCCTCTTCAAAACCTCCTTGAGTCATGTGGTTTAGCTTCCCTAAGTGAACCTCCCTCTGTGGCGTATCCAAAATTAGTCCAACAATTTTATATAAATCTTGAAAACAATGGGGACTGTTATACGTCATTCGTTAAAGGTAAATCTCTGTTTTTTATTGCTTTGAATTTAGGGAGCATACTCTCCATACCATATACAAGAGACTTTCCTTTTACACTTAAGGGACCAATTTATACTCCTTTGTCTCTTATTGTCCAGCTTCACACTGTCATGGATGACCCAACCATGTCCACAGTCACCCTTCCTAAAACCACCCAAGTATCTCCTATTGCAATAGTCCTTCACAAATTGCTAAGGTGCAATCTTCTTCCTCGTCTCGGTGGTGGCGCTGACTTCACTTACCAGGATTTGGTTTTAGTGGCCTTGATAATGACAGGAAAACCATTCAATTTTTCCCTCATGATGCTCAAACACATGGTTAATCAGATCAAACATTCCAAAAAGTGCTTGCCTTACAGTTGCTTCCTCACAAAATTATTTACTCACTTTCAAATTCCACTCGACAATGAGGGCTCCATCCAAATAACTGATTCCATCGACTCTAACTATCTCAAGGGTGCTCATATCACACTGCTAAAAGGAAAGTTCATACGAGTTATCCCTGAAATTCCAAATGTTCCAAATCCCACAACTCCTACTTCACTACCCCCTACCCTGAGATTCTCAATCTTCTTCATACCATCGTAAACAATCAAGCCACAATCACTGCTGATGTTAAAGATATCCAACTTCGTCTTTCTGTGCTTGAAAAAGGCAAACTCTCTATTCGGCGCAATGATCTTCATTCTGTTTTTCATAATGTGGAAGATGAGTTCATTGACCTCCAAGTAGGATTTGAGTTGCACACTCGGGCTATGGTGAAAGCCCTGCAGAGGAAAATGAACCGCAATGCCTGTCAATTAAGCACTAAACTTAAATTCATCAGCCAGCAGATTGGGACTCTCGGTCGCTTTACCGAGCACCGCATGAATGATCTCAGTGAAGAACTACAAGCAGACCAAGTCCAATCTCGTATACCTGAATGGCCACAGTGTAATTGGATGGCCGAATACCAAGGCAACTTCCTGGACTTACCGTTACCGCCTCCTACCTTCATTGCTCGTCCTCCCCGATTTGCAAACACACTGTCCCTAGAAGAGATTGAACACCGCAGGCTTCACCGTCTTTATTTCACTCCCCGCGAAGCCAATCACGTTCATATTGAGGAGGCGGATGATTAAAAGCCTATCTCCACACTTCCCCTTTTGGCTTTTTGGACACCTCTTTTTGATGGATGCTAAAGGGGGAGATGACTTAATTATGACTTGCTTTTAACTTTTAAGTTCTTTACTTTCCATGCATGATACCTTCTGATTTAAAGACTATGGTTTAAATGTTTGTTGGATGATGGTTTAATGGTTTTAAATGTTTGTTAGATGATTTAATATTTCATTATATCCCTTTTGCTTAACATGTTGTGGACTAACTAGTAAAATGTAGGGTTATTCAACACTCAAAAGTTAATTCTAAACAGTAAGGATATACATAAATTGAGGGGGAGTCGTAACTCTCTTGATATGCATGGATTTAGGTGGAGTCATAATTATTCTGATTTAAAGACTATGGTTTAAATGTTTGTTGGATGATGGTTTAATGGTTTTAAATGTTTGTTGGATGATTTAATAGTTCATTATATCCCTTTTGCTTAACATGTTGTGGACTAACTAGTAAAATGCAGGGTTATTCAACACTCATCAATTAATTCTAAATAGTAAGGATATGCATAAATTGAGGGGGAGTCGTAACTCTCTTGATATGCATGGATTTAGGGGGAGTCATAATTATTCTGTTGTCATCATCAAAAAAGGGGAGAATGTTGACTTATGTCACACTCCATGTTTTGATGATGACCCTATTATTGCACTAATCATGCTATATAACATTTCAGGGAAAGATATAATATCTCAGGAACATCAAGGAGGAAATTACAAAGCCATGATAACCTTGAAGAAAGAAAAGCAAATTTGAGTCCTAGGAATATATGTAAGATCTTAGCATCAATTACTTTCCAAAATAAGGATCTAAGACATGTGCATTACACATATACTTGTGCACACATGCTACATACTAATTCACGAGCTCATGACATGCATGGCCAAAAATCTATACACATAACCAAATATGGTAGCTTTGGGAAAATGGTTGGGTGTTTAAAATTGTGCAAAATGACGCAACCCAAATCACGGTAATAATTAGTATAGTATATCACACATCATAAATCATGCTTCATAAATCAAGGAATTTAATTTTAGGCAATTAACTAAGGTAACTAGTTGATTGAATAAATTACCATAAGTTATGCATTTACGGGTAAAACAAATATGGAATAGCAGGAATCATGCACCATAATCTTGTCTCATGATCTGCGAAATCTAATTGGTTGATTCCAATGGCCCAATATATGGTAAGAAATATGGAAACTTGCCAGCAGATGTTTATGGTAATACAAGTGTTGACTTCCGGCAGTTTAGTAATTGGCATGGTAAAAAGCCATAACAGGTACTATCCCATGTGATGAAAATCAACTAGCCCAAAATTACTGATAGCATCATATCTCAGCAAATAGAATACCGGTGACGAAAAACGAACTGAGTATATCATGATTTGACGTGGAACTGCAAGATTTATGCAATGTGTCTTAAACGCACATATTACAGAAGTAAATCTTAGCAACGGTAATATTCTTGAGTAGTCTATATAAACTGAGTTCATTAACAAATAAAGATAAGAAAAACGCATACTGATATCATAAAGCATACAAGTTACAGAATTGTTTTTCTTCCTGGTTATTGTTGATTGTGCTAAGAAGGTGCTTCAACGAAGGTGGTCTTATAGAGAATATTCTGGTAACATTCTTCTTGCATATCATTTCATACTAGAGCCTTGCATTGGTAAGTGATATATTGTTTAATCATTAGACCTCTACTGTGTATCTTATATTTTCTTACACAAATCAATATTCTCTAAATTGTAATCCGGTTTAGGTTACTGCATCATTACAATCAAGTTTGAAGAAAGCATAAGTGCTTAAGAGTGCATAGGTGCACGAGGAACAAAGGTGTTCAAATTAGCGGAACTTGTATTGTAATTAGAAAAGTTTAATAAAAGTGAGTCTCCAATACTAGTTGGTATTGGATGTGGATTAGGCTATTATTCTAGAGGGTAGTAGTTGAACCACATAAAAATTCTGATGTTTATGTGATTGCATTTTTTGTTATATTATTCTGCTAACTATCCAGCAGCCTGCATTCTATATCCATTCATATCACTTAACTGTTCAGTAAATTTGTTTATCGTAATCAACTTTAGAAAAAGTTAAGTTTCGGAATTATAATTTTTGAAAAGTGATACATTAACTCAATATCCTGGTTTCATTTTTAAAGTACAAAGATATAGAATCCAGCTTGCTGCATTGAATATCCAAAGGAATTTTTAGTTAAATAAAAGTTGGATATAGTTTGTGCCTACACTTATTCAACCGCCCCTTCTAAGTGTACCGACTTAAATTTCAAAAACCCTAACCCTAAATTGAAAACCCAACCCTAATTAGCTATTGTAACCTTAATTAGATTATCTTAACACCTAATCATGGTTTGTAAACTTCAATTAGGTACTAATAAACATCATTTAACAATCCTAATCATTAAAAACAAAACCCTAATCAAGATTAGTGAAGATTAGGAAATAATTAAGCTACTAAACTAAACTAACTAGCTCACAAGTAGGTTAGGAGTCAACATTACAAGTTCCTAGGCTGCACATGACATGCTTGTAACTCCCAAGCATGATAATAGTCATCAGATCAGATATTTTTAGAGGCAAGTTGCTTGAAAATGTCCTAAAAGCCAAGTTGAAGAATTCTATAAATAGGAACCCTAGGGCTGAGCAAACTCACGAAATTTCTAAGCCGAGATACACTTATATACTTACCAAATCAAGTGTGGGTGATAGCAGCATCAAATTCAGTAGCTAGAATCGAAAATCAACCAAGAAAGGTACAAACCCTAATTCATAATTAGCTCTTTGATCCTTTGTTATTATTGTTGTTTAGATATTTAGAAATATGTATTAGTATGTTAGAAAGTATGTTAGATTGGTAGAACACGTTTTCATAACATCTAGATGTCTTAATTAAGTGTTTTTAGAAATCTGGAAATTTTGAAAAACCAAGTCTGACAGCCGAATGTCAAGGCTTGTAGATTCAAGTATGTTTATGTTTAGATCTGTTAATTGTATGTTACTTGTAGCATGTTAGTAGGTCTTTAATTTTGAAAAAGAAAGCAGGTTCATTAGAACCATAGATTGCAAGTTATGATTGGTCAAAATGCGTTGACCGTTCACGAATTTCAGTTTTCTGGGTTACCCATAAAACTCAAGAACAGTTGTACTGGCTACCTTGACCAATCTTTTTGATCGCTTTCCAGTTGTTGATATTAACACCCTGATATATGTATTACGTATCTATGATCTTAATTTACAAAAATAACTCATAGGATTACTGAAATTAATGGTCAAAATCCGTTGACCGAACTAGACCAAGTTCTCTAGGCTGCCCAGAAAACTGAAGAACACGAAGACACTACTACAAAACAGTAAATAGACAACGCGGAAAAAACGTTATGATTTCTATCAGAAAAACGTCGTAGTTAAAGGTGTTATCTATTTATCACCCTTACACAACGTTTTTAAAACGTTGTAATTAAGCACAATACACAACGTTTTTTAGAAAAAAAACGTTGTAAATTTATTTTTCAAAATTTAGCAGATGCTTAAAAACGTTGTAGAAGGTATAATTCCTCAACGTTTTTTGAATAAAAATGTTGTTTAGTATATCAGACAACGTTTTTTAAATGTTGTAGATAAAAAAAAAAAAGAAGATGTGGTTCACCTATATTACCAATGCACCTGCAATATGCTAATGATATATAGCCAAAATGTATCAACCATTCAAAATACATCCCAATAATATCATTCGTTTACAGTTTCAAATTACTACATCCACAAAATATATACCAAAATATATCCATATATGCATCTCAAATTCACTTTTCAATATAAATTACTACTATATTGAATTGTAAATTTGATTACATGCATCCACAAAATAAACCAAACTATCCATAAAATTAAGCAATGGTTTGTATTAGATTCAGCACTTGCTGTAAATTTGGACGATTGAAACTTCGATGGAAAATAATGCAATCAATTAGACCAAGAGCCTGCACAACATCCTCTTTGACACTTGTTGTGGCTGTAGCAGTTAAAGGTGGGCTATAAGCTACAAAATCATAACATTTTGGAAGCTTAGTTAGAAGTATGGCTTTCCACTATAGGCTGCAATATACAACTAAAGAAAATGCCCCCAAAAATGCATTCATGATGAAAAATTGTACCTGTGAAACTCGATGTAGAGCGTGAAGCAATGTTTGCTTTGATTTGTTGTTGGGAAACGATAATCAGCTGGTGCAGTTTTCAGTTCAATCTAAAGGAACAGACAGAAAAGGGAAAGGAAATAAAATAAGACAAAGAATGACATCAATTAGGTATCATGACAACTTCTTTCCATTTTGACATGACGGACCCAACTCTTTTTATTTGTTTCTAGCTTTATGTTTACTTTTCCTCATGTTCCCATAAAAATTCTTTAAAAATAAAGATGGAAGTAGACATGTTCCTATAGCTTCCTCAATCCTTAACCTAGCATCCCTTAGGTGTAGGCGAGGAGCTTTATTTACACAAACACCATTTTGCAAATTAAAAGCTCCATCACCAGAGTTAACAAATTCAAGTGCAGAGAGGTAATACCCTCTTAATACTCTACAGACCTGTTCATCAAGAAACCACATAAATTATACTTTATTAGCAAAAAAATAATCATATTTCAAATAAAAACAGAAAAATAAATTATGTATTAAAAAAATGAAGGTGTAAAAACATATGGAACTAAAAACCCCCGCAGAGATATACCTTTTGCAGCAACAGAGTATCACGAATAAAAACCGCAGAGATATGGACAAAGGTTGGCTGCAGACTGCAGCAGTACACAAATAAAACATCCCTTTCTTATCCAAACAATCCGTATTTAGCAATTACTACTTGCGGATGGAACTATGATTTCATATCTATTAATCTTTTGTTTTGTTGCAACCAACTAATTTAAATAATAATATGATATCAAGGGTAGAGGAAACAAACCTTCACGAAAATAAAAAGAAAGAAGACCAAATTCATTTGATGGAGCAAAGAAGCACAACGTTTGTCCGTGTTTTATTACCTCAACCGAAGTGGTGTTGCTTGAGATAAGAGATGCGTGCATAATTATGAAACAAAGAAGACTCAGAGCAAAAGCCAAGTTTAAAACTGCATCAAGGCACAAAATCAGTAAGAAAGAGAGAGATAATAAGTATGCAGAGATGGTAATTATGAACAATTTGTGTAGGATATGATAGAAAGTATACCAAAAGTCAAAAATGTGACAGCAAGATTGCTGGGCGAGATGGAACGGCATTTAGCTTCTTGAAAGAACTCTATGAAACTAGGTAGCAATACAAGAGTATCCAGTGTTGTCTCCAAAAATGTGAACAGCTAAAAAACAAACAAATGCATCAATAAATTTATTAAAAGTATATGGATTAAAAAAGAAAAAAGAACTAAAAGAAATAGAGAAGCTTTATAAGTGATTCCACTCCTAAGACACAAGATTGTTATAAACTTATAGTATGTACTCATAGGGCAATGGTTAAGAATAGTTTAGCATAGTTTCCAAATTCCCGTTCACAAAGTTGATGAAGCAGATAGAAGGAAAACAAAGTTGTTTTTGTTTTTTTTATAAAAAAACACATTTCCAAATTTGAATCACGTACATGTAAATATATGCTCTCTCTGTCACACTTTTAAAAGTCATACACTGTATTGCAAAATTGAGAAATAGATTCACAGTGAGATTTTCAAGACAGTAATAACTAATAATTATATGGACTGCCTTTATCCCTCTAAATGACGAAAAAAATTAATAGTCCCACATCTTTCAGTTGTAAATTAAGAAAAGGAAAAAAATAAGAAGTTCTTGTATTTCTTATACCATGTGTCACCTATGCTCCGGCATCCAAATGTGCAGAGGGAGTATATGCCAACAAAACAACAGAATGAAAATCTTCTAGGAGAACATGACTAATAGGACATCTTTTTCTGAAATTAGTTGGCTACTTTAGCTGAAGTGGGATTCTTTACTAACCATCCATTTCAATTTGAACCTTCTGGTAGCCATTACACACATCTCACAGGCAACAAGCAGCTGGTTCCACTGACCATATAAAAGTTTTCTTATTTCAATCCATCGCTGCTACTAGTTTATTAAGAGAGCACTGTAGGGATTACTATAAGCCAATCATTATACAGGAAGTTGTGACTACAACTATAAAAATGGAAAAATATTTCCACTAAACCAACTGGTGAAAGTGTTTCATGATTTATACCTAAAGTTGAACGTGTTTATTGAACTATCATGGTAAAGAATATAAATTACCACGAAAAGGACGAAGAATTTGTAGTTGAATGCCCCAACACAGTTCACCACCCATACGCAGTGGTGATTCATTTTAAGCACACATCTTTGGCCTGGAAAACAGAAAGATAATAATAAACATAATATTCATCTCTAGCCATTCAGGCATCTAACTGTAATCAAACTGGTATCAGCACTATGACGTAACAAGTCAAAACATAAAGCAAATAAATTTTTAAATCTCTTTGAAATAATCTATCGGGATGATGAACGAAAGTCGGTGCAAGTTCAAGCCCCGGTGAATTCAGAATTCAGGAATTACTTACTACTATAACGATTAAGAAAAAATTAATTTTAGAAAAAGGACAGGGAAAGAGAACAAGAATAACTGTAATTGTTATAACTAGCCAGAAACAGTCAAACATTAGGAGAAAGGAAAGCACAATACTTGAGTAACCCGTAAAATTAAAATAAATTGATATAGCTTACAAAACAGAGCAATGACGGCAGCGTGGTGGCTTGCCATTTTGGCATTGACTACAGTAGGCCACAACTGGCCTTCTCTCCATCTCATCAGGTGTTACTGTCACTGAAAGTGACATGGAACCACCCTCTATATTATTTTCAGATGCTGGTTTCCAGTTAGCGGGAACAGAACCAGGGTCTCGAGAAACTTCCATGAAATAGCTCCATGTTAATAACACAAGCTGCAAAACAAAATCAAACAACTCAATTAGAAGGTGATGAATATTAAACTCCCTCCATTCCAAAATTGGAGATAAATTATGACTTTTGTAGATAATTTGCAAAATCATAAAATTCAAAATCGATACAGTTCATTTCAGGTTTGAAAGCAACAAATATGGCCATAAGTAGTACCTTTTATATAGTAGTTGTTTATACTGAAACCAAATAAATTTATTTCTGGGACAATAAAGATTATTTCTTTTAGAGAGACCCTTGAATAGCTAAAATCCACTAATTCAAAATAACCAAAAAAGAGGGATAGCGATAGCAATAGCAAAACTGCAAAATAATACAAAAATAGACTACCTAGATGTTCATACTGCTCCACGGAAACTTCGCCAGCCCACCACTGGCGGCCGCACTACCGCTGGTCGCATGGTTGCGGCTACGGTCTCTGTCACGCCAACGGCCAGAGCTCGTCTCGGGCTTAGCATTTCCATCGAGTCAAAGCGCCTTTTTCTTGGCTTCATCTCCCTCCACAAAACTGGATTTGGATTGCTTGCTCAAGCTCTTCTTATCTTCCTCAATCAAACGGATCCGGTAAAGGTAACATACTTTTTGTAATCAGGTTTTGTAATCAGATAAAGGAGTTAGGGTTTGAGGACTTTGAAAAGGGGATGGGAACAAATGAAGTAAAGTTTGATTAGGAAAGAAATGACACATACTGATACCTCCGTGTTTTTTTTTCTTACGCGACTCCCACGCTCACTCCCACGCTCATACCTCCGTGTGTTTTTTTTGTTTACATAGATAACGTTTTTTTAAAGACTTTGCACCCCAAATTTTATACCGGTATTGATTTTTGCACTTTAAATCGAAAAAAATATCTAAGTACACCCCAAACTTTATTATACGTAATAAAACGCACATTTTTTTCATTTAACCGGTCAAAAGTGACCGACTAAGACTGTAACAAAAGTTTGGGGTGCAAAATGTAACAGTTTAAAAAAATTAAACTTTTTTTAACAAATTTTTTTTTAAAAAAACTAAAATTTATAACAGTTTAAAGTTTTTTTTATAACAGTCTAAATTTTTTTTTGTTAAAAACAGTTTTAAAAAAAATTGCTAAAAGCAGTTAAAAAAATTTGTTTTGTTTTAAAAAAATTTATAACAGTTAAAAAAAGGTTTATAACAGTTTTAAATTTTTTTGTTAAAACAGTTTAAATTTTTTTATAACAGTTTAAAAAAAGTTGTTAAAAACAGTTTAAAAAAATTTGTTAAAAATAGTTAGAAATTTTTGCTAAAAACAGTTAAAAAATTTATTTTGTTTTAAAAAAAATGTATAACAGTTTAAAAAAATAATTATAACAGTCTAAAAAAAATTGCTAAAAACAGTCAAAACAATTTATTTTGTTTTAAATTTTTTTATAACAGTTAAAATTTTTTTATAACAGTTTAAAAAAATTTATAACAGCTAAAAAAATTTTGTTAAAAACAGTTTAAAAAAATTGTTAAAAACAGTTTAAATTTTTTTTTTGTTCAAAACAGTTAAAAAAATTTATTTTGCTTTAAAAAAAAATTAACAGTTTAAAAAAAATTTGTTAAAAACAGTTAAACAAATTTATTTTGTTTTAAAAAAATTATAACAGTTTAAAAAAAATTATAACAGTCTAAAAAAATTTGTTAAAAAAGTTTAAATGTTTTTGTTTAAAAAATTATTTTGTTTAAAAAAAAAAGTTTAACAGTTTAAAAAAAAATTATAACAGTTTAAATTTTTTTTTGTTAAAAACAGTTAAAAAATTATTTTGTTTTAAAAAAAAATTTATAACAGCTTAAAAAAAAAAATTATAACAGTTTAAAAAAAAATTAAAAACAGTTTAAAAAAAAATTTGTTAAAAAAGTTATTTTGTTTTAAAAAAATTGTTAAAAACAGTTTAAAAATTTGTTAAAAAAATTTATTTTGTTTTAAAAAAATTTATAACAGTTTAAAAAAATTGTTTTTTAATTGTATGGTAATTGTATGCTAACTATTTTAAAATTGCATTTTTAAAATTCTTATATTTAAAATTATTTTATTTTATTTAAAATTAATTATTTTTGCCAATTTTTAAGATCTTGTTACAATTTGCACCCCAAACTTTTGTTTCTTGCTTTAGGGGTCACTTTTGACCCAGTTAAGTGAAGAAAAATATGCGTTTTATTACATTATAATGAAGTTTGAGGTGTATTTAGACACCTTTTTCGGTTTGGGGTGCAAAAGTCAACACCGGTGTAAATTTTGGGGTGCAAATTGTCTTTTAGTCTTTTTTAAATTAAAAATTATCTTTATAAATAGATAACGTTTTTTTCGTATGTATCTACAATGTTTTGTTAAAAAACGTTGTGAAAAAAAATACCACAACGTTTTATATACGTTGTGGTTTAAATTGCCTATTTATTCTTTGAAGTAGTAGTGAGAACGACTTCCAATTTGCATTTGACCGCACTAAATGGAGTCCTTAGATTTAAGATTTGTTCAAATTTATGTTATATATATGTACTCTGACATATATATTACATGTTACAACAAACACAACATACATCCAATACAAAATCGAAAATATTGAGACCACAAAACCGATGAATAAGCCATGACCATCGCATTACGGGTTGCCCGTAAACTCAAGAACGATTTTTTGCGGTGACTTTGAGCCTCTATAAATTCCTATTATATGTAAGTTAAAGCTTGAAATTTGATTCATGTTGTACTACTGTAAGAGTACTACAACATCAATACTTGATTGAACCCAAAAATGAAAACAATAGTAAGATAAACCACGATCAAACTAGTCCCTCTAGCATGATCAAGCGGTTGCCCAGAAACTCAAGAACACCTACATCGACACTTTCTGTCACTGAAGGGCTTTAGCGACAGACAGAAATTGATTTTTCTAAAAATAAATTATAAAAATTAGAAATAATTAATAAATAAATATAAATAAATACAAAAATAGTTTTAAAAATTATATTAAATAAATATAATTAATTTCTAATATTTTTATATAAATTCAATAAATATTTTATTTTATTTAGATATTATAATAATTAACTTATTGATAAAATAAATAGAATAATTACTTATAAATACTAAATAATTATTGAAAAGTAATATTAATGATATAAAAATCATAATAAATGATTATAAATTATTTAAAATAATAAACAATGTTTTTGTAAAATTTTAAGAAAATATTAATTACCTAAAATAGAAATAAATGATTTAAAAATCATTTAAAGGAGAAATAAATATTTTAAAAATACTTTAAAACTTTAAAAATTATTATAATTGATATATAAATTATCTAAAAATATAATAAAATTTATAAATAAAATTTGGTTCATATATCAACTTAATTAGTATTCGGTAAAGATATTTAACACCGAAAACCTTATCGAATCTAACTCGATCTTATATAAAATGCTATATTTGAGTATTGTTACCAATACTAACGTGTTAGATTTATATATATGAACATCGTAGGTATTTATTAAACGAATTGAGTATCATAACTTGACCGATCTACGCTCAAGAAAGTTCTTCTTAACCTTAACTTACTTATGCAAAATTTCTCAACCCTGTTTATTCATTGAACAAGATTTTTATCTTGATATGCTGTTGATATAATATACTACACCTACAATTGAATTACCTCTTGTTGACAAGCAGGTTCATTTTTAAACTATTTATTTAATATAATTATTAAATAAATCTATTATCATTAATATTAAATTATTAATGAAAATTACCTCAAAATATTAAAAGTCATGATTTATAACTTCAAATATTTTAAAACACCTTATTATCATTTAAAATAATTTTTATAATATAAAAGTCATTTTTAACCAATTTATTTAATCTGAGTTATTAAATAAATTTAATCTCATTAATATTCAAATAAACAGTAATATTAATGAAAAATATGCCAATTTATCAAAAATTTAATTTTTAGAACTTAAAATAATTTTTAGAACTAATTTTGTAATTTTCAGAAATTTATTTCTATTTTTAATGAATTTTTTAGAAATTAGAAAACTAAAATAATTAAATCCGTCGCTAAAGGCTATAGCGACGGTTTCTATCGCGGTTGGTGTTCTTGAGGCTCAAGAACACTGACAATCAGTTGCTAAGGTGCTTACTTTGACCGTTCATTACTCGTTGTACAAGATGTTTCTGGGCACGGTTTTGTAATGATCATGTAGTATTGATGTAATACTACACGAATCATCAACTAACAGAGTCGCATGGTAACATACATGCAAGATCTGGAGGTCCAAAGTGGCTATCAGGCCATTCCTTGGTTTTCTGGGTTACCCAAAAACCCAGGCAGTGGTTGATAGCTACTTTGTGCCTTAATTTAATCAAGTTCTGTGTGATGTTATGGTGTTCTAACGGTTCAGGCTTGTATCATACATGCCAATGTACTATTATCATTCATCAGGTCAGTCAAACTACAACAGAATCATAAGATAGAATCTGGTCAAACCTTGTCAGAAGTGATGTTCTTAAGTTTTCTGGGTTTCCCAAAAAACCGAGTTCGTGAACGAGCTAGCTAGTTTAACCATCATTTATTTTCATTCTGTTGTTTATCTAGGTGATATATAAGCATGAATCTGTAGTACACATACAAGAGTATAACCTAAATACACTAACACAAGCAAAACAACAAACACATGCAAGATCTAGGCCCATGAACTTGTTGTCAGACACTGATGAACAAGTTCTGGGTTACCCGGAAATTAGAAAGTCATGGTCGAGTAGGCTACTTTGACCATCCACTACTTACAATCTGTTGATTATTTGCGTGATATAAAAGTATGGATCTAGAGTCTATCTAATAGGTTACATACTAGATACAATAACATCTCCTAACATCTGACAGATATTAGCCTTAGAAAATCATGTCAGACCCTGATATTGAGTTTTTGGGTTACCCAGAAACTCTTGGTCATGCTTGGTCAACTAGGTTTGACCAAGAATATCTTGTATTTTGGACATGATCTAAGCATGATTTCAAGTCCAAATCAAAGTCCTTATAGAAAACTACCAGTCTAAAACAGAAAACACACAAAATCATTAACAGAAAAGAATCTACAACCTCTGACTTTTGCTTGTTAGACAAAATTTTAGAGTTCAAAGGCAGTTTTGAAAACATTGATTTTAAAGCACTTTAAGGCTATAGATCTATGATATTACATTATAGATCATCATATAACATCTTCTAGCATGCATCTAACCATTTAAACACCAAATTTATCCTAACATGTAAGATCAAATAGGGCTAGGTTTTATACCTCTCTCTTGAAGATGCTTTGATCTTCCTCTATACAACTGATCTTGGTGTTCTAGAGGGTTGTTAGGGACTGAAATACTTAGAGATTTTGTGGGTCTAGAGAGAGATAGGTTTGGTTGAGTGTTAGATAGCAAGTGAGCAATTTTTGTAAACTTTCTCTCTCTTTTTCTCTTATAACCTAGATACAATGTATGTAAGTAATGCTAGGTGGCACTTGCAATCTGATCTTGGCTGATATTTTAGCACATGGGATAAGCACAAGTGATGAGCCATGCCATTCTAGAAAACCTTTTAGCTTACAAGTTAAGTGAAAGGGTAATTTGGTCATTTTTCACACTAAAGGGTATTTTGGTGTCTAGATTTTAAGGGTAGTTTGGTAATTTCATATATTTCTCATAAATTTTAAATCTTAAGATTTGCTAATTACCATTAAGGCTTGCTAGTCACCAATTAGGGTTTCAAAATTAGGGTTTAGGGTTCCTCAGTAATGAAATTAAGGTTTCACACTTAACCCTTAGGGTTTCTACATCATCGTTAGGGTTTTCCCTAATTAGATTCATATTTACTAACATATCTCCTTGATCACATATACCTGATTAATAATCAGTCTTACTTTTCTATTTGGGGTTTGAATTAGGGTTTATCGGTTTAAACTTAGGGTTTTCTAAAACTTTGCTATTTTTGATCAACACTAAACAATACACACATACAGTACATATATAACATATTGAAATATAATTATTATATACTAATATTCTCATTCCTTGTTCATAATCCATGAATTAGGGTTCTGTACCATATCCGACTTAACTTTCATTATCAGTCAACTTAAAATTTTAAATTGACTATCTTGCTAAATCCATATCGCATATATTCAGAAATATTATTACTGATAACTATAATCATAATAATTTATAAATAAAATAAAAATTTATTCGTAAAAATATAGATATAATTATTCGAAAATTTCTGGGTCTTTACATTCTCCCCTCCTTATAAAGATTTTGTCTCCAGAATCACCATTACCTTACCCTTAATATTAATGTTTTATCCTTAGATTTTTATTATTATGAAAAATTGAATTACTATATTCTCCCCTCCTTATAAGATTCGTGTTACGAATTCAGAACTCAAATTCCTCCTTCAATAATTCTTTTATTAACGAATTATTATATTATTTTATCAAACTTATGATAAGAGAATATGTTAAATCCGAATCAGTTGTATATATTAATATCATTGATCGGGTTCATACCTTGAACTCCATCTCCGGCTGCGATCGTATCTTGAACTGTCATATTGAAGGTCCTTGCAGTTGATTTGGTTGGTTTGTTTGGTTGAGTTGGACCAATTATTGCTAGCGTCCCACTGCTTTTACTCGTATTGACATTTCCTCCATCAGCTCTCCTTTTCGGACACTCCCTTACCTTATGTTCTATTGGTCCACAAATAAAACAACCACTATTCATCCTTGGATTAGGACAGTTGGGAGAGATATGTCCCTCATGCCCACACTTAAAACACACAGACTTTCCCTTCAAGCACTCTCCAGAATGGTTCTTCCCACAGTTTCCATATTTCACAACCTGCTTCTTCACACCCTCCTACTTAGTTTTTATATTTCCTAAATTGTCCCCTTTTCTCTTTGTGACGCCCCCAAATCCAGGTTCTCAAACCTCGGGTTTGGTACTCACGATTCATCATCATCATAAGCATTCTATAAACTAAAGCGGAATAATAAACAAACATTGTTCATTATAAACAAGTCTTATACAATATCCCAAGGTCTATTAACCTTAACTTATACATACCTTAATTAAGTTACATAAAGTAACACAAAAGGTTTACATCATCGTTAAACATATTATATTCTAGTACTTAAACATTTATATTATTTATTCTTGGACCTTTCCCTTGCCTTTGTCCTTCTTACTTGAACTCTCTGGCTTAACTGAAATAATTGTCATGATATAGCAAATGTAAGCAACTAATTTGCTTAGCAAGTTTAAATACAAGGAAGATATATCATGATTAACAAGAAATTTATCTTTCAATGTTCGACAATAGAGGTTAATTGTGATAGAACATAAGTTAAGTCTCGATAACTGAATATTCGAATAATTGAATAACATATGTTGAGTGGTTCTAATGACCATGAACAAATGCTAAGGTTGTCAGTACTTAAACTGGTCCTTTTAATAAGTTTGGTAATCAAGGGGATCAGCCTTTCATACCCGGTGTATTATGCATAAACACTTACAGTACGAGCAATAATTGTTTTTCAATCATGCTTTAATCAAATTGTTCTTTTTCTCAGTCTTGAGTCCTTACCAAGTCATTTGGTAAAACGACTTTTTAACAACACATTTGATTTAACAAATTTAAACATACTTGATCTAGCTGATACAATGAGCATAGATCCATTTCTTAAACAGTTTATGAATAAAAGAACTTTAACAAATTCATAGTTCAATAATAATAGAACATGAATTTAATTGCACCAAGTCTTGAGTATCAATAATTATTATAGATGTGAATAACCAACAATAATTATTCACTAACATGCTTTTGAAAATAATAACTCAAGTTTGAGTTAGAGAACTTACTCGATCGATGAGCTACAGACTAACTAGCTTTAATTAAAACTCTTTGAACGACCTAGCATTAACAATGGTGATCTATTAATTAAGTCTTGCATATAATTGTATGTATATACGCTTACTTGTGCTATTATCTAGCAAATAATTTAATCACAGGTACACTTCATATAATATACTATCATTAGCTCATAAGATATTTAATAAATCTTAGATCAATGATTTAATTAATTTACAATATTTTTCTTAAGTAATAAATACTTATTATCTCCTTAAACAATTTCTAATAATTGTTTAATTAATGAATTAATTAAATTCTCTTCATTTATTAACTCTATCTTTATTTAATTTACTATTTAATATTAATTAAATAGTAATTAATTAATTATCTTTAGTTATTATTTAATGATAAATAATAGCTAATTACATCTACTTATTATTTATTTAAATAATAAATAATTAAATTATTAATATTTTTTTATTATTAATTTATTTACTTACTTCACTAATCTTTAATTATTCATTACTATAATTAAATGAATAATTAATTAACAATTCTCCTTATTTATTATTTAGTAAATAATAATTAATTATTTAATTATTCTTAATTCACTTCAAAAATCTTTAATTATTCCTTTTTATTACTCTAAGAATAATTAATTATCCTTCGATTCATTATTTATTATTAATTAAATAATAAATAATAATTTATAAATTTTATATTAATGTAATTAAGTAATTATATTATGGTAACATAACCTTACTTAAATATTCTTTAATCATTATTTAATATTAATTAAATAATAATTAATCAATAGTTTAACTCTATTTATTATTTAATTTGAATTAAATAATCAATAGTTAGTTTATTACCACTAACTCTACTTAATTATCACTTAATTAATAATTAAGTATTTAATTACACATATATTATAAGTAATTAGCTTAATAATCATTTAGTGGTACTAATAATTATTAATTAGTAAGTTTTAAATGATTTAAATGGGTTTAAATCATTAATTACTCAATAATTACTTAACTGTCCAGAAAAATTTGGAATTAAATATTTTAATATTCTTCACAATTTTAGAAAATTTTAGTCCCGGACCCACCACCAGAACCGGCCGGAATATTGGTGAACCGGTCGCCGGAAAGTTTGTCCGGTTCGCCGGAAAACTGAACCGGCAGTTAAAATATATTTTTTCTATTTTTTTCCAGATTTGGGGTCCTTTACTAAAACATTCATAAAATGAAATCTACAACTCCGATTTAGGTCCAGTCGGTCTCGTTGGATTCGTATCTTCCTGAACTACAATTTTCATTTATCAAACATCAAATTTGGACATGTTTCAGTTACCGAAAATGGCCAGAAACCGGACTGTTCTGCACAGTTTTTCACCAGTGAGGTGTTCTTAGAAAAAAATCATATCTTGCTCATTTTAAAACATTTTGCATGCTACAAAAGTGATTTTGTCCTTAACTTACATATCTAGCATAACAAGAAAGAAAATCACAAAAACTATTAGTATGTTTCAAAATAAAAAATCCTCACGGTGAAATTTTCGGTAAAACTCATTTTCATGCATTTTACTAAACTTTTCAACACAAACATATATCAATACACAAGTTAAATACATTAAACTCTATATCCATCATTCTATCATGCTTCTAGCCATTTAAAGCATTAACTCCATGTATCTAACATAAAATACACTAAACATGCAAGATTAGGGTTTTTTCTTAATTATTTGAACCTAGTTTATTTTCTTTCCTCTTGGATCAACTTTTAAACATCAAAAGTGTAAGATCCAAACATGTTACACTAAAAGAAATAAATCAAGAGTTTTGAATTTCATGAACATAGGTTCTTTTTATTTTATAAAATCAACAAAATACAAGAAATTAAAACTTGTGATTCAATATATATATATATATATATATATATATATATATTATTATTATTATTATTTTTTTTTTTTTTTTACCTTGATCTTGAAGCTACTCTTCTTGTTTTGCCAAAGTATGTGATGAATTTGGGTGGCATCAAGAAATTTCTTCCTCCTCTCCTTCAAGCTTCCCAAGTTAGCTCTCTCTCTCTATTTCTTTCTTTTTCTTTTTTTTTCTTTGCTAAATGAATTGGAAAGTTTCCTTATAAAAATTGTGGGGGTATATATAGGCAATTCATACATATAGATATAACTTGTATATATCAATTGATCATCCAATAACTTGCTTGCCATGTATGGAAATTTTAATTACCCTAAAAAGGCTAGGCTAAAATTAAGTGGTTTGGTGACCAACTTTTGACTATCTAAAATGTTAGCTAAATTAAATGAATCTTGTGCTCACTTGCCCCTTGAATGGCCGGATATCTCTACCATTTTGGCCAATTTTATTAGTTGTTTTATTTGTTTAATAACCATCTAGAAGATCCATACAAATTGGATCATCACTTGGGCCAATTGTTTTATTGTTTGGGCTCTCAAATTAAATTGCTTGGCTATGAAAAAAAAAATAGCATGATCCAATAGATAAATTTTATTATATCCTAATCATTTAATTAGGATTTTCATTCCACTCATTTTGAAATTTAAATAATTATTTGTGTACATTCAATTTTATAACCTAACTAAACTTACTTTAATTAGGTTTAAATTGAATAATAAATTGAGATACTCAAATCAATCTCTTAGGTGAGTATAATATTAAATACTATTATTCTACAATACCATAACTCTTGGGTTATTTACTTACATACCTAATGTATAATTAGGTTATGCAACTTTTTCGATTAATACTCTTTATATCAATCATACACACATATATATTTATTTAACCCTAAACATCTTCCACATAAATAATAACATATTCATTCCCTATATGTCACAAAGTTTTCAATATCATTAATATTTAATTAATATATTTAATTACTGCGTGACTTAAAATTCTTGGTTATTACACTCTTTCCCATCTTACTTCCACTTTGACAGCTCCCTCAATCTTAGCCATATTCTTCTTCTCCTTATTGTAAAGAGTCATGGCTTCACTTCCCTCTTCGGCTATGATAGCCTTGTCCAACAGTGCTGCAAAAGTACCAATCTGCAATACCGCCACCTTATTGTAGAGCCAGGTTTTAAGCCCAGCTCAAACCTTCGTGCCTTCCTTGCTTCCGTGTCCACTTAATGTGGAGCGAACCTAGCTAATTTATTAAATTTTGTGGCATACTCTGCAACTGACATGTCCCCCTGCTTCAACTCCATAAATTTCACCTCCATCCTAGCCTGCATACTAGACGAAAAATAATTCTCAAAGAACAGTGTTTTGAACCTAGTCCACATAACCTCTCCTACTCCAGCTCTAGTTTGATTGGCCTCCCACTAGAAATTTGCCTCCCCTTTCATCATATAAGTGGAAAAAGTTGTCTTTTGCCCTTCTGCTACCCTAGCGATCACAAAAGCCTTTCCTATCTCCTTTATCCAAGTCTGAGCTTCTACCAGGTCAATTGTTCTTCTAAACTCTGGCGGTCCTACTACTTTGATACCATGTTGTGACACCCCCAAATCTGAGTACTTGAAACCCGTATTTGGTGCTCCACGATAACATTCATTCAACTACTAAATGTGTTAATTAAACAAAATTATTATATCAAAGTTATCTACCTTCCCAGTCTCGAGAATCGTTAAGTCATACATTACATAATATTTAGTGTTTCATACTACCAACAGTTAATACAAATAACATTATATAACATAATCCTTCAGTTTCCCATTCCCTTTGTCCTTGCTGGAACCTTCAGGTCGTGCTAGTTTAGCTGAAAACATTTAAATTTAAAGCAAGAATGAGCATTTGAGTGCCCAGCAAGTAATAGCAATGCATAAAGATTATCTAAAAGAATTTAAATGTTTTCTTTAAACGACACTTCTACAATGAAGCAATAGTTGTGAAGTAAGTTGAAACAATACTGAACTACAAATCAACTCTTTTTCATTTTTGAAACTACGTACTAACTATAAATGGGGAACAGTTGACAAACTATAAACTTTATTTTTAAATTTTTGAAAAGGTTAAACAGAACTTCATCTGCAAACCGTCATGTCTTACGGACACGGAGGGTGATCAGCCCGTTATGCCCTGTATTGAGCAATACTACGTGTTCGAACGATATATCTGGTTCGCTTTTGGCGCATAAAATTTTCCCATGTTTGGGATGTTCATAAATTAGTCTGGAATTCTAAACTAAAATAATTTAGCTGAGTAACAATAATGTTCTATCCTGGTCAACGATATTTTTAAATCTGTATCTAGCTGAGTTAAATAGCTTAGACGGCTTTTAAATAACATATACATACCTGAAAACTAGTAGGTATGTGTCAACATGTGATTAAATACAATTATTATTCAAGTGAGGGCACTTGTATAATCTAACTTAACTATCTATAAACAGGGTATATATATTGATCATACATTACTACTATACTGGTAAACAAATAGAGTTCGATCACTGGCATGAATATTATGGTTTAGATATATGATTAATAACAGTAGAGTTAAAAAGTCTATATAGCAGGGGTATAGCTCACTAACTTACTTAGACAGGATTATTGCATAAGTAGATACAAAGAGTAAGGATACTTGCCTGATCTGCTGCTTACACAACTTAGTTTTATCTTTTATATTGAAACCTATCATTCATAAGATTATTCTTTTGATTAGAATTGTGACGCCCCCAAAATAGGTATACATCACCCATTCTGAGTCTCCAAATACATGGCACAGAAACAAATATAACTTCAGTAATACAATTGTCGTACGAAATACGACAACACATATACTGTGAGTTTGAATACAAATATTGTCTAATAGACAGTATACAAACTCAAAAGGAGTCCTCATTACAATTATTGATACACTATTTTACAAAATAGCGAGGACTACTAAAACAACTATCCTGAACCATCACTCCAAACCCCGGTTAGTTCCTACTATGTTCTCACCTCCTGAGAAGAAAAATGGAACAAAAATGAAAAGGGTGAGCTCAACTAGCCCAGTAAAGAATATTATGACTAAGATAATATACAAAAATTTATCATTAGTCTTCAACAGGGAAAAATTTGATAAAATATAATAGACAACAAGTTTTAGATCAACAACTACAGCGGAAACAACAATCCATTAGAAGAGTCAAGTAGAGAAAGAATTCTACTATCTTCTAAGATTTAAAAGTCCATCATCAATATTATATCCCTGTAACATCAATTAATATACATCTTGAATCAAATATTCATCTATGCACTACAGACCAAAGATATTCATTTGTATCACCAGTTGGTCATGTTCATCTCAACACCTGTTCATCTTTGCACTACGGGCCAAAGATAATCATTAGGTAATCATTCATCTTTGCACTACAGGCCAAAGATATTCAGTAATATCATCATTTAGGACTGAGGATGATGGAAAATATCTTTAAAAAAATGAATCCAGTGACATAAAAGATCAAAGATTAGGGATTCGTACTTTAATTTATCCAAGTTCAAAAATACCTTATAATAATCAATTGTGGAACAAAATTCAAGAATAAAGATCAAAACATGGATACAATCAAAGATAGTAACCATAATAGACAACTTGGACAAAAAGGAGAAAATTTCATTTTCTGTGAATAGTGTCGTATTCGTGAATAGTGTCGTATACGTGAATAGTAACCCCGACACAAAAAGTGTGGAATTCCACAATAAAATCTATACCAATATTTCGGTATAATGATATTGAAAGAATAACATCATTATGAAGAAAATAACATCCCTTACCTTAAAAGAACAGTACTTCCAGCTGAAATATCAGGTATAAGGCTGAAGGAAACTTGCACTGATGAATAGCAACTCACAAAGTATCTAAATACTCAAAAATACGCTCGATAATATAGAGAGAGAAAGAGAGAAAACTTGTTTCTGGTGTGATTTTCAATTCTAACTAAGCACCCTATCCATAGAAAAATGCTTAGAACGCCATATCAGACTAACCTGCTACCTGATGGCTTTACCTACTACTATTCACGCCCACCACTTTTGAAAATAAATTCCAGCACATTTCATTTCTCACCAACCAAAAGTGAGGCCCACCATGTTTTTAATAAAAACATTTATATCTGAAACTTTAATAATTCATAATAAATTCTTTACAACTTTGTAGATTTAAGTTTTTCCAAATTACAAACGAAAAATAACCGAAATCCACATACGGACGATTTTCAAAACCTCTATTCTGACAAAATACTGATAAAACACCTCAGCATTAATTCTTTCATTTATGTCCACATAAAATATATCCTTCATTTATATCCACATAAATCAACAATTAATTATTCACAAATAATATTATAGAATCACAATTATGACAACCAGGTCGTTCCTAGAAAAGAGGGGACTTTCCGATAAGAATTTCTCCTTATTGGCGCGCAATTAGGTGACCAAACCCCTTTCCTAGACAGAACTTCCTTAGACATTACCAATAATGCTATCTAACAATATTATTCAAATAATATGAATTATTGATCTGATAATGAAGATATTGTGCAGTGACAATTATTGAAATAACAATAATATAAAAATATCAACGTAGCAATTATTGAATCAATAAAATAAAATATTGAACAGTAATTACTGTAACAATTATTGAGTAGTGCCTTCTTACGTAAGAATCAATAATTCAAAAATAATGTGCAATACCGTGTGCTACTGTGCAACCACGCGTATTACTGTATTTTAACCACCAGTTATTCCAACAGTGTTAACGGTAACCATTACGCCGTTATTTATAAAAACTCAAACTTGTCGTTATCTTCATCCAACCGTTTTCCGTTATGGGGCCCACAAATGGCTGCGCCGTCATATGAATATTTCCTAACAGTGAGAATATTTCACAACCAAACGAATATTTCTCGACAACAATGAATATTTTATAACCACTTGTAAAATTTTGCAAAATTTTAATATTTCACCCATAACCAAAGCATTATATCAAATTAACACCTTATTATTCAAAATAATAATAGAGGAAATTAAATCTTATTCATTAAAAAGTTGGGGTCTTACATTTGGTTTTTACCAATTTAGTGAAAAGAAAATCATACTCTCCTTGCCTACATTCTCTCTAAACTATATATCTCTTCTTACAAAAGTTCTGATTATTTTTGAAGAGAAAAATTGGTCCAAGTATTGAGATAAGTTTAATTTCTGTTGAATTATTTCTTACTTGCATTATATCTATAGATATACAAATACACATTGTTCTACACAATTTTAAATATCCATATTTCATCTATTTGTCAAATAAAAGGATACTTGGGCACCACAAGGCTACGGAGATACACCTCCACGGAGAGGAATTCGAACCATACGATTCCTTGAAGTCTTCAATAACCTTTTATCGACATTATTTATATAAATATCCTAAAATAGATACGACACTTGATAGCTCAAAACAACACTGAGATACTGCTCCAAAAAGAGTAGTCATCCGAACCGGATTTGAGAATCGTAATGATCTATTGAAAATATTTATATAAATATCAATTGTGAAAATTATAAATTTTGTCATACTTAGACGCCGTAAGGCTACGGAGATACACCTCTACCAAGAGGGATTCGAACCGTACGATTCCTTATAGTACTAAGTGACATTATCTATAAATGTTCACATAATAGATAAAATATTCATATATATTATTTGAGTTAAACAAGTAATATTTGTTATATCAGTTTGTGCTTAACTGAGATTATACTTGATAAATATTATTTAAATTGATTTATTATTTTCTACAAGTATTGATAATTTATAAAGACTAACTAAGGAACAATTCTATAGTATCTATAGAAAAACACTCTTTATTTTATAGAATTGTTAACTCTTTACAAAGTGCCTTAACATCTTATATTTGCTTAATCAGAAACATCAGTGGATCTAAACAAAAGTTCTATCTGCTTTAAAAAGGCTTATTGTTTAATATAAAAGTCCTTGAACTTTTACACTGATATAGTTACTCTTAATTTTCTATCTGCTTAATTGAAAAGCATTAATTTGTACTTAACTCTTATAAGCTTTTTGAAGAAGCACTTTGTTGTAAACTTATTGGTAAACAGAGAAAGGATTAGAGTTAGTTTATTTTATATACCTGTGAGAAAGACAAGTAATTCTTCGACCAAGACCAGAGTCGTAGAGAGGTCAGCAGGAAGTTGGGTCTCTAGTGTACTTGTGAGGCGAGGAAGAGTCTGTTGTTTCAAGACCAGATCATAGAATAGAACTGAACTCAAAATAAGTACAACTAATCTTGAGGAATGAGTTAGGAGCTTGCTGTCCAAGATAGATAGTTGGGAACAGTTGGAAGTTTGACTATAAAACTTTGTAAATGCTTCTCCGCCTATTGAAGGAGTTTTTATTACTGATAGTAATATGATCTCAAGTTTCAAGTAGGAACTTGAGACTGGACGTAGCAACATACCAAGGGGTGTATGTTGTGAACCAGATAAATCTCTGTGCATTTTGATTGAATTTTTATTATCTTGCATGCTAATTGCTAAAACTGCTAATTAATAACTAAAAATTTAAAAAGGCCTAAATATAATTTTTAACTGGTAATAATCTATTCAGCCCCCCCTTCTAGATTATTATTGACCTTTCAGAATGCTTGGGAACACAGTTAAGAATGATCACAGCGTATCATCCCCAAACTGATGGACAAAGTGATATGACAATCCAGACATTAGAGGATATGCTCAGAGCCTGTGTTATGGATTTTAAAGGGAATTAGGATGAACACCTACTGTTGGTTGAATTTGACTATAATAACAGTTATCATGCAAGTATTGGCATGCCGCCTTACGAAGCATTGTACGGTAGGAAATGCAGAACTCCGTCATGCTAGGACGAAGTAGGTGAACATCAGCTGTTAGGTCCATAATTGGTGTAACAAACTGTCGAGATCATCAAGGTAATTCGGGCAATATTGATAGATGTATAGGATAGTCAAAAGAAGTATGCCGATCAACACCGACAAAATCAGGAATTTGATGTAGGTAGTTTTGTTTTTTTGAAGGTGTATCCATGGAAAGGTAAAATGTAAGACCCCAACTTATTATAAATAAAATTTAATTTCCTCTATTTATTATTTTGAAATAGTAAGGGTTGATTTGATTAATGTGGTTAGTTATGGGTAAAATGCGTAAATATTTTAAATAAGCAAGTGGTTATAAAATATTCATTTTTATCGGAGAATATTCGTTTGGTCGTGGAATATTCTTCTTTGTCGGGGAATATTAAATGCTGACGGTGCTTTGACCTTGTGTGGGCCCCATACTTGAAAGCGATTGGATGAAGAAAATGACAAGTATAAGTTGTTTATAAATAATGGCGTAGTTATTCACAATTATCTTTGTTGGAATACGGTTGGTTAAAATCGATAATCTGGCGTTGTTGATAGTAGCATTACCGGTATTGCACCAATATTTGATTCTTACGTGAAAGGCACTACTCAATAATTGTTACGATAATTCTGCTCGATTATTTTATTTCATTGATTCAATAATTACTACGTTGATATTTTATATTCTTTGTTGTTTTAATAATTGTCACTACACAATATTTTTCATTATCAGACAATAATTCATATTATCTGAATAATATTATTAGATAACATTATTGGCAATATCTAAAAAGTTACATCTAAGGAGAGGTTTGGTCACCTAATTCATGGCGTCGATAAGGAGAAATCCTTATTGGAAAGCCCCATCTTTCACAGGAAGCTGGTTGTCGATATTGTGATTACGTAATATTATTTGTGAATAATTAATTATTGATTTATATGATGAGAAAATATTGATTTTATGTGGATATAGATGGAGAAAATTTTTAAAGTGACAATTGTTAAAAATTGATATTTTATCTTTTCTGATAAAATAATATTTTATTATATTATTATAATATAATAATGGTGATATTTTTACAATTAATGTGGGATATATGAATATATGAGGAGGAAGAGTATTTTTGCTCAATAAATGATAAACACATGTTTTGTGTGTCGATGAACCCCATTTCTTGACTGAAATTTAATTATAGCTTGTAAAGTCGTCCGTTTATGGATTTCGGTCAATTTTTGTTTGGAATTTGGAAAAACTTTCTTCTGCAAAGTTGTAGAGAATGGAATTTCCTATGATAAAGACATGAGATTCGAATTTTTCTGATTGAAGGGCTATTTATTATGAATTATTGAAGTTTTGAAGTTCCGAAATAATTATTTTTTTAAAAGTTTTAAATTTGTTTTAAAAGAAAAACGTTTTTGATATATTTGGTGGGCTTATTTGTTGTCAAGCATGGCTGAATTCAAATCCTAGAATGTGTGCGTAGGAATTTATATATAATATATTAATATTATATTAAATTTTCTGCTTTGGTGTTTAAAGCATTTTCTATAAATAGGGTGCTTAGGTTAGAATTGAAAATCACTTTTAAAGCTGAAGTTTTCTCTCTCTCTCTCTCGATATATTGAGCGTATTCTTGTGAGTATTTTAATACTTTGAGTGTTTCTTTATCGGTGCAAGTTCAAGTCATATCCTATATCAGGTGTTTCAACTAGAAATCTTGTCTTTTACGAGGTAAGGGATGTTATTTTCTTCTTAAATGATATTATTTTCTTCAATATCATTATCTTAGTAATATTGGTCCGAACTTTTTATCAAATTTGGAACTTTTTGTGTTGGGAGTTCTTATTCACGTATACGACCTTATTCACGATATCTGACCTTATTCACGAATCGACTTTATTCACTTAAAAAATGAAATTTTCTTCTTTTTGTCCAAAATATCTATTATGGATACTAGCTTTGATTGTATCCATGTTTTGATCATTCTTGAATTTTTCTCCATTATGATTATTTATGAGGTATTTTTGGACATGGAATAGTTGAAATACAAATCCTTAATATTTATTTTTTTTTGTTTACTGGATTCGTTTTCTTTAAAATATTTTTCATAATCCTCAGTCCTAAATGATGATATTACTGAATATCTTTGCACTGAATATCTTTGGCATGTAGTGCAAAGATGAATGATTTTCTGATGAATATCTTTGGCCCGTAGTGCGAAAATGAACAGGTGTTTAGATGAACATGACCAACTGATGAATATCTTTGGCCTGCAGTGCAAAGATAAATATTTAATTCGGATATATATTGATTGATGTTACGAGGATAAAATATCGACGATGAACTTTTAAATTCATATATAGAAGATAGTAGTTTGCATTCTCTACTTAACTCTTCTAATGAATTATTATTTCATTGCGAAGATTGATTTAAAAGCTGGTTGTCTATTGTATTCTATTAGATTTTTTTCCTGTTGAAGACTAACGATAATTTGTTCTATGTTATCTTAGTCATAATATTCTTTCTTTGGGCTAGTTGAGCTCACCCTTTTCCTTTTGTTCCATTTTTCTTCTCGGGAGGCGAGAATGTAGCAGTCTTAGTCGGGGTATGGAATGAAGGTTCTAGAAAGTCGTTTTAATAGTCCTCGGCATTTTTGTATAATAATGTATCAATAATTATAATGAGGACTTATTTGAGTGTGGATATTGTCTAGATGACAATATTTGTATTTAAACTCATGATTTTTTATGTTGTATTAATAAAGTTGTAGTTGTATTTGTACCGTGTATTTTGACGACTCGAGAATGGGTGTTGTATACCTATTTTGGGGGCGTCATGAGTTAATATCGAGCTTAGGGATATGATCTCTGGCGGAGATCGGGGAATAGAACTAGGAGGGGAGAGACGAGTAAATCCTTCGCTAGTGTGTCCTACTTAAGCTTATTTGTTGGTCGGTCATAATATAGGGATATTATATGATATGTTAATTTGTTAAATTAACCCTTCTTTTATGGCGATTTGAGAATGTCGATTGAGAATGTTAATAGTGGAGTAAATGAGGACAGTGGAACACTGTCTTCACCAACGAGGAGAACGTGCAATGGTGGCAATGTTCCTCTGTAAACAACACCAACGAAGCATATGATGGACGATGGGATGTTTAGAAGCTTTTTGCAGTTCATGCAAAATCAGACGAGGGAGACTCGTGTTCAAAATACAGGAGGAAATGATAGCAATTCACGCTTTGTCACAGCCAAGCAGTTCAAAGAGTTGGGACCACTAGAATTTATTGGAAAGCCGGATCCGATTAAGGCAGAGACGTGGGTTAAACAAATTACCAAGATATTCGATGTCTTGGGATGCACGGAGGAACAGAAGGTTCCATTCGCCACCTTTATGTTCCGTGGCGAGGCAGACTACTGGTGGGAGTCTGTGAAGGGTACCCATCCAGCCGCACTCAACATGTCTTTGGAGACATTTCAGAAACTGTTCAATGACAAGTACTTTCCTAAAAGTATTCGTCATATGAAGGAGGTAGAGTTTATTAGACCGGAGCAGAATAACATGACGGTGTCCCAGTACGAGGAGAAGTTTGCAGAGTTGTCCAGGTTTGCACCTCATTTGGTGGAGAATGAGGAACGTATGACGCAGATGTTTCTGAGAGGTTTGAAACCCGGCACACGTTAATATCTCATTTCTCATAAATTTTCTCTCTATTCAGATGTTGTCAATAGGGCTCAATTATTAGAGTGAGATAACGAGTACGGTCAATCGAGGGACCACAACCAGGATCATACCGGTGACAGCAGTCATCAGAACAACGATAACCAGCGGAGAAAGAAAAATACAGACAAGAGCGGCAACCACTCTGGTGGTAATCGTGGCCATGAAAATAGAAGAAGTGAATTGGGGGAAGATTTTAAAAAGAGGAGATTCAACAATGACCTTTGTGAAGATGTCGATTACCAATGACAACTAGTTTTAAGGGAGGAGAGCGACCCATGGGTCATATGCTATAAATGTGGGAAAAGAGGACATATCACCCAAACCTGCCCACAACAGTTCAAAGTATGCTATAATTGTTAAAAGGAAGGACATATCGCTCGAGATTGTACTGTAGCGAAACCAAGTCCAGTGGGGATGGTGACTCAAAAGGCTGTCCCAGAAAATTCAAAGTCAACGGTTCCTGGAAGGCGTTTGTCATGATTTGGTCAACATGCGAAGAACCCAAACGAGGTGATCGGGTAAGCTAATCATAAATTCATGCAAAGTTTATACCTTGCTGAATCTGGGGTGCTACCCATTTATTTATTTCTCTGCTTGTGCTCAACGTTTAAACTTGACTCCGGAGAAATTAGACTTTGATTTATCTGTGGAGACTCCGTTAGGAGAAACTTTCATCACATCCACTATTTATAAATCTTGTTTGATCCAAGTTGGCACCATCACATTACCTGTTGACCTTATCTCTTTAAAGATACTTGCTTTTGATGTGATTTTAGGGATTGATTGGTTAACTACTCATCATGCCAAAATTGATTGTTTTCGTAAGGTTGTTAGTTTTCATATTCCTAACCAACTTGTTGTGTGTATTCAAGCAACTAAGCCATTAAAATCAATCACTGTTATATCAAGCCATAAAGCCATTCGTTTATTAAAAAATGGATGTCAAGCTTTCTTAGCCCATGTTATGGATTTGAATAAAGATACGTCATATTTGAATAATATTCCTGTTGTTATTGACTTTCCTGACGTATTTCCTGAAGAACTTCCCGGTCTACCCCCAGAACGTGAAGTTGAATTCTTTATTGATCTTGAACCTGGTACAAAGCCCATTTCTAAAACCCCATATCGAATGGCTCCTATTGAACTTCAGGAGTTAAAGGTCCAACTATAGGAGTTATTGGACATCGGTTTTATTCGTCCTAGTACATCTCCTTGGGGTGCTCCTGTTTTATTTGTAAAGAAGAAAGACGGGAGTATGCGACTTTGTATCGATTACCGAGAATTAAACCATGTCACTATCAAGAATAGGTATCTGCTACCTCGTATTAATGACCTATTTGACCAGTTGCAAGGAGCACAATTCTTTTCAAAGATCTATCTTCGTTCTGGATATCATCAATTTGAAGGTTAAAAGCGAGGATATTAGAAGGCGCCTTGAGAACTTCGAGACGGGCATTATGAATTCCTAGTCATGTCTTTTGGATTGACTAATGCTCCTGCAGCTTTCATGAATATGATGAACTGAGTATTCAAGGATTATTTGGATCAGTTTATTGTTGTCTTTATTGATGACATCCTTATATATTCCAAAAGCCGTGAAGATCATGAGCACCATTTGAAATTTGGTACTCAAAGTCTGCGTGAAAACAAGCTATATGCTAAGTTGAAGAAATCACGAGTTACGGCTTGAGGAAGTAGCATTCCTAGGGACGCGTGGTGTCAAAACATGGAGTATCTGTTGACGGCGAAGATTGAAGCAATACAAAGTTGGGAGCAACCAAAGGCGGTGGACCGAAAGTCGTAGCTTTACGGGCTTATTTGGTTATTATCGGAGATTCGTGGAAGGTTTTCTCAAATCGTTACCAGATTAACTCGGTGACTCGGAAAGATATCAAATTCGTATGGAGGCGAGGAATGCGAGAAGAGTTTTCAAGAGATTAAGAGGAGACTCATTTTGGCACTGTTTTGACCATACCATCTGGTTCGGATGGATTTGTTATCTCTGATGATGCTTGAGTGCAAAGGGCTAGGATGTGTTCTCATGCAGCGTGGGAAAGTTATAGCCTATGCCTCGAAACAACTTAAAGAATATGAGAGGAATTATCCTATTCATGATCTAGAGTTAGCGGTGATCGTTTTCGCGCTAAAGATCTGGAGGCACTATCTATATGGGGAGAAAGTGGAGATATATTCGGACTATAAAAGCCTCAAATATTTCTTCACTCAAAAAAGAACTCAACATGCAAGCAACGACGTTAGCTGTATTGAAAAGATTATGACCACACTATTCAATACCATCCTGGAAAAACAAACGTGGTAGCTGATGCGTTGAGTAGAAGATCATATGCAGGAACGAGTGCGATGATGTCAAGTATACTCATAAAACCAATTTTAATCGATAAAGTTAAAGTTACTCAAGCCACAGACCCGGAGCTGATGCGTATGAAGAAGAAAGTGCAAGAAGGTGCTATTTCAGAAGCAAGAATCGATGAAGAAGGAATACTTCGAGTCCACTCCAGACTTTGTGTTCCTAACGATTCTGATTTGAAGTACAAGATCTTGATAGAGGCACACAATACACCATTTGCAATCCATCCTGGAAGTACCAAAATGTATCGTGATCTTCGACATACATTTTGGTGGAACAATATGAAGAGAGAGATTGCAAAGTTTATCTCGAGGTGTTTAACTTGTCAACGTGTAAAGGCGGAGCATCAAGTGCCAAAGGGTCCATTGCAACCACTTGAGATTCTGAAATGGAAGTGGGAACACATTACCATGGATTTCATTACGGGTCTTCCCACGGTTTCTCAAGGCATAAATGTTATTTGGGTTATTGTTGATAGATTAACCAAGTCTGCTCATTTCTTGCCGATACGGGAGACTTATTCCCTTGAATGTCTTGCTAGTATGTACGTGAATGAGATTGTGAGGTTGCATGGCATGCCAGTATCCATAGTTTCGGATCGTGACCCAAGATTCACTTCAAGATTTTGGGTTAGCTTGCAAAAAGCTATGAGCACGCATTTACTGATTCGATTTGGCATACCATCCTCAAGCGAGCGGGCAATCGAGAGGACTATTCAAACTCTTGAAGATCTATTAAGACTCTGTGTCCTAGACTTCAAAAGCGGTTGGGATAAGTATTTACCATTGGTGGAATTTTCCTACAACAAACGAGTTATCGAGGCAAGTATAGGTGTGGCTCCATTTGAAGCATTGTATGGGCCGAAAGTGTCGCTCTCCAATATGTTGGGATGAGGTGGGTGAAGCAACATTGTTGGGACCCGAAAGTTGGTACGATATGACTATAGAAAAGATCCAAATGATTCGACAACGTATACAAGCGCGCAGGATCGACAAAAAGAGTTATGCGGATCTTCATCGAAAGGACGTGGAATTTAGTATTGGGGATCATGTATTATTGTGTGTTGCTCCATGGAAAGGAGTTACAAGATTCAGGAAGAGAGGAAAGCTCAATCCATGATTTATTGGTCCATTTCTGATTCTTGACCGAGTAGGAAATATGGCCTATAGACTCGCGTTACCTCCAAGTATGTCTCGTGTTCATAATGTTTTTCACGTATCCGTGCTTCGTAAATATGTGAAAGACCCGAACCACGTTATTGAGTTAGAACTGGATGAGATAGCCGAAGACTTAATGTATGAAGAGGTACCTGTCAAGATTTTGGATAGGAAGGAGCATGTCCTACGCACGAAGGTCATACCACAAGTTAAATTTTTGTGGAGAAACCATGCTATTGAGGAAATGACATGGGAGTTGAAAACGGAAATGAAAGCGAGGTATCCTCATCTTTTCGAAACACCAGGTATGTACGTCAATTTTGAGGACAAAATTTCATAAGGAGGGGAGGTTGTAAGACCCCAACTTATTATAAATAAAATTGAATTTCCTCTATTTATTATTTTGAAATAGTAAGGGTTGATTTGATTAATGTGGTTAGTTATTGGTAAAATGCGCAAATATTTTAAATAAGCAAGTGGTTATAAAATATTCATTTTTATTGGAGAATATTCGTTTGGTCGTGGAATATTCTTCTTTGTTGGGGAATATTAAATGCGACAGTAGTGGCCTTTGTGGGCCCCATAATGGAAAGCGATTGGATGAAGAAAACGACAAGTATAAGTTGTTTATAAATAACGACGTAGTTGTTATCGTTAATACTATTGGAATACCCGGTGGTTAAAATACGATGAATGGCGTTATTGCCGCGATAGCTTTGCGGTATTGCACCAATTATTGATTTTTTTACGTGAAGGCACTACTCGATAATTATTACGATAATTCTTATTTAGTATTTTATTTCATTGATTCAATAATTGCTACGTTGATATTTTATATTATTGTTGTTTTAATAATTGTCACTACACAATATTTTTCATTATCAGACAATAATTTATATTATCTGAATAATATTATTAGATACCCCAAAATTTTTAATGAATAAAATAAAATTTTTCTCTATTTATTATTGTGAATAATAAGGTGTTAATTTGATATAATACTTTGGTTATGGGTGAAATGTGCAAATTTTGCAAAATAAGCAAGTGGTTATAAAATATTCATCATTGTGTGGGGAATATTCGTTTGGTCGTGGAATATTCTTTACGTCGGGGAATATTAAATATGCAGTAGTGACCATTTTGTGGGCCCCATAACGGATAAGCTGTCGGATGAAGAAAGCGACAAAGTTTGGGTTGTTATAAATATATGGCGTAGTTATTCTACGAATTAACCTTTGTTGGAATACCCGGTGGTTAAAATCTGATGTCTGGCGTGGTTGCTTACGATAGCTTTGCGGTATTGCGATATTGTTGAATTATTGATCCTTACGTGAAGGCCTTACTCGATAATTATTCACGATAATTCTTATTCAATATTTTATTTTATTGATTCAATAATTCTTTGCGTTGATATTTTATATTATTGTTGTTTCGATAATTGTCCTTTTACATGATATCTCCATTATCGGATCAATAATTCATATTATTTGAATAATATTATTAGATAGCATTATTGGCAATGTCTAGAAAGTTACATCGAGGAGAGGTTTGGTCACCTAATTGCTTGGCGATGAGGAGAAATCCTTATCGGAAAGCCCCTCTTTCACAGGAGCGACTGGTTGTCATAAATGTGATTACGTAATATTATTTGTGAATAATTAATTATTGATTCATATGATAAGGAAATATTTATTTTATGTGGATATAAATGATGGATTTATTTATGTGGTTATTAATGAAGGAATTAATCTTTGAGATGTTTTATCGGTATTTTTGTCGGATTGGAAGTATTTAAAAATCATCCGTTTGTGGATTGAATATATTTTACATTTGGAATTTGGAAAAACTCAAAGCTACAAAGTTGTAGAAATTCGATTTAAGTGTGGAATGGACATAAAATTTGTATTTTTACGATAAGCGGGCTATTTTCTATGAATTATTAAAGTTTACGATTATTGTTTAAATGATAAAACATTTTGGAAAATTCTAGAATTGGTTGGTGAGAAATGTGCTCAATTGAATTTCAAATGTGGTGGGTGGCAATAGTAGCAAGTAAAGCCATCGGTAGTGAGTTAGTCTTATATGGCGTTTAAGCATTTTCTATAAATAGGGTGCTTAGTTAGAATTGAAAATCACGAGAATTCATAAGTTTTCTCTCTTTCTCTCTCTATATTATCGGCGTATTCTTGTGAGTATTTTGATACTTTGAGTGTTGTTTTATCTGGTGCAAGTTCCTTGACACTATATCGAGTATTCGGCCGGAAGTATTATCTTTTTGAGGTAAGGGATGTTATTTTCTTTCGTAAGTGATATTATTTCTTGATATCATTATCTTAGAAATATTGGTTGGAACTTTTTATCAAATTTGGAACTTTTTTCGGGGTTCTTATTCATGAGTTCTTATTCATGATTCTATTATTCATGAGTTATTCTTATTCACGAGTTCTTATTCACGAGTACTATTCACGAAGCATGATGATTTTTCTTGTGGAATTTCTATTTTTTTGGTGTCGGATTCTTATTCACGTATCGACCTTTATTCACGTATATCGACTTTATTCACGAAATCGACCTTATTTCAGAGAAAATGAAATTTTCTTCTTTTTATCCAAGGTTGTCTATTATGGTTACTATCTTTGATTGTATCCATGTTTTGATCTTTATTTTGAATTTTGCTTCAAAATTGGTTATTATGAAGTATTTTTGAACTTGGATAATTTGTAATCTGAATCCTAATATTTGATCTTTTATCTCCTTTGGATTCGTTTTCTTTAAGATATTTTTCATCATCCTCGGTCCTAAATGATGATATTCTTGAATATCTTTGGCTTTTGTAGTGCAAAGATGAATGATTAAGCGATGAATATCTTTGGCTTTGTAGTGCAAAGATGAATGATTACCTAATGAATATCTTTTGGCCGTAGTGAATGAAAGATGAGCAGTGTTGAGATGAACATGACCAGATGAACATTTGGTGATACAAATGAATATCTTTTGCACATGTAGTGCAAAGATGAATATTTGATTCAAGATGTATATTGATTGATATTCTGAGGGGATAAAATATTGATGATGGACTTTTAAATCTTAGAAGATAGTAGAATTCTTTCTCTACTTGACTCTTTAATGGATTGCTTTTCATTGCGGTTGTTGATCTAAAACTTGTTGTCTATTATATTTTATCAGATTTTTCCTGTTGAAGACTAATGATAATTTGTTGTATATTATCTTAGTCATAATATTTTCTTCTTGGGCTAGTTGAGCTCACCCTTTTCTTTTTGTTCATTTTTTCTCTCGGAGGAGGTGAGAATATAAATTTGGAACTAGTCGGGGAATGGATTGATGGTTCAGGATAGTTGTTTTAGTAGTCCTCACTATTTTGTGAAATAGTGTATCAATAATTGTAATGAGGACCCCTTTTGAGTTTTATATCTCTATTAGACAATAGTTGTATTTAAACTCACGATATATGTGTTGTCGTATTTTGCCACGACAATTGTATTCTTGAAGTTGTATTTGTTTTTTGTACCATGTATTTGGCGACTCGAGAATGGGTTGGATGGAATGGACCTATTTTGGGGCGTCACGGTTTGGTATCAAAGCTTAGGGATATGATCACTGGCTAAGATGTGAGACTAGAACTAGGAGGAGAGATGGGAAATTCCTTTGCTAGTATGACCTACTAAGTTTGTTTTGGTATTTATTTGGTCGGTCGGAGTATAGGGATAATATGTGACATGTCAATTAACCCTTGTTTTGTTGCGGTGTTTGAAAATGGCATCTAAAAATGTTGTGATAAGCGATGAAGCATATGAGGCCAGTTGAGTCACCAACGATCGATACCGAGGATAATGTGCATCGGGATGGCAATAATCCTCGGTGAACAACGACTTGAGCAAAAAATGAGCGATGATGCGTTTAGGAGCTTTTTAGAATTCATGCGACACCAAGCGAGAGAGACTCCTATTCATAATGTAGGTGGAAACAATGGCAACCCACGGTTGGTCACCGCTTAGCGATTCGAGGATTTGGGACCACCGGAGTTTTGGGAAAGCGAGAACCACTTACGGCGAGAGGCGTGGATAAAGCGAGATCACCAAGATATTTGATGTCTTGGGATGTTCGAGAGCAAAAGGTTCCTTTGCCACCTTTATGTTGCGAGGAGAGGATGATTCTTGGTGGGAATCGGTAAAAGCGTACTCAATCACCGCCTTTGAAGATGTCTTGGGAGAAGTTCAAGAATTGTTCAGCGACAAGTACTTTCCGAAAGTATTCGTCACATGAAGGAGGTTGAGTTCATCAAAATTTGGAGCAAAACAATATGAGCGATGTCGCGATCTGAAGCTAAGTTTGCGGAGTTATCGGTTGCATCCCATTTGGTTGATAATGAGGAGCGAATGACACGAATGTTTTCTGCGAGGTTTGAAACCCGAAATCGTCGATACCTCATTTCTCACAAACTTTGTTTATATTAGGATGTTGTGAATAGGGCTCGATTAGTGGGCGCGATAATGACCCGACCCAATAGAAGGATAACGAGCAACAACACGATAATAATCGTCTGCGGTGACAGCGGTCGTGAACAATGATAACCATCGTGGAAGAAATTATCATGCGAAATGGTAACCACTTGGTGGTAATCATGGCCAAATAATAGAAGAAATGATTCAAGTGGAAATTTCAAGAAGAAGATTTAGCGATGGCGGGAAGGCGTCGGCGCGACACCGACACGACAACAACAACAAATTCTAGGGGAGGAGAGCGACCGTCGGTTAGATCTCTGAGATCACGGAGAGGAGGGACATATAAAGTCAAAGCTATATTCTGACTTTCCAAGATATGTTTTAGTTGTGGAAAAAGCGGTCACATAGCTCGATTTTGTCACATGGCGAAATCAAGTCGAGTTGGGACGGTGGCACCAAAAGGTGGATCTGGACAAAACAAAAGTCGGTGGTTTCGGGAAGAAGTTTTTCGTGACTTCTCGAAAAGCGAGTAACGAGCGAAGTTATAGCGGGTTAGTTAATTATAAATTCTTGTGAAGTCTATACCTTATTGAATCTGGGTTCTACCCATTATTTTATCTCTCTTGCTTGCTTTGCTGCATTTCGATGTTTAAATTTAACTCTAGAAGTTAGACTTTGACTTATCGATTGAAACCGTTAGTAGAAACCTTCATTTTTCATGTGTTATCAAGTCTTGGATGAGAGTCACGATTTTTAAATGATATTTCTATTGTTAATAAATCTCTGGCGTATTCTCGAAGGACTTCTTAGCCTACCCTAGAGTGTGAAATCGAATTTTGTATTGACCCCGATACAAAACCCATTTCTAAAACCCTTAAATATTTCTTCAACCAAAAGCGAGCATATAATGCGCCAAAGAGCGTTGGCTCAAAATTTTTGTTGAAGATTACGATCGTACCATTCAATACCATCGTGGGAAAAGCGAAAGTGGGTGGTAGCGTTGAGTAGAAGATCGTATCGTTCTGAGTGCGATGTTGTTAACACACAAAAAATCCATTTTATATGACTTACAAATGATGAAGATAGAGTTAAAGACTCTAGGGACCCACGTGAAGACTTGAATATCTGAGTAGAATCGACTTTAATCGATAAAGTTAAAATCGCTCAAGCTACTACACTTTGGGTGATGAATATAAAGAAGAAGGTGCAAGAATCGTTATTCTAGAAGTAAGAGTCGATGAAGAAGAAAGCTCAAGCCTTGATTTATTTGAAATCCTCGATCAAGTAGGAGCTGTGGCTATAGACTACGCCTTAGCGCTAAGTATATCGGCGTGTTCATAGCGTTTTTTTCACGTATCGATGTTACGTAAATATGTGGATGACCCAAACCACATTATTGCGTTAGAACCAGACGAGATAGCAGAAGATTTAACGTCACGAGGAGGTACTGTTAAGATCTTGGATAGGAAAAGAACATATCTATGCACGAAGGTTATACCTCAAGTTAAGGTTTTGTGGAGGAACCATGCTATTGAAGAAATGACCTGGGAGTTGGAATCAGAAATGAAAGCGAGGTATCCTCACCTTTTTGACACACAGTGCGTCGTCGATTCGAGGGCGAAATTTCATAAGGAGGGAGGTTGTAAGACCCCAACTTTTTAATGAATAAAATCGAATTTCCTCTATTTATTATTGTGAATAATAAGGTATTAATTTGATATAATACTTTGGTTATGGGTGAAATGTGCAAATTTTGCAAAATAAGCAAGTGGTTATAAAATATTCATTTGTGGGGAATATTCGTTTGGTCGTGGAATATTCTTTACGTCGGGGAATATTAAATGCGGCACAGTAGCGACCATTTTGTGGGCCCATAGCGGATAAGCTGTCGGATGAAAAAAGCGACAAAGTTTGGGTTGTTATAAATAACTTGGCGTAGTTATTCTGAATTAACCTTTGTTGGAATACCGGTGGTTAAAATACGATGTCTGGCGTGGTTGCGATGATAGCGCACGGTATTGCGATATTATTGAATTATTGATCCTTACGTGAAAAGGCCTTTACTCGATAATTATCACGGTAATTCTTATTCAATATTTTATTTTATTGATTCAATAATTCTTTGCGTTGATATTTTATATTATTGTTGCTTTCGATAATTGTCCTTTGCATAGTATATCTCCATTATCGGATCGATAATTCATATTATTTGAATAATATTATTAGATAGCATTATTGGCAATGTCTAGAAAGTTACATCGAGGAGAGGTTTGGTCACTAATTGCGCGCGATGAGGAGAAATCCTTATCGGAAAGCCCCTCTTTCACAGGAGCGACTGGTTGTCATAAATGTGATTACGTAATATTATTTGTGAATAATTAATTATTGATTCATATGATAAGGAAATATTTATTTTATGTGGATATAAATGATGGATTTATTTATGTGGTTATTAATGAAGGAATTAATCTTTGAGATGTTTTATTATCGGTATTTTGTCGGATTGGAAGTATTTAAAAATCATCCAGTTTGTGGATTTGGGTATTTTTCTATTTGGAATTTGGAAAAACTCAAAGCTACAAAGTTGTAGAGAATTTGATTTTAGTGTGGAATGGACATAAAATTAGTATTTTTACGATAAGCGGGCTATTTTCTATGAATTATTAAAGTTTACGATTATTGTTTAAATGATAAAATATTTTGGAAAATTCTAGAATTGGTTGGTGAGAAATGTGCTCAATTGAATTTCAAATGTGGTGGGTGGCAATAGTAGTGTGAGTAAAGCCATCGGGTGTGAGTTAGTCTTCTATGGCGTTCTAAGCATTTTCTATAAATAGGGTGCTTAGTTAGAATTGAAAATCACACGAATTCATAAGTTTTCTCTTTCTCTCTCTATATTATATAAGCGTATTCTTGTGAGTATTTTGATACTTTGAGTGTTGTTATCTGGTGCAAGTTCCTTGACACTATATCGAGTATTCGACCCGGAAGAAGTATTATCTTTTTGAGGTAAGGGATGTTATTTTTTCTTCGTAAGTGATATTATTTCTTGATATCATTATCTTAGAAATATTGGTTGGAACTTTTTATCAAATTTGGAACTTTTCATGTCGGGGTTACTATTCATGAGTTCTATTACATGAGTTACTATTCATGAGTTCTTATTCATGAGTTCTTATTATTCACGAGTACTATTCACGAAGCATGATGATTTTTCTTGTGAAATTTCTATCTTTTGGTGTCGGAGTTACTATTCACGTATACGACACTATTCACGTATACGACACTATTCACGAATACGGCACTATTCACCGAAAAATAAAATTTTCTTCTTTTTATCCAAGGTGTCTATTATGGTTACTATCTTTGATTGTATCCATGTTTTGATCTTTATTTTGAATTCTGCTTCAAAATTGGTTATTATGAAGTATTTTTGAACTTGGATAAACTGTAATACGAATCCCTAATATTTGATCTTTTATCTCTTTGGATTCGTTTTTCTTTAAGATATTTTTCATCATCCTCGGTCCTAAATGATGATATTCTTTGAATATCTGGCTTTTGTAGTGCAAAGATGAATGATTAAGCGATGAATATCTTTGTTTTGTAGTGCAAAGATGAATGATTACCTAATGAATATCTTTGGCGCGTAGTGCAAAGATGAGCAGTGTTGAGATGAACATGACCATTTGGTGATACAAATGAATATCTTTGGCTGTAGTGCAAAGATGAATATTTGATTAAAGATGTATATTGATTGATGTTCTGAGGATAAAATATTGATGATGGACTTTTAAATCTTAGAAGATAGTAGAATTCTTTCTCTACTTGACTCTTACAATGGATTCTTTATTTTCATTGCGAGTTGTTGATCTAAAACTTGTTTTCTAATTATATTTTATCAGATTTTTCCTGTTGAAGACTAACGATAATTTGTTGTATATTATCTTAGTCATAATATTTTCTTACTGGGCTAGTTGAGCTCACCCTTTTCCTTTTTGTTCCATTTTTCTTCTCAGGAGGTGAGAACATAGCAGGAACTAGCCGGGGTTTGGAGTGATGGTTCAGGATAGTTGTTTTAGTAGTCCTCACTATTTTGTAAAATAGTGTATCAATAATTGTAATGAGGACTCCTTTTGAGTTTTTATACTCTCTATTAGACAATAGTTGTATTCAAACTCACAGTATATGTGTTGTCGTATTTTGCACGACAATTGTATTACTGAAGTTGTATTTGTTTTTGTACCATGTATTTGGCGACTCAGAATGGGTTGGGTTGAATGGACCTATTTTGGGATGAACATGATTAATCGATGAATATCTTTGGCTGTAGTGCAAAGATAAATATTTAATTCGATATATATTGATTGATGTTCTGAGGATAAAATATCGACGATGAACTTTTAAATTCATATATAGAAGATAGTAGTTTGCATTCTCTACTTAACTCTTCTAATGAATTATTATTTCATTGCGAAGATTGATTTAAAAAGCGGTTGTCTATTGTATTCTATTAGATTTTTCACTGTTGAAGACTAACGATAATTTGTTCTATGCTATCTTAGTCATAATATTCTTTACTGGGCTAGTTGAGCTCACCCTTTTCCTTTTGTTCCATTTTTCTTCTCAGGAGGCGAGAATGTAGCGAGTACTAGTCGGGGTATGGAATGAAGGTTCTAGAAAGTCGTTTTAATAGTCCTCAGCATTTTTGTATAATAATGTATCAATAATTATAATGAGGACTTATTTGAGTGTGGATATTGTCTAGATGACAATATTTGTATTTAAACTCACAGTTTTTATGTTGTATTAATAAAGTTGTAGTTGTATCTGTACCATGTATTTTGACGACTCAGAATGGGTGTTGTATACCTATTTTGGGGGCATCACAGAAAATTCGGTTTGGTAAAACGAGAAAACTAAGCCCTATGTTTATAGGACCTTTTGAAGTGCTACGACGAGTTGGTGAGGTGGTATATGAGGTAGCTCTACCTCTGGAACTAGAACACATTCATAACATTTTCCATGTTTTGGTATTAAGACCATATAAGCTCGATTATAAACATGTTATAGAATATGAACCTTTTAAGTTTAAAAAAGATCTGTCTTATGAAGAAGTTCCTGTTCAGATTATTGACAGGAAAGAGCAAGTACAAAGGAATAAAGTGATACCTTCTGTTAAGGTAATCTGGAGAAACCACAATGCTGAAGAAGCTACGTGGAAACTTGAAGATGTTATGATGAAAAATTATCCTCAGTTATTTGCTTAATTTTGTATAGCGATTCTGGGGACATAATCTTTTTAAGGAGGGAAGAATGTAACGAAAAGAATTTATTGAGTTGTGATTCTGGGGATAAAATCCTTTTAAGGAGGGAAGGATGTAACAAACGAGAATTTTGTAATTTATTTTATCAATTTTAAATATTTATTGGATTAAATAAATACTTAAAGTGATTTATTTAATGAGATTAATAAATTTGATGGAATTATTGTGCATTAATTTAGTTAGAGTGTGTTATAATAATTAAATTAATGAATAATGATTTTTATGGATGAAGATATAATTTAATGAAATAATTAAATTAAATGAATTATGTAATATTTTTTATAAAATTTTTAAAATATATAAATTGTTTGATAATGGTAATGTTGTGTAGTGGTGATGTTCTAGTTTAATTTAACAATTAAATTAGATATGTAATAATTTGTTAAACATAAATATAATTATAATGAAAATTATAATTGTAATTGTAAGTTAAGTGTAAAAATTTGACTTAATTAAATTAACTAAATAATGGTGTGACAATGAAACTATAATATAAGGAAAATATAAAAATAAATAAGAAAGCCTAATCTAAGGTGCAGCCAAATATGACCTTGTGGCCTTTGGCATATTATAACTGTTAATCCTATTGGGTTTTTTTTAACTGATGAGTACGTGGGTATATGTGTATCAGTTTAAGTTTTGCGTTTTATTTTTCTAAGAGGCTTAGAAGAACAGGGAAAGACATAGAAATAGAGAGTTAGAAGGGTAAAGAATAGAGAGAAGAGAGAATTCTCTGAAACTTGTCAAGAGAAGGAAGTAGAAATCAAAACCTCTCTACTTACTTTGGCTAGGTTTAATCAGGAATCAAGGGTAATCAATCTCCTTCTAAAGTTCTAGTTTATGTTTCTTTAAGAAAAATTAGTTCTTTGTAAATGGGATTTTGGTGGATGAATAATTAAAAATTGGTTATATGTGTTAATTAGTTTATGTAATCCATTGGTTATCATCTAGAAACTAATTTCAGTAAGAAAATTTATGAAAATCATGTTTGGTGTTTTTGAGTTTTCTTGGGAAAAAAGGGAAAATTTGGTTAATGATTTGTTAGAATGGTTGTTATGTATGTTATAGATAGTTTATAATCTGTTATATGTGGTTTACGCATGATGTTAAAGTAATCAAAATTCGTGTAAATATGTTGAAGAAGAGAAATTTGAGTTTTTGGTTGTAATATGTGTATTATGGTTGTTTTAGAGTTAAAATTAATTATAAATTCATGCTGTAAATTGTAGATTGATGATGGTTCAGGGTAGAACTCTGTGATATGAAAATAATGTAATTTTAACAAATCAAATTGGTTGAAAATCGAAGTCGTGGTGACTGATTTTGCTAAGTATGACAAAATATGAAAGTTAGTATGAATTTGGAATTTGAGTCCTTAAATTGGTTGTCACAGTGGTTTGTGATGTTAGAATTGCTTTATAAATATTTGGTCTTGAGTTTATAAAGCTTATAAACATCTAGGTTTGGTTAATTTGGTGTTGGGTGAAGAAATTGGAATTTTTTGTATAGAGCAGAATCTGAGTTCGTGTTTTTGGAAAACTAAATATGGGGTTGAGTCTTGAGCAGATCGCTTGCTTTTAAAGCGCCATGCGTGAGCCTGCAGTGGACCCAAGAGAAGTTAAGTGCGATGCTGCTTGCTAGTGGTCAAGCAGACCCAGTAATGAACGGTTAACAGTTTAGCTTGGGGAATGTTAACCTAACTTATTTTAATGATTGTAGAGAAACCTAAAACATGTTATAAGACATAATAACATATTATAATCACAAAGTTAAAACTATAAGTTGTGAATTAGTAAGTTGTGAAAGTCTGGAATGTGATGTCATGAGAATTGGAGTTTTTTTCAATCGCCATGTCGTGTACTATAATATAATTGGGAGTTCAGGTTCATGGTAAGTGAATGATTAGGATAATCAGATCTTAAGCTAAAGATTATAGACTTGACTAAAATGAAAAGTAAACCAATGAAGTTAGTGTTAATATAACTAATTGGTATTGCAATTTTAATGGTATATGTAGTATATTTGGCGAATGTTTGTTATAATTGTATAGCTTACGCATGAGGCAAGTTCCTAACCTTATTCTTATGTTGAGCAAGTTTCTTGTCTCTATTTTTTTTATCATTATGCAAGTACCTAACTTTTGTTTCTTTCTATTCAAAACATAAATTGTGTAAGTTCATTATTCCAAATGAGACTTCCTAACTCTTTTGGATGTAATACTTTGGATATATAATATTTATTCAATTGTAAATTGTCGACATTCAATCTTTGATTTAAATATATTTATTCAATCTTATATACTCGTGTTAAATCTTTGAATGACTAATAAACCTTTATTGATTTGACTAATCTATAGTCGATGGGTGTTCTAAAATTCTAGAACCAATGTTAAGCTAATCCAAACTAAACTTTCTTTAGTGCGGAACTCCTAAAGTCAAACTGAGATGAACAACCCTAATATAGGGGATTATGTACGCGTTAGCGTTTAGATGTTTGTTCACAATACATGATACGAAGGGCTGATCCCCCTAAGTACGAAAGAAAAAGTATGTACAGTCTAACGACTTTCACTACAAAAAACTGGGGCATTGGCGACGGGCTCATTGTCGACAGCACCATTCCCATCGCGAATAAGGTCCTTGGCGACAGACAAACCATCGCTAATGCATGCCGTCGGTAATGATCCTAGTATTTGGCGCCAGACTTTCCCGGTGGAGGGAAAACTCATTGGCGACGACAATAATGTTATGTTCGACGGTGACATCGTCGGTAATAACTCAATATCGACAGGGGTCATTGGTGACAGGGAATGCCGTCGAGAATGAGTCTTATATTTTAAACCCTGGTTCGACGACAACGAGTATATTTTTTCATTCACTCTCTTAATTTTCGCCCTCCCTCGCATTTTGGCTATTTCCCCCAATTGATTCTAAGCTAAGCATATCTCAATTGATTCTCAGCTAGCTCAATTGATTTATCCAATTAAATCTCGTTCATCATTTTTGCCCAAATTAATCGCCGATTCGCCGCCCAGTCGCCGGCTGCCACCAGTTCACACCCACTTGTGCACCACCCAATTCATCATTTCTTCCCCATTTCGCCCTCAGTTGATTCTACAGTTGTTCTACACTTCATTTTGGTAAAATTTTAAATTCCATTTAACACTTCTATATATATATATATATATTGGCAGTTCCTTTTTTTGCTTATTTCACTTTCCTTCATGTGTTTATTCAACTGTGTATTTCATTTAATTCAAACACAAGGAATTCAAATATTCAATTTGTCATGAAGCCCTTTATGTTTGCGTCCGTTTTGTTTGCATATATACTGTAAGACTCCAACTTTTTAATGAATAAAATTGAATTTCCACTATTTATTATTGTGAATTATAAGGTGTTAATTTCATATAATGCTTTGGTTATGGGTGAAATGTGAAAATTTTGAAAAATAAGCAAGTGGTTATAAAATATTCATTGTTGTCGGGAAATATTCGTTTGGTCGTGGAATATTCCTGTTGTCGGGGAATATTCGTACAATGGCGCAACCATTTGTGGGCCCCATAACGGATAACTGTCGGATGACAAAAACGATAAGTTTGAGTTTTTATAAATAACGGCGTAATTGTTACCGTTAACACTGTTGGATTACTTGGTGGTGAAAATACAGTAATACTCGTGGTTGCATAGTAGCACACGGTATTGCACAGTATTTTAAATTATGGATTCTTACGTAAGAAGGCACTACTCAATAATTGTTACAGTAATTACTGTTCAATATTTTATTTTATTGATTCAATAGTTGCTACGTTGATATTTTATATTATTATTGTTTCAATAATTGTTACTGCACAATATCTCTATTATCAGATCAATAATTCATATTATTTGAATAATATTGTTAGATAGCATTATTGGCAATGTCTAAGGAAGTTCTGTCTAGGAAAGGGGTTTGGTCACCTAATTGCGTGCCAATAAGAAAATATCTTTATCGGAAAGCCCCCTTTTTCCTGGGAACGACATGGTTGTCATAATTGTGATTCTGTAATATTATTTGTGAATAATTAATTATTGATTTATATGATGAGAAAATATTTATTTTATGTGGACATATATGAAGGAATTAATGCTGAGGTATTTTATCAGTATTTTGTCGGAATGGAGGTTTTGAAAATTGTCCGTATATGGATTTCGGTCATTTTTCGTTCGGAAAAACTTAAACTTACAAAGTTGTAGAGAATTTAGTTTCCTATGGGATAGACATGAGATTCAAATTTTTCTGATAAAGGGCTATTTATTATGAATTATTGAAGTTTCAAACATAAATGTTTTTATTTAAAATATGGTGGCCCCCACTTTTGGTTGGTCAGAAATGAAATGTGCTGGAATTTATTTTCAAAAGTGGTGGTCTTGAATAGTAGCAGGTAAAGCCATCAGGTAGCAGGTTAGTCTGCTATGGCGTTCTAAGCATTTTCCTATAAACAGGGTGCTTAGTTAGAATTAAAAATCACACAAGAAATAAGTTTTCTCTCTTTCTCTCTCTATATTATCGAGCGTATTTTGTGAGTATTTAGATACTTTGTGAGTTGCTTTATTAAATCAATGCAATTTTCCTTCAAATTTTTTATACCTAATATTTCAAATTAAATTATTTGTTCTTTTGAGGTAAGGGATGTTATTTTCTTCCTAATGATGTTATTCTTTCAATATCATTATACCGAAATATTGGTATTGATTTTATTGTGGAATTTCTACCTTTTTTGTGTTGGGGTTACTATTCAAGTATACGACACTATTCACGAATATGGAACTATTCACCGAAAAATGAATTTTTCTCCTTTTTGTCCAATATGTTTATAATGGTTACTATCTTTGATTGTATCCATATTTTGATCTTTATTTTTGAATTCTGCTTCACAATTATTATTATGGAGTATTATTGAACTTGGATAAACTATAATACGAATCCCTAATATTTATCCTATTGTTTAACTAGATTCATTTTCTTTAAGATATTTTTCATCATCCTCAGTCCTAAATGATGATATTACTGAATATCTTTGGCCTGTAGTGTAAAGATGAATGATTACCTAATGAATATCTTTGGCCCGTAGTGCAAAGATGAACATATGTTGAGATGAACATGACCAACTGGTGATACAAATGAATATCTTTGGCCCGTAGTGCAAAGATGAATATTTGATTCAAGATGTATATTGATTGATGTTACAGGGATAAAATATTGATGATGGACTTTTAAATTCATAGATGATAGTAGATTTCATTCTCTACTTAACTCTTCTAATGAATTGTTGTTTCCGTTGCAGTTGTTGATCTAAAACTTGTTGTCTATTATATTCTATCAGATTTTTTCCTTTTGAAGACTAATGATAAATTGTTGTATATTATCTTAGTCATAATATTCTTTACTGGGCTAGTTGAGCTCACCCTTTTTCTTTTTGTTCCATTTTTCTTCTCAGAAGGTGAGAACATAGTAGGAACTAGCCGGGGTTTGGAGTGATGGTTCAGGATAGTTGTAAGACCCCGAATTTTATGAAATAAAAGTATTCAATTTTTTTTATAATTACAATTCAGTAAATGGTTAAATTGATAAAAGTTAAAGTTAAGGGTGATATATGAATTTTTTTTTTCAAAATATGCAAGTGGTTATAAAATATTCTTTCTGTCGGGGAATATTCGTTTGGTCGTGAAATATTCTTTCTGTTGGGGAGTATTTGTACGACGGTGCAACCATTTATGGGCCCCATAACGGATAACTGTCGGATGAAAAAAATGACAAATTTGAGTTTCTATAAATAACGGCGTAATCGTTACCGTTAACACTGTTGGAATACCCGATGGGTAAAGTAAAGTAATATGCGTTGTTGCACAGTAGCACACGATTTTACACAGTATTGTTGAATTATTGATTCTTACGTAAGAAGGCATTACTCACTAATTGTTACAAAGAATAATTCGCTCAAAGATTTTATTGATTCAATAATTCTTTGCGTTGATATTTTATATTACTGTTGTTTTAATAATTGTCACTACACAGTATTTTCCATTATCGAAGTAATAATTCATATTATCTGAATAATATTATTCGATTACATTATTGGCAATGTCTAGAAAGTTCTGTCTAAGGAGAGGTTTGGTCACCTAATTGCGTGCCAGTAAGAAGAAATTTTTATTCGAAAGCCCCTCTTTCTCGAGGGCCGGTTGTCATTATTGTGATTCTGTAATATTATTTGTGAATAATTAATTAATGATTTATATGATGAGAAAAATATTTATTTTATGTGGATATAGATGGAAAAAAATTTTAAAGTGAGAATTGTTGAAAATCGATATTTTATCTTTTCAAATAAAATAATATTTTATTATATTATAATAATATAATAATGGTGATATTTTTACAATGAATGTGGTATATATGAGTATATGAGGAGGAAGAATATTTTTGTTGCATTAAATGATTAACACATATTTTGTGTGTCGGTGGACCCCATTTCTTGACTGAAATTTGATTATAGCTTGTAAAATCGCCTCAGTATGTAGATTTTTGGCCAATTTTACATTTGGAATTTGGAAAAACTTCTTCTGCAAAGTTGTAGAGAATTGAATTTCCTGTAAATAGGGTGCTTAGGTTAGAATTTAAAATCACACCAGAAACTGAAGTTTTCTCTCTATTTCTCTCTCTAGATATTGAGCGTATTTTTGTGAGTATTTTAGTACTTCGAGTATTGCTATGCGGTGCAAGTTCTTTTAGCACTATATCCAGTATTCCAGTCAAAAGTACTATTCTTTCTGAGGTAAGGGATATTATTTTTTTAAAAATGATATTATTTCTTCAATATCATTATGCAGAAATATTGGTTGGAACTTTTTATCAAATTTGGAACTTTTTCATGTCGGGGTTACTATTCACGAGTTACTATTCACGAGTACTATTCACGAAGCATGATGATTTTTTTTGTGAAATTTCTATCTTTTAGTGTCGGAGTTACTATTTACGTATGCGGCACTATTCACGTATACGGCACTATTCACGAATACGACACTATTCACAAAAAATTAAATTTTTCGTTTTTCATCCAAAATATCTATTATGGATACTAGCTTTGATTATATCCATGTTTTGAGCATTCTTGAATTTTACTCCACTATGATTATTTATGAGGTATTTTTGGACATGGAATAGCTGAAATACGAATCCTTAATATTTATTCTTTGGTTTCACTGGATTCGTTTTCTTTAAAATATTTTTCATAATCCTCAGTCCTAAATGATGATATAACTGAATATCTTTGGCCTGTAGTGCAAAGATGAATGATTTCTGATGAATATCTTTGGCTCGTAATGCAAAGATGACTTGTTAATGAATATCTTTGGCCTGTAGTGGAAAGATGACTTGTTGATGAATAACTTTGGCCTGTAGTGCAAAGATGACTTGTTGATGAATATCTTTGGCCTGTAGTGCAAAGATGACTTGTTGATGAATATCTTTGGCCCGTAGTGCAAAGATGAATTTATTAGTAGGATTATGAACATGAACTGTGATTTGGTATAACCATGATCTTTGATGTTTCAGGTGATGAAAATTAACTTTGTCCTAGATGAGGAAAGGAATTTAGAACTACAATTACGATTATGAGTTTTACACGTGATTGTGGACATGAATTGTTGATTAATGTTACATGGATAAAACATTGTTGATGGACTTTTAACATAGAGAAGATAATAGATTTTATGGTCTATTTGACTCTTCTAATGGATTGCTCATTCCACTGCAACTATGGTTGAAAAGTTTTATCATCTACCATATGTTCTAAATCTCTGATTTATTACTGTTGAAGGCTATTGATAATTTATTTATCTTTAGTCATGATATTCTTTACTGAGCTAGTTGTGCTCACCCTTTTGCTTCACAATTCCTTTCAGGTAATAAAAGTGTAGCTGGGACAAGCGGGGGATAATAGGGGAATAGAACGGTGGTCATCATTTAGTGGTTATATTTGGTGAATCAACTAGGGTGAGGCGAACCCAACGTTGGAAGGGTGTTTTGCCACTATCATACAAGATGTCTAATGACATACCACCTCATGTCATCATAAGACAGGGTTGTGCTCATCCACTTGCTGAGTATATTTACAAGCACTACCTATATAATCTTGGTGTTTGTTTGGAGTATAATACCCAATTAGAGACAGTGGAGATAATGATATGTCAAGAGAAGACTCACCATTGGGAAGAATATGATAGTAATCTTCTCGTTTTCCTTTGGGGTCTATTGGGTCAACCAAGGATAATTCGTGGCCATATGATATCTATCATAACCTAAACGCATGGCCTCCATATAATGAAGGTTTTCTTGAGCACTTCCCAAAGATTTTAATTTCTAAAATAGTTTTCGACTATACCTTTATGTAAGGTGTCATTATGAGGTGTTGTCCACGGTTGGGACATGAGTCACGGTTGGTATATATTTGTATATAAACTCACAAGATATATGTGTTGTTGTATTGCACCGCGACAATTGTTGTAATAAAGTTGTAGTTGTTTTTACGTACCATGTATTTGGCGACTCAGAATGGGTTGGATGTAATTGACCTATTTTCAGGTTGTCACATTTGGTATCAGAGCTTAGGGATATGGTCTCTGACGGAGATCGGGGAATAGAACTAGGAAGGGAGAGATGAGTAAATCCTTCGCTAGTGTGTCCTACCTAAGCTTATTTGTTGGTCAGTCATAATATCATGATATTATGTGATATGTTAATTTGTTAAATTAACCTTTGTTTTTGAAGCTGTATTCTAGAATGATATCTGAAATACAGGAGATGAACAATGGAGAAATCATGATGACAGGAAAGATGGAATCTGAAATGAAAGCAAGGTATTCTCAACTCTTTGAAATACCATGTACGTAAATTTCGGGGACGAAATTTCATAAGGAGGGGAGATTGTGTGATGCCCCCAAAATAGGTATACAACACCCATTCTGAGTCGCCAAATACATGGTACAGAAAGCAAACTACAACTTCAATAATACAATTGTCGTGCAAAATACGACAACACATAATGTGAGTTTAAATACAAATATTGTCTTCTAGACAATATCCACACTCAAATAAGTCCTCGTTACAATTATTCAAACACTATTTTACGAAGCTTGGTGAGGATTGCTAAAACATCTTTCTAGAACCATCACTCCGCACCTCGACTAGTTCTCGCTATGTTCTCACCTCCCGAGAAAAATGGAACAAAAGGGAAAGGGTGAGCTCAACTAGCCCAAGTAAAGAATATTATGACTAAGATAATATACAACAAATTATCGTTAGTCTTCATCAGGGAAAAATCTGATAAAATATAATAGCCAACAAGTTTTAGATCAACAACTGTAGCGGAAACATCACTCCATTAGAAGAGTCAAGTAGAGAATGAGTTCTACTATCTTCTAAGATTTAAAAGTCCATCATCAATATTTTATCCTTGTAACAACAATCAATATACATCTTTAATCAAATATTCATCTTTGCACCATGGTGCCAAAGATATTCATTTGTATCACCGGTTGGTCATGTTCATCTCAACACTGCTCATCTTTGCACTACGGGCTAAAGATATTCATCGATTAATCATTTATCTTTGCACTACAGTAGAAGATATTTAGTAATATCATCATTTAGGACCGAGAATGATGAAAAATATTTTAAAGAAAAACGAATCCAAAGGAGACGGAAGGACAAATAGTAGGGATTCAGATATAGCAGTTTATCCAAGATCAATAATACTCCATAATAACCAATTTTGAAGCAAAATTCAAGAATAAAGATCAAAACATGGATACAATCAAAGATAGTAACCATAATAGACATCTTGGACAAAAAGAAGAAAATTTTTTTTTTGGTGAATAGTGCCGTATTCGTGAATAGTGTCAGATATCGTGTGAATAGTGCCAGAATCGTGAATAGTAAACCCGACACAAAAAGTTCCAAATTTGATAAAAATTCAGATCAATACTTCCTAAGATAATGATATTGAAGAAATAATATCATATATGAAGAAAATAACATCCTTACCTCAAAATATCAAGATTTCCGATCAAAATATCAGAGATATAAGGTCAAGGAAACTTGTATCGATGAATAGAAACTCACAAAGTATCTAAATACTCACAAAATACACTCAATAATCTAGAGAGAGAGAGAGAAAACTTGTTTCGGTGTGATTTTCAATTCTAACTTAGCCTCTATTTATAGGAAAATGTTAGCGACTTGACGCAACTTTGATGGCTTTACTCGCTACTATTCCCATCCACCATATTTGAAATAAATTCAGCACATTTCTTCACCAACCACAAGTGGGGCCCACTCAATTCTAGAATTTTCCACCAAAATCATTTATAAACCTAATTTCTAAATCACCACCTCTTAAAATTCATAACAAATCGGGACGTTCATTTTTAACGGTTCAAAATTTGTGGACATATACTCAACTTATATATGTATAACATATCCAAAAATTACAACGATCCAACCATCGGATTAAAAACTATAACTCACACAATATATCTCAAAAACTTTGGTTTAATTTTTAATACCTCAAAAAAAAATCATCGATAAAACACCTCAACATTAACTCCTTCATTTTTAACCACAATAAATATATCCAACATTTATATCTACATAAAATAAATATTTCCTTATCATATGAATCAATAATTAATTATTCACAAATAATATTACGAGAATCACATTTATAATAACTAAGTAGTTTCATGAAAGAGGGGCTTTTCTAATAAGAATTTCTCTTTCTTTGAGTGTCTTGATTAGGTGACCAAACCTCTCCTTGATAGAACTTTCTAGACATTGCCAATAATGCTATCTAATAATATTATTCAAATAATATGAATTATTGATCGATAATGGGAAATATAATGCGGTGACAATTATTGAAACAACAATAATATAAAATATCAATATGACAATTATTGAATCAATAAAATAAAATATTGAATAATTAACTACTATAACAATTATTGAGTAGTGCATTCTTACGTAAGGATCAATAATTCATCAATATGCATGCATCCACAGCGTATTCTTGTATTTTAACCACGAGGTATTCCAAAAGTGTTAATTGGTAACAACTTCTACATTATTTATAAAACTTCAAACTTGTCGTTTTCTTCATCGTGATTATACATTATAGGGGCCCACAAATGATTGCTGGCATTAAATCGTACAAATATTCCCGAAAATAAGAATATTCCACGACCAAACGAATATTCTCCAAACAACAATGATTATTTTATAACCACTTTCATATTTTGCAAAATTTGCACATTTCACCCATAACTGCAGAGAATTATATCAAATTAATACCTTATTATTCACAAATATAATTAGAGGAAATTGATTTTATTTATAATAAGTTGGGGTCTTCTGATTGTAAGACCACGAATTTTTATAATAAAAGTATTCAATTTTTCTTATAATTACAATTTAGTAAATGGTTAAATTGATAAAAGTTAAAGTTAAGGGTGATATATGAATTTTTTTTTCAAAATATGCAAGTGGTTATAAAATATTATTTCGCTTAGGGAATATTATTGGTCATGGAATATTCTTTTCATGGGGAATATTCGTGACGACAGCGCGTTTGAACCATTCAGGGCCCCATAACGGATAACCGCTTTCGGAAGAAAAAGCGACAAATTTGAGTTTTTATAAATAACGGCGTAATCAATACTGTTAACATCTTTATTGGAATACCGGTGGGTAAAGTAAAAAATAATATGTCTGGCGTTATTCTGATAGCACCTGCTTTTTACGGTATTGTTGAATTATTGATTCTTACGTAAGAAGGCACTACCAAGAATTAATGTTCGATATTTTATTGATTCAATAATTGTTCGTTGATATTTTATATTACTGTTATTTTAATAATTATCACTACACAATATTTTCCATTATCGAAGTAATAATTCATATTATCTGAATAATATTATTAGATAACATTATTGGCCATGTCTAGAAAGTTACGCTAAGGAGAGGTTTGGTCACCTAATTGCTTGGCGCCAAGAAGAAGAAATTTTTATTGGAAAGCCCCCTCTTTCCTGGGAACTGCCTGGTTGTCATTATTGTGATTCTGTAATATTATTTGTGAATAATTAATTAATGATTTATATGATGAGAAAAATATTTATTTTATGTGGATATAGATGAAAAAAAATTTTAAAGTGAGAATTGTTGAAAATCGATATTTTATCTTTTCAAATAAAATAATATTTTATTATATTATAATAATATAATAATGGTGATATTTTTACAATGAATGTGGTATATATGAGTATATGAGGAGGAAGAATATTTTTGTTGCATTAAATGATTAACACATATTTTGTGTGTCGGTGGACCCCATTTCTTGACTGAAATTTGATTATAGCTTGTAAAATCGCCCGTATGTAGATTTCGGTCAATTTCTGTTTGGAATTTGGAAAAACTTCTTCTGCAAAGTTGTAGAGAATTGAATTTCCTGTAAATAGGGTGCTTAGGTTAGAATTTAAAATCACAATTTAAACTGAAGTTTTTCTCTATTTCTCTCTACAGATATTGAGCGTATTTTTGTGAGTATTTTAGTACTTGAGTATTGCTATACTGGTGCAAGTTCTTTTAGCACTATATCCAAAGATTCCGATAAAAGTACTATTCTTTACGAGGTAAGAGATATTATTTTTTAAAAATAATATTATTTCTTCAATATCATTATCTTAGAAATATTAGTTGAAACTTTTATCAAATTTGGAACTTTTTCATGCTCGGAGTTACTATTCATGAGTTACTATTCACGAGTTACTATTCACGAGTACTATTCACGAAGCATGATGATTTTTTTTGTGAAATTTCTATCTTTTAGTGTGAAAGATAGTTACTATTTACGATACGACCTTTATTCACGAATCATTGACATTATTCACGAGAAAATTAAATTTTTCATTTTTCATCCAAAATATCTATTATGGATACTAGCTTTGATTATATCCATGTTTTGATCATTCTTGAATTTTACTCCACTATGATTATTTATGAGGTATTTTTGGACATGGAATAGCTGAAATACGAATCCTTAATATTTATTCTTTGGTTTCATTGGATTCGTTTTCTTTAAAATATTTTCATTATCCTCCTCATTCCGAATGATGATATAAGCGAATATCTTTGGCCTGTGAAAAAAGATGAATGATTTCGATGAATATCTTTGGCTCAGAATGCAAAGATGACTTGTTAATGAATATCTTTGGCCTGTAGTGGAAAGATGACTTGTTGATGAATATCTTTGGCCTGTAGTGCAAAGATGACTTGTTGATGAATATCTTTGGCCTGTAGTGCAAAGATGACTTGTTGATGAATATCTTTGGCATGTAGTGCAAAGATGACTTGTTGATGAATATCTTTGGCCCATAGTGCAAAGATGAATTTATTAGTAGGACTATGAACATGAACTGTGATTTGGTATAACCATGATCTTTGATGTTTCAGGTGATGAAAATTAACTTTGTCCTGGATGAGGAAAGGAATTTAGAACTACAATTACGATTATGAGTTATACACGTGATTGTGGACATGAATTGTTGATTAATGTTACATGGATAAAACATTGTTGATGGACTTTTAACATGGAGAAGATAATAGATTTTATGGTCTATTTGACTCTTTTAATGGATTGCTCGTTCCGCTATAACTATGGTTGAAAAGTTTTATCATCTACCATATGTTCTAAATCTCTGATTTATTACTGTTGAAGGCTATTGATAATTTATTTATCTTTAGTCATGATATTCTTTACTAAGCTAGTTTTGCTCACCCTTTTGCTTCACAATTCCTTTCAGGTAATAAAAGTGTAGCTGGGACAAGCGGGGGATAACAGGGGAATAGAACGGTGGTCATCATTTAGTGGTTATATTTGGTGAATCAACTAGGGTGAGGCAAACCCAACGTTGGAAGGGTGTTTTGCCACTATCATACAAGATGTCTAATGACATACTACCTCGTGTCATCATAAGACAGGGTTGTGCTCATCCACTTGCTGAGTATATTTACAAGCACTACCTATATAATCTTGGTGTTTGTTTGGAGTATAATACCCAATTAGAGACAGTGGAGATAATGATATGTCAAGAGAAGACTCACCATTGGGAAGAATATGATAGTAATCTTCTCATTTTTCTTTGGGGTCTATTGGGTCAACCAAGGATAATTCTGTGGCCATATGATATCTATCATAACCTAGATGCATGGCCTCCCATGTACGAAGGTTTCGTTGAGCACTTCCCAAAGATTTTAATTTCTAAAACAGTTTTCGACTATACCTTTATGTAAGGTGTCATTATGAGGTGTTGTCCACGGTTGGGACATGAGTCACAGTTGGTATATATTTGTATTTAAATTCACAGCATATGTGTTGTTGTATTTTGCACGACAATTGTTGTAATAAAGTTGTAGTTGTTTTCTGTACCATGTATTTGGCGACTCAGAATGGTTTGGATGGAATGGACCTATTTTGGGGTTGTCACAATAGTTGTTTTAGTAGTCCTCACTATTTTGTAAAATAGTGTATCAATAATTGTAATGAGGACTCCATTTGAGTTTGTATATTGTCTATTAGACAATATTTGTATTCAAACTCACAGTATATGTGTTGTCGTATTTTGCACGACAATTGTATTATTGAGGTTGTATTTGTTTCTGTACCATGTATTTGGCGACTCAGAATGGGTGATGTATACCTATTTTGGGGGCGTCACATGTTGTATCAGAGCTTAGGGATATGATCCCTAGCTGAGATGTGAGACAAGAGCTAGGAGAGGAGAGACGGGTAATTCCTTCGCTAGTATGACCTGACTAAGTTTATTTGGTATTTATTTGGTCGGTCAGAGTATAGGGATAATATGTGACATGGAAATTAACCCTTGTTTTGTGGCAGTATTTGAGAATGACAGCTGGAAATATTAACAATGGAGTGAATCAGACCGTGGAGACACCTTTAATCACTACCCAGGGGAACGTGCAATAAGAAGGCAATATTCCTCCTATAAACAACACTACCGAACAAATGATGAATGATGGGATGTTTAGAAGCTTTTTGCAGTTCATGCAAAATTAGACGAGGGAGACTCGTGTACAAAATACGGATGAAAATGATAGCAATGCGCGACTTGTCACAGCTAAGTAGTTGAAGGAGTTGGGACCACCAGAATTTGCAGGAAAGCCAGATCCGATTAAGGCGGAAACGTGGGTCAAGCAAATTACCAAGATATTCAATGTCTTGGGATGCACGGAGGAACAAAAGGTTCCATTCACCACCTTTATGTTTCGTGGTGAGGCAGACTACTGGTGGGAGTCTGTGAAGCATACCCAACCTGCCGCACTCAACATATCTTGGGAAATATTTTAGAAACTGTTTAATAACAAGTACTTTCCTGAAAGTATTTGTCATATGAAGGAGGTAGAGTTTATCAGACTGGAATAAAACAACATGATGGTGTCCCAGTATGAGGCGAAGTTCACAGAATTATCCAGGTTTGCACCTCATTTGGTAGAGAATGAGGAACGAATGACGCGAATGTTCCTAAGAGGTCTAAAACCCGAGATTCGACAATATCTTATCTCTCACAAATTTTCTTTATATTCAGATGTTGTCAACAAGGCTCAATTATTAGAGCGAGATAATGAGTATGCTCAACCGAGGGACCACAATCGTGGTCATACTGGGTGATAAGATCATATCTGAGCGATGATAACCAAAGTAGGAGGAAAGAATATAGACAAAAGCGGTAACCACTCGTGTGGTAATCGTGGCCATGATAATAGGAGATGTGAGTCAAGTGGAAATTTTAGAAAGAGGAGATTCAACAATGACAGGAAGACATCAAAGAAGCAAAGACCAAAGACCAACAAAAAATTCTAGGGAGGAGAACGACGCCCGATTAGATCTTATAGATGCGGAGAGGAGGGACACATAAGTCCAAACTGTTCACAACCTTCCAAGGTGTGTTTCAGTTGTGGAAAAGACGGTCATATAGCCCGGTTTTTTTGCAGAATAAGTCAAGTCCAATTTTGGACGACGACACCAAAGGCGACTACAGACAAAACAAAGTCGGTGGTTCAAGGGAGGGCATTTGTCGTGACTTGCCAAAACGCGAGAAACCCAAACGAGGTGATCACGGGTAAGCTAATCATAAACTCTTGCAAAGTTAATACCTTATTAGATACCGGTTCTACCCATTCTTTTATCTCTCCTTCTTGTGCTCAATGTTTAAACTTGACTCCAAAGAAATTAGACCTTTACTTATCTGTTGAGACTCCGTTAGGAGAAACTTTCATTACATCTACTGTTTATAAATCTTGCTTGATTCAAGTTGGAACTATAACATTACCTGCCGATCTTATTTCGTTGAAAATACTTGCATTTGATGTGATTTTAGGGATTGATTGGTTTACCACTCATTATGCTAAAATTGATTGTTTTCATAAGGTTGTTAGTTTTCATATTCCTAACCAACCTGTTATGTGAATTCAAACAACAAAACCACTAAAGTCAATCACTGTCATATCAAGCCATAAAGCTATTCATTTATTGAAAAATGGATGTCAAGCTTTCTTAGCCCATGTCACGGACTTGAACAAAAGCACGTCAGATTTGAATAATATTTCTATTGTTAGTGAATTTCCTAACGTATTTCCTGAATAACTTCCCGGTCTACCCCCAGAACGTGAAGTTGAATTATTTATTGACCTTGAACTTGGTACAAAGCCCATTTCTAAAACCCCATATCGAATGACTCCTATTGAACTTCAGAAGTTAAAGGTCCAACTACAGGAGTTGTTGGACATCAGTTTCATTCGTCCTAGTACATCTCCTTGGGTGTCCTCTGTATTATTCATGAAAGAAGAAAATACGGGAGTATGCGACTTTGTATTGAATACCAAGAATTGAACCATGTCACCATCAAGAATAGGTATCCGTTACCTCGCATTGATGACCTGTTTAACTAGTTGCAAGGAGCACAATTCTTTTCAAAGATTGATCTTCGTTCTGGATATCATCAGCTGAAGATTAAAACTGAGGATATTCCAAAGACTGCCTTCAGAACTCGGTACGGGCATTATGAATTCTTAGTCATATCTTTTGGATTGACTAATGCTCCTTCTGCTTTCATGGATATGATGAATGGTGTGTTCAAAGAATATTTGGATCAGTTCATTGTCGTATTTATTGATGACATCCTCATCTATTTCAAAAGCCGTGAAGATCATGAACACCATTTGAAGCTGGTACTGCAAAGGCTTCGTGATAACAAGCTATATGCCAAGCTAAAGAAATGCGAGTTTTGGCTTGAGGAAGTAGCATTCCTTGGGCACGTGGTGTCAAAATATGGAGTATCTGTCGACCCGGCGAATATTTATGAAATACAAAGTTGGGAGCAACCAAAGTCATTGATCAAGAAACGTAGCTTTTCACGGGCTTATTTGGTTATTATCAGAGATTCGTGGAAGGATTTTATAGAATCGCTACTCCGTTAACTCAGCTGACTCGGAAAGATACTAAATTTGGTTGGAGCGAGGATTATGAGAAGAGTTTTCAAGAACTCAAGAGGAGACTCATTTCGGCACCTTTTCTGACAATACCATCTGGTTCGGATGGATTTGTTATCTACAACGATGCTTCAGGCAAAGGGTTAGGATGTGTTCTTATGCAACATGGTAAAGTCATAGCCTATGCCTCGCGATAACTCAAAAAATATGAGAGGAATTATCCTACTCATGATTTGGAGTTGGCAGCAGTCGTTTTCGCATTGAAGATCTGGAGACACTACCTGTATGGGGAGAAAGTGGAGATCTATACAGATCATAAAAGCCTCAAATATTTTTTACCCAAAAGGAACTCAACATGCGGCAACAACGTTGGCTTGAGATGTTAAAAGATTATGATCATACCATCCAAAATCTTCCTAGAAAAGCAAACGTAGTAGTTGACGCATTGAGTAGAAGATCATATGCGAGTACGAGTGCAATATTGTTATCACAAAGGCCCATTGTGTATGACTTGCAAAGGATGGAGATAGAGGTAAAGGCTCCAAGTACCCACGTGATGATATCAAGCATACCAGTAGAACTGACTTTAATCGATAAAGTTAAAATTCGCTCAGTTACACGGACACGAGCCGATGCGTATATGAAGAAGAAAGTGCAAGAAGGTGCTATTCCAGAAGCAAGAATCGATGAAGAAGGAATACTTCGAGTCAACTCCAGACTTTATGTTCCTAACGATTCTGACTTGAAGCATAGAATCATGATGGAGACACACAACACACCATTTTTAATCCATCCTAGGAGTACCAAAATGTATCATGATCTTCGACATACATTTTGGTGGAGTAATATGAAGAGAGATATCGCGGAGTTTATCTCGAGGTGTTTAACTTGTCAACATGTAAAAGCGGAGCATCAAGTGCCAAAGGGTCCATTACAACCACTTGAGATTCTGAAATGGAAGTGGGAACACATTACTATGGATTTCGTTATGGGTCTTCCCAAGGTTTCTTAAGGCATAGATGAGATTTGGGTAATTGTTGATAGATTAACCAAGCCTGCTCATTTCTTGCCTATACGGGAGACTTATTCCCTTGAACATCTTGGTAGTATATATGTAAATTAGATTGTGAGATTGCATGGCATGCCAGTATATATAGTTTCTGATCGTGACCCAAGATTTACTTCACAATTTTGGGTTAGCTTGCAGAAAGCTATGGGCACGGATTCACGATTCAGTTTGGCATACCATCCTCAAATGGACGGACAATCAAAGAGGACTATTCAAACTCTTGAAGATCTATTAAGAATCTATGTCCTAGATTTCAAAGGGAGTTGGGATAAGTACCTACTATTGGTGGAATTCTCCTACAACAATAGTTATCAGACAAGTATAGGTGTGGCTCCATTTGAAGCATTGTATGGACGAAAGTATCGCTCTCCAGTATGCTGGGATGAGGTGGGAGAAGCAACGTTGTTGGGACCAGAGTTGGTACGAATGACTACTGAGAAGATCCAAACGATTCGACAACGTATACAAATGGCACATGATCGACAAAAGAGTTATGGAGATCTTTATCGAAAGGACGTGAAATTTAATATTGGAGATCATGTATTGTTACGTATTGCTCCATGGAATGGAGTTACAAGATTTGAGAAGAGAGGAAAGCTCAATCCAAGATTTGTTGGTCCATTTGAGATTCTTGACCGAATAGGAAGTGTGGCCTATAGACTCGCATTACCTCCAAGCATGTCTCGTGTTCATAATATTTTTCACATATCTATGCTTCGTAAATATGTGGAAGACCCGAACCACATTATTGAGTTAGAACCGACGAGATAATTAGAAGATTTAACGCATTTGAGGAGGTACCTATTAAGATCTTGGATAGGAAAGAGCATGTCCTACGCATCAAGGTTATACCACAAGTTAACGTTTTATGGAGAAACCATGATATTGAAGAAATGACCTAGGAGTTGGAATCAGAAAGAAAGCGAGGTATCCTCAGATTTTCGAAACACAAGGTACGTACGTCAATTTTGACGACGAAATTTCATAAGGAGGGGAGGTTGTAAGACCCCAACTTTTTAATGAATAAAATTAAATTTCTGCTGTTTATTATTATGAGTAATAAGGTGCTAATTTGATATAATGCTTTTGTTATGGGTGAAATGTGCAAATTTTAGAAAATAAGCAAGTGGTTATAAAATATTCATTGTTGTTGGGGAATATTCGTTTGGTCGTGGAATATTCTCGTTTGTGAGGAATATTAAATACGGCGCAAATGACCACCATTTCAGGGCCCCATAATAGATAACTCATCGGATGAAGAAAACAACAGGTTTGAGTTTTTATAAATAAGAACAGTAATTATTACAGATTAACACCGTTGGATTACTCGGTGGTTAAAATACGATGAATACGCGTGGTTGCATAGTAGCACACGGTATTACACAGTATTTTGAACTATTGATTCTTACGTAAGAAGGCACTACTCAATAATTGTTATAGTAATTACTGTTCAATATTTTATTTTATTGATTCAATAATTGCTACGTTGATATTTTATATTATTGTTGTTTCAATAATTATCACTGCACAATATCTTCATTATCAGATCAATAATTCATATTATTTGAATAATATTGTTAGATAGCATTATTGGCAATGTCTAAGGAAGTTCTGTCTAAGAAAGGGGTTTGGTCACCTAATTGCGCGCCAATAAGGAGAAATCTTTATCGGAAAGCCCCCTCTTTCCTGGGAACGACCTGGTCGTCATAATTGTGATTCTGTAATATTATTTGTGAATAATTAATTATTGATTTATATGATGAGAAGATATTTATTTTATGTGGACATAAATGAAGGAATTAATGCTGATGTATTTTATCAGTATTTTGTCAGAATAGAGGTTTTGAAAATTGTCCGTATGTGGATTTCGGTCATTTTTCGTTTGGAATTTGGAAACACTTAAACTTACAAAGTTGTAGACAATTTAGTTTCCTATGGAATAGACATGAGATTCGAATTTTTCTGATAAAAGGCTATTTATTATGAATTATTGAAGTTTTGAAAATAAATATTTTTATTTAAAATATGGTCCACTTTTGGTTGGTGAGAAATGAAATGTGCTGGAATTTATTTTCAAAAGTGGTGGGCTTGAATAGTAGTAGGTAAAACCATCAGGTCGTAGGTTAGTCTGCTATAGCATTCTAATCATTTTCCTATAAATAGGGTGCTTAGTTAGAATTGAAAATCACACCAGAACAAGTTTTCTCTCTTTCTCTCTCTATATTATCGAGCGTATTTTGTGAGTATTTAGATACTTTGTGAGTTAATGTTCATCAGTGCAAGTTTTTCAAATTTTATATACGATATTTCAAAATTTAAGTATCTTTTTCTTTATTTTGAATTCTGCTTCAAAATTGGTTATTATGAAGTTGGATAAACTGTAATACGAATCCCTAATTTTTGATCTTTTATCTCACTGGATTCGTTTTCTTTAAGATATTTTTCATCATCTTCAGTCCTAAATGATGATATTACTGAATATCTTTGGCCTGTAGTGCAAAGATGAATGATTAACTGATGAATATATTTGGCCTGTAGTGCAAAGATGAATGATTACCTAATGAATATCTTTGGCCCGTAGTACAAAGATGAACATGTGTTGAGATGAACATGACCAACTAGTGATACAAATGAATATCTTTGGCCTGTAGTGCAAAGATGAATATTTGATTCAAGATGTATATTGATTGATGTTACAGGGATTAAATATTGATGATGGACTTTTAAATCTTAGAAGATAGTGGAATTCTTTCTCTACTTGACTCTTCTAATGGATTGTTGTTTCCGCTGCAGTTGTTGATCTAAAACTTGTTGTCTATTATATGTTATCAGATTTTTCCCCGTTGAAGACTAATGATAAATTATTGTTTATTATCTTAGTCATAATATTCTTTACTGGGCTAGTTGATCTCACCCTTTTCCTTTTTGTTCCATTTTTCTTCTCAAGAGGCGAAAACATAGCAGGAACTAGCCGGGGTTCGGAGTGATGGTTCATGATATTTGTTTTAGTAGTCCTCACTATTCTGTAAAATAGTGTATCAATAATTGTAATGAGGACTCCTTTTGAGTTTGTATATTGTCTATTAGACAATATTTGTATTTAAACTCACAGTATATATGTTGTCGTATTTTGCACGACAATTGTATTACTGAGGTTGTATTTGTTTCTGTACCATATATTTGGCGACTCAGAATGGGTGATATATACCTATTTTGGGGGCGTCACATATACATTAAAACTGTTTCTCTATAAAATTAAACACAAGCAAACAACTACTGTGAGCTTCTATAATTGGTTGTAATTGTTGTTGTCAAATAGAACACCGAAGCAGGCAGGCATGCAGTGGCCATTTGACAGTTAAATTGGGACAGAGTGAGTACGTAGTATAATTCTACTCATTTGATTGCTTTCTTGCTTGCCTGCTTGCTTTATTAATTGTTTTCCTTGCCATTCTCGCATTAAAAGTTGAAACATCTTTTCTAGAATATATATTATCCTTAAACCTGCAAATTCACTACAAGCTTGGACTTGCCTGCCTTAGATTTTTAGTGCTATTTTTTCTTTTTGGTAGGTGTTTAATGGTAACAAGGTAGCCATTGTAGCTCTTGACTAGCATAACAACTTCAAATCAAAACAACTTTCAGATCAATGCAAAGGTTTATTGTTGGGACTATATATATATGTATATTATGTAAAAGCATAAATAATGTTGCAGTTCAGTGTCTTGTACATTAGGTTGCTACCACATATACTAAGTTCAATTAAGAGACTTAACTGTCCATGTGTAAAATGTACGAATTAGGAGTTTTTATTAAACTTGAGTTTTTACTCAGACCACAATTTGATAGTTAAATTGGGAGTAAACTTGGTGATTAGAATCATATATACTGTGACACAGTTTGAATACATTGGTGATTAGAATTGACATTTCAACTTTGCAATATCTTTAAAAGTTTTAAAAAAAATAGAAAGAAAGACGGAGTTTCTTGTTTGTCAAATTTATTTTGCTTCACATTGTTGGCATTAATGGTTTTGAAGGTGCATTTGTAGTTATATAGAATAATCCTTACTTTCACATGTGTATACTGTCATATAGTTTAGGAAGCTTAGAAACCCGATTGAGATTCACTTAGTATGAGTGAATCTCAAATAGTCCCCGTTTTAGGACTGTTCTTGTATGTTTCAATCACACTTAGGTCGGTGTAAACGACTTGAGCACGTCTTTATATTTTTTGAATTTTCGGTCAGTATATATCTCTTGATGTTCTGTGGGTGCATATTTAGACTACGATGTGTTAGTCTATTTCGTGTACTTGAAGACCATGGGGAGGTGCTGCCGAAATTTTTGAAAAATTTAAGGATGTGTTCAAGTTGTTGGTATCAGTGAGGCGACACATCCGGGAATGGGATAGAAGCCTGACCCGTTAGAGGTGGAGATGAAGTTAGGAAACTCATAAGCTTGCATATACATTAACTTGGAGACTTGATTGTGTTTGTCTAACTTTCTATATATATAACAAACAGTTGTCCGAGATGTCTATTGATCGAAGTTGGATGGAACGTAGGGTAGCCACTGATAAGAGTGGGCTTAGCTCTAAGTACCATAGTGGGGTTGAACAGTTTATCAATTTTATGTTTGAGCATGTCAGTGGTGATGAGATCAGATGTCCTTATAAGAGGTGTATGAATAAAGTGTGGAAGGAAAGGAGTGATGTCATGTGCGACTTATTTGCGTATGGATTCAAGCAGGGTTATACGACATGGATCTATCACGGGGAAACCTGGTTGGATGAACATGAATCAGAATCGGAATCCAGAGGTGACGAAACCTTTGATTGTAATAACATGATAGTCGAAGCTGCTGGTTCATACTTCCAGTGGAATACAGATAGGGATGACGGTAGCACTGAGCAAGAGCCGAATGACGGGGCTAAGGGTTTCTATGAGTTATTTCAGGAATCAGCAACGCCATTGTATGATGGGCACATAAATCACATCGTCTTATCTGCAGTGACTAAGTTTTTACACTTTAAGAACGAGCATGACTGTAGCGAGAAAGGTTTTAATGAGTTGCTAAACATTGTGAAGTCGTTTACCTGCAGGCAATAAATTACCAGAGTCGTACTATGATGTGAAGAAAATGGTTAAAAGGCTCAATCTAGGGTATGAGAAGATTGATGCTTGTGAGAATAACTGTATGTTATATTATAGTGATGTCAATAAAGATAAGAGGTCATGTGATATTTGTGGTACAAGTAGATACTGTGAACATCGCAAGAAAAAGGGAAAAGACGTGCCGAGAAAGATATTAAGTTATTTTCCCATTGCCCCGAGGCTTCAGCGGTTGTTCATGTCAACACATACCGCCGAGGATATGAGGTGTCACTCTACACGGGACATAGTCGAAGGTCAACTGACGCACCCGACATATGGGCTTGAGTGAAAACCTTTTGATAACAAGCACCCCTCGTTTGCTGAAGAGGTTCACAATGTTAGGCTTGGACTTGCTACGGATGGGTTTAATCCGTTTAACAGGCCTTACACAAAGCCCTACTCAACTTGGCCGGTGATTATTGTGGTGTATAACCTCCCGCCTTCGATGTGCATGAAAGATCCCTACATATTCATGCCTTTACTGATTCCGGGTGATAAGAGTCCGAGTAAAGACATTAATGTATACCTCAGGCCGTTAGTTGATGAGTTGAAGATGTTGTGGGAAAAAGGGGTTCAAACTTATGATGTATCTCTTAAGCAGAACTTTGACAAGAGGGCAGCTTTACTGTGGACAATAAATGACTTCCCGGAGTTAGGAATGATCAGTGGATGGTCGACTCACGGGGGCTTGTCATGTTTTGTGTGCATGGGGTCAGTTAAAGCTATGCGGCTCAAACATGGGGGAAAAATGAGTTTCTTTGCAACATCCAGACAGTTTTTGCCGATTGAACATCGTTATCGACAGACGAGTAGATAATTCAATTGAAAAACAGAGAAATGTCAAGTACCTGGATGCCTTTCTGGGTCAGCAGTGTTGAGTTGGATTAGTCATTTGAAGTTTCCACCTCCAGGGAAGAATCACAGATTGGAGCGAGCTTATGGTTACGACAAGGTTCACAAATGGACACACAGATCCATGTTCTTTTACCTGCCTTATTGGGCTACTCTCTGCATCCGTCATTGTTTAGATCTGATGCATACTGAGAAGAACATATTTGATAACTTATATAGTCCTAGATGTCAGTGGTAGAACAAAGGACAACAACAAGTCGAGGCTTGATTTGGTAGAAATGAACATTAGGGAAGATATGTGGCTGTATCAAGAGGGTAGTAAGATGGTAACGCCTAAAGCTGAATATACTTTGACTAGGGAACAATTGATATTGATATGTAATTGGATCAGTGGACTGAAGCTCGCAGATGGATATTCTTCGAATATAGCAAGGTGTTGTAAAGTCGAAGCGCTGAAGTTTTAGGGTCTCAAAAGTCATGATTGTCACGTATTCATGCAGAAGTTGATCCCTGTGGCATTTATCGACTTGATACCGAAACGTGTGGCTGAAGCACTGATAGAGAATTCTAATTTCTTTAGAGATCTATGCTTGACGGAGCTCCAGCTCAAAGACAGAGATAAAATGGAGAGGCAGATAGTGGAAATAATGTGCAAGTTAGAAATGATCTTCCTTCCATCATTTTTTGATTCAATGGAGCATTTGCCTATTCACTGTCCATACGAAGCTATGTTTGGCGGTCCCGTGCAATATAGATGGATGTATCCATTCGAGAGGTAATGACATTAATGTTTTTAATACGGTAAACTTAGAATTCTTGTTTGCTAATCTATATATCATATAGGTATATGCGATGTCTAAAGCAAAAGGTGAAGAATAGAGCCCGTGTAGAGGGCTTAATTGCTGAAAGTTATGTTATGGAGGAACTTATTAATTTCTGCTCGTTGTACTTTGAGCTGAATGTTCAGACGAAGCACAATCGCTTACGTCGGAATGAGCCTATTTCACACGAGGAAAATGGAGAAATAAACGGCCTTTAGTCATCCTGTACGGCCATTCATCGGTAAAAAAAGGCAATTCTTGACCGATAATGAGTATGCAGCTGCCCCGTACGCCAAACTTGAGAAAACTTAGGAAAATAGTCCAAAAAGAGACCAAAATCTGCCCTGGTTGTCAAAACAACACACAAACATAGGCAATAGCACTGCGTAGGCAATAGACACGCATTACAACTGACGGAACTTGATTTCGATATACGGAGCCTAAGTTCGAGCCTCGTACTCCAAACTTGAGAAAACATAGGAAAATAGTTGAAAAAGAGACCAAAACCTGCCCCGATCATCGAAACTACACGTAAACATAGGCAATAGCACCACATAGGAAATAGACACGCATTACAACTGACAGGACTCGATTTCGATATACTGAGCCCGAGTTCGAGCCCCGTATACCTAACTTGAGAAAACTTAGGAAAATAGTCAAAAAAGAGACCAAAACCCTCCCCGGTCGTCAAAACGACACGCAAACACAGGCAATAGCTCCGCGTAGGCAATAGACACGCGTTACAACTGACGGGACTTGATTCCGATATACGGAGCCCGAGTTCGAGCCCCATACAGCAAACTTGAGAAAACTTAGGAAAATAGTCAAATAAGAGACCAAAACCCGCCCCGGTCATTGAAACGACATGCAAACACAAGCAATAGCATCGCATAGGCAATAGACACGCATTACAATTGACGGGACTCAATTCTGATATATGGAGCCCAAGTTCGAGCCCTGTACGCCAAACTTGAGAAAACTTAGGAAAATAGTCAAAAGAGACCAAAACCCGCCCCGGTAGTCGAAATGACACGCAAACATAGGCAATAGCACCGCGTAGGAAATAGGCATGCATTACAATGGATGGGACTCGATTCCGATATATGGAGCCCGAGTTTGAGCCCCGTACGCTTAACTTGAGAAAACTTAAGAAAATAGTCAGAAAAAGGACCAAAACCCGCCCCGATCATCGAAATGACACGCAAATACAGGCAATAGAATCGCGTAGGCAATAAACACATGTTACAACTGACAGGACTCGATTCTGATATACGGAGCCCAAGTTCGAGCCCCGTACGCCTAACTTGAGAAAACTTAGGAAAATAGTCGAAAAAGAGACCAAAACCAGCCCCGGTCGTCAAAACAATACGCAAACATAGGTAATAGCACCGCGTAGGCAATAGACACGCATTAAAACTGACGGGACTTGATTCCGATATACGGTGCCCGAGTTCGGAATCAAGTAAATATATTTTCATTTCGACTTTGTTATTAATATTTTAATTTTGTAGGGTATTGTTGATGAGACTCGTGGAGGTGGAGGCACTGGTGATGACCACCTAGCTGATGAAGAGCAGCCTCCTCCAAAGACAGGCGATGGCCACGAGTCGAGTTGATGATGACGACCTCCTTCAAGATAGGGTGATGACCGAGTAAGTCGATGACGAGGAGACAGGCGACGGGTTGTAGTTAGTTTATGTTATATTTTGAGTTTCATGTATACTTGTATAGTTTTTGAGTTGTACCGACAACTATTATATTTTTGATCTATATATTTGAATTGGATTACTATTTGAATGGTGAATTATATGATATTTGCTTGTTATTTGATGGTTGTTATTAGTTTATAATAGGTGTATGTTTATATTTGTAAATGAACTGGAAAATTTTGAAATTATAAAAAAAAATCAAAATATACACAGTCATTGCCGATGGGGGTAATGGCGACGGCAGTGCTGTCACCAATGACATATAGTGACAGTCATGGATTACAAAGCCATTGCCGACAGCTAGGAGGTCATGGTCGATGGACGCGCCGTCGAGAATGAGTTTTTCCCTAAAAAACTTCATGGAGTCTTTGCCGACGGGCCCGCTGTCTCTTTAGTCATCGGTATTGATAATGATGTCGTCGCCAATGAGTCCCGTCGCCAATGATAATGATGCCGACGGCTGTCGACGGGAGCCAGAAGCGACGACCTGTGAGGCGACGGGCTTGCCAAAGGCATATGCCGTCGCCAATTACATCAATGCTGACAATAGTATAGTTATAGACGACGGCCGGCGCCGTCGGTAATCGCTGGTTTTTTTGTAGTGTTTTAAAGGTTGAAGTAGAATTACTTAATAACCTTGGGACATAGTTCATGGTCTTAAGACCCTCAGATATAAATCTCGAACGTGTTTACTAATCTTGATTTGAAGAAAGAGTTCTTAATTATTCAGTATTCATTGCTTACTATTACGCTATTGCTATTATCATTATTATATTATGTGAGTAATTGTTTGCTCACTCTTGCATTTAACACCGCAACTAAAGTTGAAAAATTGATGAGCCGTCTTCTAGCAAAAGCAAGGGCAAGATGTCCAAGTGATGAAGATTTATTTGAATTTACTTAACTGAATCTTTATTATAAGACTTATTTAATTATGTGATGTATTCCGCAGACTTATGTAATAGTTTAAGGTTAGATTACTTGGGATTTGTTTTCTGTTGATGTAACCTTATAATGGGAATGATAATTAGTTAAGTTGTTTAATTTATGTCTTTATCCTTGATTATGGCTAGTTAGATGTAATTATTTTGCATAGTGAACACCAAATTCTGTGGGAATAAAGTACCAAAATTTGGGGGTGTCACAGAATCAAACCCGCGTATTCAAGGAGAGCACGAAGGGTTTGGAGTTGAACGTGTACCTGAGGAAGCTCGAATTTTCAAGGGTATGATTCTGATTCTCCTACTCTTTTATAGATTGATAATCAAGCACAAGAATGATCTTGGTTTATGGTTTGTAATAAAATTTTAAAATCCGATTTTATTTATCTTCCGCTTCATTTATGTGATTTGATTGCATATACATATGTCTAGCAAACCTTATAGTGGTATTAGAGCCAATCTTATGCTAATTATCAGTCTTTGTGATTCCATGTATGTATAATATGTGATTGGATCAGATTTTTGGGCAACATAAATTTTTTTTGTTTCTGCGATCGAGCGCCATTGCTACGCCGCCCAGCTCATTCTAGAGCGCAATGACTGTTACCTGCATCCGATTTCCTTTATGAACAACCCAAATTGCACTGTGACCAGCTTCATTCGGGGCAAATTTGAGCCTCGAGCGTAATCGAAAAACTTTTGTTTTTCTTTAATTGAATAAATGGTTTATTTAATTGATAAAAGTTTAAAAATAAATGTGTTTATTTTATCTGAAATATGATTTCAGATTGCTAAAATAAAAAAGAGTGTAATTTGGATTTAGCTTTTGATTAAATAAAAGAGTTTATTTTGTTTCAAAACTAAAGTTTAGCAAACTTTTGCCCTTTAATTGATATTAATGAATATATGGAGTGGATTTATTATTCATGAGATGAATGTTATTTATTGATGCATATGTTGATATGTATGATAATAAATGAGATTGATTAGGGACTATGACCAATGTGATTTTATTTTATTTTGTATGGATGCTAAAATACATGAGTTTTATTAAATGGGGTATGCGTACCTCGTCTTTTCTGATTTTCTTCTTGATGCAAATTCTATCTATCTCCAATGTAATTTCCTTGACTGCTTTTCAAGGTTTCTATTTAAATTAAATAGTTTATGTAATAGCTAGGATTAGTTAGAATTTCTCGAAGAACTGGAGATCAAGGAGTAAGGAGCGCTTGAAGATCCGTTGGTAATGAAGCCCGGGTTTAAATGTAATAGTTATATTTAACTGTTAATTCTTTCACCCCTAGAGTTTGACCTTTTGGTTCACTTAGTGGCTCTAGTGAACCAAACTAGAATAAAAGTTCATAATCAATCTGGGTAGAATATAGTATTCTATATATGCATGCTAGTATTATGCAAACATGCTTCACATGTTAAATAATATGACACTTATTATATATATATATATATGTGTGTGTGTGTGTGTGTGTGTGTGTGTGTGTGCAAGCGCTAAACAAGATGAGACAACTAATAGCAAAGCCCGCAAACAATTTATATTAAGTCCTAAGAGTTCAAAGATATTTGGAACATCGAATGTCACCTTCTAGTATGATAAAATTAATAGAGTATTAAATATTTAATATGAGTTTGTTGTGTCACTGTGACAACCCGAGAATTTATAAGATTAATAAAATTTTAAATGAATAAATAAAGGTTAAATAATAAAACCTAGACTGGAAAATAGATTATTGAATAAGAATTTTGTGATGGATATATATGGATTATAACCTGAAAGCGATGATCTGATAGCGAGGTATATGGTTTTGGAGATAGTGATTATGTGTATGTGCTGTGACGCCCCCAAAATAGGTCCACACGGCCCATTTTGAGTCGCCATATATCACACTATAGAAATCAAATACAAACTTCATTTATACAACTGTTGAACTGTCGTGCAGAGTACAACAATACATAAGTTGTGAGTTCTAATACAAATATATATAACTCTAATGGTGCCTCGACCACAACACCTTACAATGGTACTTTACATAAAAGTACAATCAATAACTTTTTTAGAAATTAAAATCTTTGGAAAATGCTCAAGGAAACCTTCGTATATGGGAGACCATGCATCTAAGTTATGATAGATATCATATGACCACAGAATTATCCTTGGTTGACCCAATAGTCCCCAAAGAAAAATGAGAAGATTGATATCATGTTCTATCCAATGGCGAGTCTTCTCTTGACATATAATTATCTCCATTGTCTCCATTTAAGAATTATATATCAACCAAACTCCAAGATTATGTAGGTAGTGCTCATAGATATAATTAGCAAGTGCATGTGCACAACCCTGTCTTATGATAACACGAAGTCGTGTGTCATTAGACATCTTGTATGATGGTGGCAAAACACCCTTCCAAAGTTGGGTTCACCTCACCCTATTCGGTTCACCAAAATCAACGGTTAAAATGATGTATAAAATACGACACACTTATCTAAAATTATCAATAAAATTATTTCCATACTATTTTAGGGGAAACCTCAATAGTTATAGACCATCGTTCTATTCCCATGTTACCCCCGCTCGACCCAGCTACACTCTTATTACCTAAAGGAATTGTGAAGCAAAAGGGCAAGCACAACTAGCCCAATAAAAAATATCATGACTAAAGATAATTAAATTATCAATAGCCTTCGTCAGTAATAAATCAGAGATTTAGAACATATGGTAGATGATAAAACTTTTCAACCATAGTTGCAGCGGAACGAGAAATCCATTAGAAGAGTCAAGTAGAGCATAATATCTACCATCTTCTATGATTTAAAAAGTTTATCATCAATTTTATCGCTAAGACTCCGCTTAATAAATAATCCACATCATCGAATCATCCATGCACTACGGGCCAAGGATATTCTTTAGTATCACGACCACGAATTATCCATGCACTACGGGCCAAGGATAATTGTGTTTTCATCAACGGTCATGATCATGCTATAAAAAAATTCATCTTTGCACCTTTGGTCGAAGAGAACCCATGGCCATGATCATACCAAAAACTATCCATCAATGCACTACTGGCCAATGAGGACTTTTACCTCATCATTTATAACATTACGGTCATGATTATACCGAATAATCCTTGGTCATAATCATACCAAGTCTGTATTACCCGAGAATTTCCACATATTATTAAATGAATATATTAATGGAAATACTATTTATGTGAAAATAAGTGTTATTGATTTATGAGTTGGATAATACAATTGATTGTATTTGATCGATGCATTTTAAGATGTGTGAAGTGACAAAGTGATTTGTGAAATGCCTTGTGTGGCCTAATGCGAAACGAGAAAATTCACTAAGTAAGTTAACCCGGGAATTAGAAATATTAATCGGGTGTGATCATGAGATTCTATATAGGTAATCAATACACTCGTAGACTTGTGGTAACACTCTTGTGGAGATCAATTCACGTCATGTATAACAAGTCGTTGGCGCGCACGGGTAGAATCTTATACCAGTCTTAGCCTTTGTCGAGAACTTCGCGCAAATTGCATTGGCCGTCAAGAAGAAGATGAGATCATCAAGCAATGCTGCCATCATCGATTTGAGTTAGTTACTTTCTTCTATAGCACTGAATTGGGGGACATTAATGTTATATGTGTAACATGGGTGAAACCATATGATAAAGAGTATATTGCAATGAACAATTTTATGTCGGACGAAGGAATTATTAAATCATTAATTAGTATTAATTAATTGTGGGAAATGGACTTCTTTGTAATTAATTAATAATACGTGATTATTATTATTTGCAATATATAATTAATGATTATGGAAATCCAGAACTACATTAATCAGTTGTTGGATTAATTAATATTAGTAGTAAGTAATTAAGGAAGTGCATGATTTATTTATTTAACATGAATAAGTAAGTTAGTGATATAATAATAATATGATATTCACCATTATGTGCATATGAGTGCTAATATAACTATAGTATATAGTGTAATGTGACATTGTGTGACTATATATTAAACTATAGTATTTTAAGTGGTAATTAATCAAGGAAGTGAATAAATTATTTAATTGACATAAATAAATAAGTTACCAATATAATAAGGTTATTATCTTATTTTATGAACGGTAGATATAATTAGGGAACTACCCGGACAATAATACATGACTGCCTTATTGTATTACGTGTATTTAATTTAATGTACATGGATTATGTGCATATGAGGGGAGTGTATGTCGTTGGAAACCCCAACACATGAATGAATATTATTGTGGTGTTATGCATAACATATAGTATTGTAGATTGATCATCTATAGTATTTGATATTTTTGGGTTATCAGTTTAATATTGGTAACTCTAGTGGAAGTTCAATAGTCCTTAGTGACTACTTAGTATAAATTCTTTATTCAGTTGGACACCTTGATAGTCGTTGAATTCATATATATCTGTTGATTTATATTGAATTGTCGTTCTTATTCCAAGAATTGTTGATATTTCTCATCCATGATATTATTTTTGATACTTTGAACTATCCTAGAAATGACACTTTGATATTTCAAACCTTGATGATATATATATATATATATATATATATATATATATCCTACACCCTTGTTGTATATCACTTGCTGGGCAATTTGTGCTCATCCTTGCTTATTTAAAACCTTTCAGTTAAGGCGGAACATGGAGGTGTATCTGGGAAAGACAAGGGCAATGGCAAGGCTACCAACTAGCTTGTCCCTTTATGTTTAAATTAAACATGTTGTATTAAGACTATTTGCAGACTATGTTTAAGCTTAAGTAGGATCATGTAATAAGTCTTTATTAGATATTATTATGTAATCTATTAAGCACTGGTAGGTGCGGAGACTTGGGGAATAATTATAATAAATCATTGTATATTATTCTAAAGTAGATTTTCCGTTGTGTATGCGTTATTTTAGTTATTATGGTAATACTTTGAGAAAGTGACGAATCGAATTTGGGTGACCAAGTGGAGGTCAGAATTTGGGGGTGTCATAGGTTGGTATCAAAGCTTTAGTTATAAACTCTACGAACGAGAATCCTTAGACTATAACTTAAGAAAACTTAGAAGTTAGGAAAGGGGATACAACTCATGTAGAGTTTTCCCTGAGAGACTTAGCGTGTTATGAAATGTAACTTCATTCTATACAATGAACTTATGTTTATTTAACATTCTGATGGAGTTGTTGCTTGTCTTGTCTTATGTTGGTGATTATAGGATGACTGACATGGGAGAACTTAGCCAAGTAGTTGAGGAGGAGCCGCGTGATATCCACGTAGTCTATGAGGCACCCGTGATAGCAGAGCCTATATCAGTAGTTGTCCCAATTAGTGATGATGATGAAGAGGAGGAGATGGTGCCTCTACCTGAGGAGTCTGATCCGAAGGAGGAGCCTATGGAGGAGGAACCCGTGGAGGAGGAACCCATCCCATGGAGGACTCCGATGAGACTACTTTTAAGGATCGGATGCTAGGAGAGTATGAGGAGCAAATTTTGGAGTTAGGAAGTAGAATCGAAGAGCTAGAGAACGAGACTCTTAAGAGACAACTAGTGATGCAGGAGATGGAGGTGAAAATTGCTCACCGTAAGGAGGCAGGGATCCAGATGGGTGCTTTGTTTCACCAATCGGTGGGAATGAGTTAGCAGGGAAATTAGAAGAATTGGAACAAAGGGTGTTGAGTGAGAAGGCAGAGAAGGAGTCTCTCCGAACTCAATTAGAGATGGAAGTGATGGATAAGATCCACTTCGAAGAGAAGTGGGAGGATACTAATGACAGAGTAGTTGATCTTGAAGATGAGGTGCGATGCAAGAGGAGGAAGATGAACAAGATGGGCTATACTCTACGCACGGCCATGGAGAGATTGATCGATGGGGTAAATCACTACCCCGCTGAGCAAGGACAGACCCAGCACACCATAAGTCAGGATATGGTGGCACACATCACACAGAAGGAGTATCAGAACGCCGTGGAGCGTGGAATATTAGATTGAGTCTAGAGGGAAAAGTTTAGTAGTGTAGTATTCTTAATTATGTGTTGTTAAAATATTGTTGTAATCTCAGTCTTTTGTGTAAGATGTGAGATAGTGGTAAATCCCGAACTTTTGAAAAATATTAGAGGGGTAGTAAACTAGTGTTGTCCCCGTCTTTTGTGATATTAGGGATATGTGTTTTCATTTATAGCAGTATGCTAGAAAAGAACATGTATTGTAACCATTTTGCATATGAATATAAATGATCTTATTTCAGAAACGTGTTATAAACTTTTAGTTCTTTTCAAGTGAGAAATATCTAAATATGATAGTTAGATAATAAGATGAAATTTTGTGATGCGGAAAATGCTGCCCAGACGAAGAATACCTGTCCGAGAGGAGTTAGTTAACGATGAGAGAGGTCCAGTAGATCCGATACAGCGACTGGTAGATTTATTGGGAGAAGCTTTGAGCGAAAGAAATGAACATGTACCACCCGTTCCCGAGTTGTCCTGGTAACAACCTTCAATGACTTTAAGAGTGTAGGACCCCCAGAATTCACTGGAACTACTGACCCGATAGTTGCGCAAACCTGGATCAATGAGATCGAGAAGGCCTTCACTATAGCATGCGTGGGTGAAGACCAGAAGACTGTATTTGCCACATACATGATGAGGGGCGAAGCAAACTATTAGTGGGAAACTAATCAGCAGAGAGTGGGGGAAGGAATGATAACATTGGAAAGGTTTACGACGTTGTTTTCGAGAATTATTTTTCGAAGAGTATGAAGAGTAGGATGGAAGTGAAGTTCCTATAATTGAAACAAGGAGATATGATGGTGGCACAATACGCTCCTAAGTTTAATGAACTAGTGCGATTTGCGGAGCACCAAGTTGGGGATGAAGAAAGGAAGGTGAGACGCTTCGAGCAAGAGTTGAGCCATGGTTGTATAATAAGGTATCAGTCTTTCAGATTGATTCCTTTATGACGTTGTTGGAGAAGGCAATCATTGCGGAAGGTGGCAGTGAGGCCTTAAGTCTATATCATAAGGAGAAGAAGAATAAGAACACTGGTAGTGAGCATCGTGGAGGAAACAGCAGCAGAGGAAGTAATTCGGGAAAAAGGAAATGTAACGACCCCAAAATTCATACAATTTAATTCTCGACTTCGGTCGTTAATAATACATTCAACCTCTAATTTTACATCATTAAACGATAATACAACCATTGAAATTTATGGAATAATTAAAATTTTCTATTACAAACTATCCTCGTTCCCAAAACCTTCAACCTTTACATCTAAATAATCTCAGAATCATTTTAATACTACAATAGTTTACATTCGCAAAACAATATTACAATTCAACATTTATACATTATTCGAAACCTTAAACATGGTTCAAATAATAATAACACAACCAAAGTATATAAATCTTCAAGTATCACATCTGATTCATGTCTTTCAAGTAACACATAACTTTACCTTGAATCTTGAACCTGCAAAAGTGGTTATTTACAAGGTTGAGCTCGACAGCCCAGCAAATTTAACATTCTATCATGTTTTACAGCACACAATTCATGCATTCTACATTTCTAATTTATCGAGTTACATTATACAACATGCATGTGCTATCACATATCACATATAAATTGAGTTCCACAACCCAATTAACATGGTCATATTTTGACTTTAACAATTCATAAAGCATGGTATGTAACTCACCACATAATCACATTTAATCCACAAACATAATAGAACGGAAAAGCTTGCCTTGGATGTTGTTTAATGTTTATAACTTATCTGCGCTGTGATGATCCTACACAAATTGAGGATGCATACATGTACATATTAGTTTCACATACAAAATTCACGTACTCAATCTAAACTAATTTTATTTAACTATAATATTTTGTTCTTGTCTTAAAACCATTCCATGTTTCTTTAGAAACTTTTGTCCGTTATAACCTTTTTACGCCCAAAAAGGTTCTCTCATTGATTTAGTATGTAAACACTTTACGTATTAAAACATAAACCATTTATATCCCCTTCATTTTACATTACTAGGTTCAATATAATTTCAAATGGATTTACGCATTTCATTATGTTACATACGTTTTACATATCATTTTCCGAATTACGCTCGCATAGTTATGAAAACTTACATTTACATTACATTTCTATCGTTTTCTTTACATTTAAAGTGAGTTTTCGCGATATATAAGCATTATATAATATCTAGACATCACTCTCGGTGTTTTGTTACATGTTAAAATGACCACAAAACCACCCAAAAGCGTATGGAAAAATCAAGACTTATTTGAGCGACCCATATGGTCATTATTATCTCTTCGCCTTACTGGCAAGAACCCCTCTGCTGACACCCACTTCTTGACTTAATAGCTTGCAATCTACTTATCCAATCGTAAGGCATTTTTAGTATGTTTTTCATGGCATACAAGACTATTTTTAAGAAATACTAACCTCTCATTTCGGGTTTGTTAAGTAGTCTAAAAAGCGTGCCAAAAATTGACGTTCATAGTAGTCTTCAATTTTTTTCCCAGTTTTAGCCTCTCTCGCTAAAATAGTCATAACCAATTCGTTTCAAAACATTTTTGAGCGATTCGTGAGCCCACGCGAAACTAACTTTCGAGGCTACAACTTTCATTCTTTGACCATTTCCAAATTCAAAACACAGAATTCCAAAAAATTCGTTCAAGGTGATTGCCCCGAGTTGGTTAGACAGTTTTGACGTGACTACTTTGAATGGTCATAACTCTTTGCTCCGAAGTTGGAATTAGTCCGTTCTGGAGTCTATGGAAAGCTAATTCAGTGTACTATAACATATTGAAAGTCCAGAAGTTTGTGGAAACATTAACTGATCGAAACAGTGTCCCGAATAGCACATCCCGCTGCTGACTTTTAGTTTGACAAATTCGACACATTTCTTTCCAATCACCGTAACTCCCTCATCCGAGGTCGGAATGAGGTCATTCCAAAGCCTATGGCTTCCTAACTCAGTGCACTACAACTACCCAGAAACTCAGAATTTTTCAGGCAAATTCTGAAAATTTGTTTCTAGATGACCACTATCAAATTATAAATATCTAATAACATATATAACATCGTAACCCACAAATTCATTAACCAAAACTCCAATTTTAAAAGAAACTCAAGAACACATAAACTAGAAATATAAACTAGATTATGTACCTTTAATTCCTTAAGAAATAAAATTAACCTTATCAGTAAAATTATAATTTCTATTCAACCATTATAATCATAACATTATTTAACAAATTCTCACTCCTCTAATTTAATTATTTAATTAAATTAGAATATCACAATTATACTCACGTAATAAAATACGTATAAATCTCATCTATTTTATCACACTTAAATAAACTATCCCATAAGAATTTTCATCAAATATTTATTTAATATCATAAATATTCATTTTATTCCATAAAGTTTCCAACTAAAATATTTAATGTACTTAATAAATATTTTACTCGCATTATACTAATATTTATATTTTCATGAAATATATTACCTTCTCACTTTATTAAATCAATTATACTTGTATTAATTCACTATTTTAATTAAGTGAATTATTCACACTATTTATGAAACTTAACTCATAATAATTTTCATTGCCCATAAGGCATAATAATTAAAATTATATTATCTCATAACATAATTTCAACATAATTAAATTAACTAATATTATTTAATTTCTTTAATAGTTTAATTAACTATTAAATCTCACATTCTCCAACATATGAATATATAATTCTCTTCACACCAAATCATATAATTCAAAATATATACACCTCATAATAAGAATTTTAATTATTAAATTCTTATTTTAATAACTTATGAAAATTCGGGTTGTCACATCCTTCCCTCCTTATAAGGATTCCGTCATCGGAATCAAAGAAACCTCCCTCACTCGGTTTTCACCAAATCGCTTTTCAAAATTTACTCGAAATATTATATTCACCCTTTCTTCTAAGAATTTCGTCATCAAAATTTTATCTATTAATCTTTATTCATTCAATCTATCAAAATAGATTTTACGTTAATACTTTATTCAGTCATTGGGTTCTATAACCACTTTCTTTCCACAGAGATCTTTCTACAATTATTAACTTTTCTATTAAAAATTTTACATTATTCTTTGATAACTCATCTCCTTCTCATTTCAAAATTTCTTTTCTTATTTATTCAACATATCCATCATTCAGTGTCGCATTTTATGACTTACTTCTTTCTAAGGAATATCACCATTACCACATTCGCCTTTTAGAATAGAAAGAATCTTCCACAATTGCAAAATAACTGGGAAACAGTATGAATAACTCAAGAATTTAATAGATTCCAAATCATGCTGAGGGTTATAAGACCTTGAACTACGTCCACGGTTATAAGTACTATTTCAACTTAAACCTTAACAGTCATTAGACTATAGGGACTCCCGTACTTAGGGTGTTAAGCCCTTCGTACGATGTATTGTGCACAAATATTTAAATGCTATGCGTATGTCCATAGTTATAAGTAATCTTTCAACTTAAACTTTAACAGTCATAAGACTATAGGGACTCCTCGTACTTAGGGGGATCAACCCTTCGTACAATGTATTGTGCACAAACATATAAATGCCTCTGCGTAATCCCCTATAAAAGGGTTGTTCATCTCAGCTTTTCAACATCTGAATCCGCACCAAAATAATTTGGTTTGGCATAGTTTGACAAAGAATGCTTGAATTCCATGAACTTCTTTCAATATTCATATAGCTGAATCAAATAGCATAGACTTCTACAACAATTCGGACATCAATTGAAATATACATATATATATATATATATATATATATATATTCTCATATCTTAAAGAAATCTCAAAAATCTTTTTATGACGTCATGATGCTTGCTTACTTTGTATTTACAAATCCGCTTTGAGAATTCCGTCATTTGGTGATTTTATCATACTACATCATACCATAGTGGTGACGATCCTTAGATCACATCCAACACTAAGTAATACTTGCATTGATGACTCCATCATTTTTATCATCTCTGCACCAGGTTCCATGATGCATTGATGATATAAAAAAAATACAGTTTGATATATTTCAAATCATTTTTGTCTAGCCAAAACAATTAGCATAGACATACGAATAACGGTATTGTTTTTAAATCTCATTGGTTTCATCATTTGATCCAATGTTTTTTTTTAAGAAAATAGAAGTGCAAACATCAGCACGAAGTCAATAAATTTTGAAAGTCTAGCATAACTAGTAGATTTAGAATATCCAGGTATCCATCAACTTCAATCTTTACTTCATTATTTCATTACTTAACCATTCTATCAATCTTCAAATTCATCAATGCTCTCTATACTATAACCGTTTTCTACCCAAAATAGTTCATCAAACTAACCACACTTTGGAAATTCAGGAACTTGCCACAATAATATGAGTTTAAGAACTTGTCCTAGTCAGACCATAGGCGTCCATTCGCTGAGGGGTTCAAAATATATCATATTATTATGAGTCACGAACTTACCATATGTATTAGTTTTAAGTACCACACCTAATCCTAATAATATCTGACTAATCTTAATAGTTTCTAACTATCAAATATACACATGAGAAAAGAATCACTTTTTCGCCACATACACATTGATAGCGCGACACCAACATTCCAATAATTATCAATGTGATAAACTAAGCACAAGCACAAAACCCTCGCCCATACAAAGGTTTGTACAACTCAGCCATCACATGAGTCCTCAATTGAAATCCCACCTAACTCTATCTTACTCTTAACTTGCTCTTTTCTCGATACGAATTTTTTGTACCTCATCATCTATAACTCCTCGTGAGTTATCTCGTACTATATTATAGTACATTAACTTCATAGCATCAAGCTATAATTATTCAAACATTGCAGACCATCTTTCTTTTATAACTTAAACAGATCACATCGTGATCTTATTCTATAACCATCTCGCTTAAAATTCTTTTCATAACTCGTGATCGTTTTATTTTGCGATCCTCTTTCATTCCTTTTTCATCATTTATGATTTGATTTATGCTTTTAATTTAATCTAACAGACTTTGTCTATTCATCATTATTCGTTATCTTGGCTATTGGAGTTAGGCAACTCTCATTTTTATCTTTATATCTCTTCAAGATTCTTCTTTGAATTTTCTTGTTTATATAACAATTCTTCCTTTAAGAATTTCCAACTTCAATTATATTGCTCCACATTTCATTCGAGTTCCACATTTTCATCATACGTATCCATTTTCTACACTTGGTACACATCGAGTCTCTAATAGTTTCAATATAGTACGCTGAATGGTTTCCCACAAACAACCAACAAACTAGGTTCCGAGTTGCTAGTTCGTATATACCTCCGCTCTATAAAGGAGTCGTTTAGCCCAGATACCATACATCAACTATTAAAGAGTACGATTGTACCATACTTAAATATAACCTTTTATTCTTAACTTTACGTCCTTATTATTAGAGTTGGGAAACCCCACACTCATATTCCTTATAACTCTGCGAGATTCTTCTTTGAATCCTCTCACGCATGTTTTAATCCCTTCTTTATAAATTTCTTAAATTACTTCTTATTATTCAAACTCTACTTGAGCTTATTCTTTCAATATCTTCGCCTTCATTCTCTAAGGTTATATGTGACGCCCCCAAAATTACGTATACATCACCCATCTTGAGTCGCCCAGATACATGGTACAGAATTCAAATACAACTGTCATGTACAATAAAACAAAACATAAACTGTGAGTTTGAATACAAATATTATCTACTAGAGAGTATACAAACTCAAAAGGAGTCCTCATTACAATTATTATCACACTATTTCACAGAATAGTAAGGACTACTAATGCACCATCTAGGACCATCACTTTATTTCCCGACTCGTTCCAGCTATATTATCATTTCCTGAAGAGAATAGTGAAAGAAAGGGTGAGCTCAACTAGCCCAGTAAGAAATATTATGACTAAGATAATGCAGAATAAATTATCGTTAGCCTTCAACTGTGTTAAACTGATACAATATAACAACCATCAAGTTTAACTGCAGCAGAACAAGCAATCCATTAAAAGAGTCAAGTAGAGAATAAAATCTACTATCTTTTATGATTTAAAAGGTTTTTCATCACTTTTATCGCTGGGACTCGGCTTAATAAATAATCCACATCATCGAATCATCCTTGCACTACATGCCAAGGATATTCTTTAGTATCACGACCACGAATTATCCATGCACTACGGGCCAAAGATAATCATGTTTTCATCAACGGTCCTAATCATGCCATAAAACAATTCATCTTTGCACCTTGGTCAAGAGAATCCATAACCATAATCATACCAAAAGCGGCCCATCAATGCACTCACAGGCCAATGAGGACTTTTTCCATATCATTTGTAACATTACGGTCATGATTATACCGAATAATTCCTGGTCATAATCATACCAAGTCCATCTATGCACTACAGGCCACAGATGACTTTTACCACATCATTTATAACATTACGGTCAGGATTATACCTAATAGTCCCTGGCCATAATCATACCAAGTCCATCTATGCACTACAGGCCACATATGACTTTCAACATAATATAAACATGAGGATGATGACAATGACATAATAATTCAATAAAACAAGTTCAAGAATTAATTTATCCAAGAACCAATAACGTCCAAATTGTCAAAATGATACTGCTTTGTGGAGTAAATTTCAAGAATGCTCAGAAGAATATTTCCATGAAAAGATACTGGATGAAGCGCAAATATCAAGGATATTCCACTAATTTCATGGAGTATAGAAGTCAAAGCTTTAACCAACTGAGTATAATAGAATATATGAAACTGCAAATGGATTTTAGCCCGCCATGCGGTAATCCACGTAGACAGGTCATTTCCACAATTTAATTAGGAATGAATACAAAGGATCATTCACCATGCATGTGGTAATCCACATAGACATGTTATTCCAACAGAATAATAAAGAATGGAATAACAAATAGGATTCACCGCGCATGCGATAGATCAAGATGCATGTGTTATTCCTAACGTAATAATAAATAATGGAACTGTGTCCGGCGTAAAACTTACGCACGATGATATTCCGACGTAATAATAAATAACGGAATAATAAATAATGGAACCAGTCGTGAAATTAGACCGATAGGATATTCCAAATGTAATAATAAAGAATGGAATAACAATGAAATCACCATGCATGCGATAGATCGCATGACGAGTTATTCTCAACGTAATAATAAATAATGTAACAGTGTCCGGCGTAAACGCACAAACAGGATATTCGACATAATAATAAATAATGGAACCGTGTCCTACAGAATCTTAGACGCAGGAGTGATATAAAACTGTAATAATAAAGAACGGAATATTAGAAGAATTTCACCATGTATTCAGTACTTTGCATAGACGGGTTATTCCAACATAATAATAAAGAATGAAATAACAGAAGAATTTCACCAAGTATAGGGTATCCCGCATATATAGGTTATTCCAACAGAATAATAAAGAATGAAATAACAGAAGTTCTCTTCATGAATAAGAAAGAAAGAATACCCCTTATGAGTACAATAAATAATATTCCCTACCTTAGAAAGAAGAGTACTGGATATAGAAGTAGTGAAGTAGCAGAACACTTTTCTTCTTTCTCTCTATAGTTTATCTCTCTAGAGTTTTAGTGAATTCGTAAGAAATAACGAATGAATGAGCTTCTATTTATAGAAAAATGGACTGCATAGTAACTAACTCATGAACGGTCCAAATTGATTTACTTTAATCTGACGGTCCATATTTAAAGCAAAATCTTTTAAATAAAATATAATATATTCTATTTATAATCTAATAAAACGAATAACTTTATAAAAGTATTCTGTTTTATATAAAAAGATTTTACTATGCAAAACACTATGCAGGTACTATGCAGGCACTATACAACACTATGCATAATAAAATATAATATATTCTATTTATAGAATAACTTTATAAAAGTATTCTGTTTTATATAAAAAGATTTTACTATGCAAAACATTGTGCAGACACTATGCATAATAGAATATAATATATTCTATTTATAGAATAACTTTATAAAAGTATTCTGTTTTATTACATTAATAATACCAATAAAACAAAACTGAGTGACTTATCACATAAACATCAATAATCAATACCGGGTGCTACTATGCAACCACACGTATTACTGTACTTTTACTACCGAGTAGTTCAACATTATTAATGGTAAAACTTCCGCCGTTATTTTTAATAAAATATTTTTGTCATTTTCTCATTCCAACAATAGTTCCGTTGTGGGGTCCACCAATGATTGTACCGTTGCATGAATATTCCCTGATAAAACAAATATTCCCCGACCAATCGATTATAATATGACAACTTGCATGTGCAAAATTTATAAATACTACGCACAACTATAACATTATATCAAATCCACACCATAATATTCAAAAAAATATTTCGAGAAAATAAAATCTTTATTCATAAAATCTGGGGTTTCACAATCTCCCTTCCTTATGAAATTTTGCCCTCGAAATTTACTTACGTACCTGGTATGCCGAAGAGGTGAGGATCCCTTGACTTCATTTCAGATTCTAATTCTTGAGGTATAACCTTTGAGTGTTGAATACGATCCTTCTTATCCAAGATTTTAACACGTATCTCCTCATACGTTAAATCTTCTGCTATATCGTTTAGTTATAATTTACTAATGTGGTTCGGGTCGTCCACATATTTACATAACATCGATACGTAAAAAAAACGTTCTGAACACACAACATACTTGGCGGTAAAACGAGTCTATAGGCCACAGTTCCTACTTCATCGAGGATTTCAAATGGGCCAATTAAATCGAGGGTTGAGATTTCCTCTCTTCGTCGATTCTTGCTTCTTGAATAACGTCCTCTTGAACCTTCTTCTTCACATTCATCAGCTCCGGCTGTGTAGCTTGAGCGATTTTAACTTTATCAATTAAAGTCGATTCTACTCGTATATTCGTTATCTTCACGTGGGTCCCTAGAGTCCTTAACTCTATCTTCATCACTTGTAAGTTATACAAAATGAGTCTTTGTGTTAACAACATCGCACTCATAAATGCATCCGATCTTCTACTTAACACGTCAGCTACCACATTCGCTTTCCCACAATGGTATTGAATGGTACAATCGTAATCTTCAACAGCTCGAGTCAACGTCTTTGGCACGTTATACGTTCGTTTTAGTTGCAGAAATATTTGAGGGTTTTAGAAATGGGTTTTGTACTGGGGTCAATACAAAATTCGATTTCACGCTCTAGGGGTAGGCTAAGAAGTCTTCAAGAATACATCAAGAAATTTATTAACAATAGAAATATCATTCAAACCTGTGACCCTCATCAAGATTTGGATAGTACGTCACATTGATACCTATCAACTTGCCATCGTCATTCACAACGTCGCCTACATAAAGTCTGGCTTCGGTGCATTCCACACAAGGAAGTCAACAACGAAAGGACTGAGGCTCTTTACTTATGGCTTGATATGACAATGATTGACTTTAGTGGTTTGGTTGCTTGAATTCGTATAACAGGTTGGTTAGGAATATGAAAGCTAAAAACCTTACGAAAAGCATGATGAGTAGTTAACCAATCGATTCCTAAAATCGCATCAAAGGCAAGTATTTTCAAAGAGATAAGATTGACAAGTAACGTGAAAGTGTGAATTTGAATTAAACAAGATTTATAAATAGTGGATGTAACGAAGGTTTCTACTAACGAAGTTTCAACCAATAAGTCAAAGTCTAACTTCTACGGAGTTAAATTTAAACATTGAGCGCAAGCAAGAGAGATAAAAGAATAGGTAGAACCGGTATCGAATAAGGTATAGACTTCGCAAGAATTTATAATTAACTAACCCGTGATAACTTCGTTCGATTCGTCGTCACGAAAAAAAAACTCTCTCTCTTAAACTACCGGCTTTGGCTTGTCTGGGACATCCTTTGGCATCACTATCCCAAATTGAATTGACTTGACATACACGCACAAAATTGAGCTAGGTGACCTTCTCTTCGCAATTAAAACACGTTTTGGATTCTTTCACGATAGCTTTGGACGGATGTGTCCCTCCGTCGCATTTGAAACATACAACCGGTGTGGTCGTTCTTTTTCCTTTGAAATGGGTCTGTGTCTTGACGCGTCTTTACGTCATTGTTGAACCTTCTCTTCTTGAAATGTCCATTCTTATTGTTTTGGCCATGATTACCACCGAAGTGGTTACCATTTCGACATGTTGATTCCTCCATGCTTCATCATCACCGCTTTGATGATCAATTATCACACCGATATTATCATTTTGTCGGATGCTCTCTTTTGGTTTGGTTGACTCATTATTGCGCCCAATAATCGAGCCCTATTAACAACATCCGAATACAAACACAGTTTATGAGAGATAAGATATTGACGTATCTCCGGCTTCAAACATCTTAAAACATCCGCGTCATTCTCTCTTCATTATCAACCAAGTGGGATGCAAATCGGGATAACTTCGCAAACATGGCTTCGATCTTTGCGACCACGGCCATGTTGTTTTGCTCCAACTTGATAAATTCCACCTCCTTCATGTGATTTAATGCTTTCGGAAAGTACTTGTCATTGAGCGACTCTTGGAACTTGTCCTAAGACATCTTGAAAAGGCCAGTCGGGTATGCGTTTACTGATTCTCACCCGGTGATCGCCTCTTCACGCAACATAAAGGTGGCAAATGGAACCTTTTGCTCCTCGAGCATCCCAAGACATCAAATATCTTGGTGATCTGCTTTAACCACGTCTCCGCCTTTAAGTGGTTCTGGCTTTCCCAAAAATTTCGGTGGTCCCAACTCCTTGAATTACTTAGCGGTGACCAACCGTGGGTTGCCATTGTTTCCTCCTGCATTATGAACAGGAGCCGCCTCACGCCTAATGTTGCATGAATTCTAAAAGCTCCTAAACGTGCAGTGTTCATCATTTGATCGATGTTGTTGTTTACGGGAGGATTATCGCCATCCTGTTGCACATTGTCCCGATTATTGATCTCGTAGAGAATCAATATCTCGTGCTCCATTGCTTATCTCAACATTTTCAGATGCCATTTTCAAATCTCGCTACAAAACAAGGGTTAATTAACATATCACATATTATCTCTGTATACTCCGTGATCACCAATTAAATATCAAATAAACTTAGGTAGGTCATACTAGCGAAGGAATTCCCGCCTCTCCCCCTAGTTCTTGTCTCACATCTCGACCGAGGATCATATCCCTAAGCTTTGATACCAACTGTGGCGCCCCAAAATTAGGTATACATCACCCATCTTGAGTCGCCAGATACATGGTACAGAATTCAAATACAACTTAATAATATAACTGTCGTGTACAATACAACAAAACATAAATTGTGAGTTTGAATACAAATATTGTCTACTAGAGAGTATACAAACTCAAAAGGAGTCCTCATTACAATTATTATCACACTATTTCACATAATAGTGAGGACTACTAATGCACCATCTAGGACCATCACTCCGTTCCCTGACTCGTTCCAGGTATATTCTCATTTCCTGAAGAGAACAGTGAAAGAAAGGGTGAGCTCAACTAGCCCAGTAAGAAATATTATGACTAAAATAATGCAGAATAAATTATCGTTAGCCTTCAACTGTGTTAAACTGATACAATATAACAACCATCAAGTTTAACTACAGCGGAACAAGCAATCCATTAAAAGAGTCAAGTAGAGAATAAAATCTACTATCTTTTATGATTTAAAAGGTTTTTCATCACTTTTATCGTTGGGACTCAGCTTAGTAAATAATCCACATCATCGAATCATCCCTGCACTACAGGCCAAGGATATTCTTTAGTATCACGACCACTTAATTATCCATGCACTACGGGCCAAAGATAATCATGTTTTCATCAACGGTCCGATCATGCCATAAAATAATTCAACTTTGCACCTCGTCAAGAGAATCCATAGCCATAATCATATTAAAAAGCGTCCATCAATGCACTACGGGCCAATGAGGACTTTTTCCGAATGATTTGTAACATTACTGATCATGATTATACCGAATAATTTCGGTCATAATCATACCAAGTCCATCTATGCACTTCTAAAGCCACGAGATGACTTTTACCACATCATTTATAACATTACGGCCATGATTATACCGAATAATCCCTAGTCATAATCATACCAAGTCCATCTATGCACTCACAGCCACAGATGACTTTCAACATAATATAAACATGAGGATGATGACAATGACATAATAATTCAATAAAACAAGTTCAAGAATTAATTTATCCAAGAACCAATAACGTCCAAATTGTCAACATGATCTTGCTTTGGAGTAAAATTCAAGAATGCTCGGAAGAATATTTCCATGAAAAGATCTTTGGATGAAGCGCAAATATCAAGGATATTCCACTAATTTCATGGAGTATAGAAGTCAAAGATTTAACCAATCGAGTATAATAGAATATATGAAAGCGCAAATGGATTTTTTGCCGCCATGCGGTAATCCACGTGAACAAAGTCATTTCCACAATTTAATTAGGAATGAATACAAAGGATCATTCACCATGCATGTGGTAATCCACATAAGCAAAGTTATTCCAATGAATAATAAATAATGGAATAATGAAGGATTCACCCGTCGCATGCGATAGATCAAGACAGATGTGTTATTCCTAATGTAATAATAAATAATGGAACTGTGTCCTGGCGTAAACGATAGGCGAGTGATATTCCGGCTCAGTAATAATAAATAACGGAATAATAAATAATGGAACTGTGGTCGGCGAAAT